>JAFBJW010000120.1:1552064-1580167 GCA_016785235.1 Pseudorhombus dupliciocellatus | reverse complement strand
AATGTATTTTTCAGGAAAATATAAAACAAGAAAACACTGAAATTATTATTTTTTTTTTTTGGCACTTTCTCCTGAAAACCACAATTTTTTGCCACCTCCTAATAAGTGCGCACGCAGAAATCAACAGCAAGAAAACGCCTCGTGTGGTTAAAGTGGGTATTACAACAAAAAACGGCGTGCGCACTTATTAGGAGGTGGCAAGTTCTTGTGGTCACAGGAAAAAGTGACAAAAAAAAAAAAAAATAATAACTTCAGTGTTTTCTTGATTTATATTTTCCTGAAAGATCCTGAGACTTATTCCTGAACCCCTTTAGATTCAGTTATCCAAGTAACGTGAGAGCGATCAAAGGAACCATAACTGATTTAATGAGCCATTCGCAGTTTCACTGTACCGGCCGTGTGTACTTAGACTTGCATGGCTTAATCTTTGAGACAAGCATATGCTACTGGCAGGATCAACCAGGTAGCCCTCTGGTCGAGGATGCACCGCCCGCCGCCACCGCTGGGGGTGGTGGGGCTTGGCTTGGTGGGGGGACGAGCGCTCTCCGTCGGGGTGAGAGGATGCGGAGGAGCCCCACCGGACCGAGCGCCTCTGCCTCCGGCGAGGCGAGAGGGCACACGGAGCGGAGGAGCTCTGCAGCAGGTGGACACATTACATTACAACACAAAAGCGATCATGAAAATGTTACCATGAGCCCCTCAGGGTAAAAACAGACCAGAATGTAAAATACTGAATCCGAAAAGGGTTCAGGAATAAGTCTCAGGATCTTTCAGGAAAATATAAATCAAGAAAACACTGAAGTTAATTTTTTTTTTTGTCACTTTGTCCTTTGACCACAAGAAAGAGCCACCTCCTAATAAGTGCACACGCAGAAATCAACAGCAAGAAAACGCCTCGTGTGGTTAAAGTGGGTATTACAACAAAAAACGGAAAAGTGTTGATGACACGAACAAGTTGCCATTGTGCCAGTGCATGTCAACTATAACAAACTGGATGTTTTCAGCAATGGCTTTCATTCTACTTTCTACCTACTGAGCTACCCAGCCACCCTTGGGCAGGGTTCAATTCGTCTCCTCATTCTCACACAACCCTAACGCCAACCTTAGAGCTTGCAGTAAAAATCCTGACACTGACCGACCCACATGCTGCCACCGGGATTCGAACCAGCCTATCTGGGATCCCCAGGACCACCTACTGCTCTACCTACTGAGCTATCTGGCCACACTCAGATTTGCATGCAGAGTGTTTGTATAAATAGAAAACCACTCTTCCTGCCTAATTGCATGCCTCAATCACTGAGTCACAACTGTAGTTGCAGGATTTAATGTAAAGAGGTGGAAAGGTCAGCTCCCACACATTCATCACCCAGCATTAGTATATTCATGGCTGGAGTTTGAGATGATATTGTGCTTCAATTAATGTTGCATCCATTGTAAACCGGCCTGTTTTGAATGGACTACTTTGTTTTTATTCCTTGTCTTTAGCGAGTCCCTCTCAAACAGATCTATACATGCTGACACCTGTGCTGGATGTTATGAGGAGCTTTTTTTACGTCTAAAGTGGAGATCGAAATTGGAAAACTTGAAATTTTCATATCTTCAGAGCCATGATCACAACTTCTTCAGCAATTAATTAAACATGCTTTTACTTTGAAGGCATTTTTTTTCTGCCTGGATACAATACACATGCTGAGTGTAACCCTGATAAGGTTTGAAAGGCATGTGTTCCAAGTGCAGACAGACGTATTTATAGAATGAGTGCACAGATGGAAGTAATTCACTTCTGAACAACTACAAAGGTCGGATGTGTTTACTGCAGGAAACAGACTTCATATAATGTGACAAAGATTTACAGGGTCTGCATCCCTTCTCTGTCTCTGCCAGGCGATGACGACGAGGAGGAGAGCGGGGAGGAACGCCTACCCTCTTGCTTCGATTACATTATGCACTTCCTGACAGTTTTCTGGAAAGTCCTCTTCGCTTTCGTCCCGCCCACTGAGTACTGGAACGGCTGGGCCTGCTTCTTCGTGTCCATTTCCCTCATCGGCGCTCTGACCGCCGTGACCGGGGACCTGGCCTCCCATTTCGGCTGCACCATCGGCCTCAAAGACTCCGTCACCGCCGTGGTGTTCGTGGCCCTCGGCACCTCCGTCCCAGGTGGGGCACACGTGTTGTCTGTGTCCAACGGCTGTTGTGACCCTCCTGTCAGAGGAATTCTCTGGAGAGCATCTTCAGCATTAACTGGCTGGAAACAAAGAAAAACACTGCTTCGCTTGTTATTCTCTTCATGCTGCTTAGCTGTATCCTAAACAAAGGGAGGCACAATGTGAGCGTGAAAATTAGACACTGAGAGGTTTTAGGCTCCTTCAGGCCGGCAGAGGAAGGCTGTGATCGGTTGGTTAATTTCAGTAGTTTTGAGCCTTTGTCTCCTGCATGGTTGTGATCAACATTGCTCAGGGTTCTCAGGGTTTACTGAGAGTCTATCAGAGAACTGTGAAATAGTGAAAGACTGTTTGTAAATGCATTTATTAACTGTCTGTCTGTGACTTAGAAGAGAAAGGATCTTAACACAGGATTAAATGATATTATTTATTCTTACTTGGCTACTGTAAACCTTTTCTCATTAACAAATTCTGCAATTATATTTTTAAAAAATCATTCCCAATAAATATTTAAAAATGGTTTCTTGTTAAAAAGTTTCACCTCACCTTTATCAGAAATCTGCGATGCCCCAGAGTGATGTTTTAAAGTTGAATGTTGCGCAAAACAACAAGTTTACTTTACAAAAGAGGCCCGTGCATGTTAATCTCCACGATAAAAAACAATTAGCCAATTAGCCCAACTCACATGTCTCATTAACTTATCTCTCCAACAGACACGTTTGCCAGTAAAGTGGCTGCCATCCAGGACCAATACGCCGACGCCTCCATCGGCAACGTGACCGGCAGCAACGCGGTGAACGTGTTCCTGGGCATCGGTGTGGCGTGGACCATCGCGGCGGTCTACTGGCGGTCCAAAGGCAAGGTGTTCAAGGTGAACCCGGGCTCCCTGGCCTTCTCCGTCACCCTCTTCACCATCATGGCGGTGGTCGGCGTGCTGGTGCTCCTCTACCGCCGGCGTCCCAGCGTGTCGGGGGCGGAGCTGGGTGGCCCACGGACGGCCAAGCTCCTCACCTTCTTGCTCTTCCTCTCCATGTGGTTCATCTACATCCTGCTGGCCTCGTTGGAGGCGTACTGCCACGTGCCTGGCTTCTGAAACAGAGGGAAAACACACAGACGCGACTCTTCTTCTCTTTGTTTTTAACGGTCTACCGAACGTGTTTTCTCTCTGTCTCTTTTTTGTCTATTTTCACAAAGGTTTTTAGCTATTTGTATCATTAGTTATAACTGATTCTGCACAATATCTGACTGACTTTGAATCTTTGGAACTTTCCACGATGCTGTGAAGGCTAGCCACTCCAACCCAACTTCCTCTCAGTTTTCCTTCCTCTTTTGAAAACGACCGAACATTGATCTGATCATTTCTCTCTCACCTTAAATCACACCAAACCTTCACTTCACGTGTCAAACTTGTGGCATCGTGTCATCTTTCCTGAAAAACAATAATTTCAGTTTTTAAGTGTTAAGAAAGCACAAGATTGAATCAGGATTTGAACGAAGCACAGTTGGAGATGGTGCATGGGACGACATTATAAAGTCGACATTCATTCGTAAGGGGAGAGACATTCCTGAGACAGGGACATTCTAAAACATAGCCGTGCGTGTTGATATTTACTACTCGATCTATACATTACTTATTCACTGTATATCATGTAAAAGATGAACATTGTGCGTGGGAGTTTTGTGAAAGAGTACATGTGTTTACTTTTGCACGTTATCAGAGTTTTCTTGGTAATCAACTTTTAAAGTACTGTGTGTGATATTTTGACATGGCAGTTGACGTGTTGGTGTATTCCTGTACATGTGAACCACAGCTGTATCATGAACTTCTCACTGCCTGGCGCCCTCTCCCATGAAGCTTCTCTCAGTCAGTACCATTTTTGACATAGCCAGGGTTTACAAATGCCTTTTTTTTCAAGTCACCGTGGAGCAGAGTGTCTGTTTTAAACTGTACAATAGAATAAAAGTTCTGTGAGCACATTTAGAATCGCCGCGTGCCGACGTCACGGAACCCATTTTCTTATCTGTCATGCTGACACTGTGAACATTTTTCAACGGCATCACTTTTAGTAAAAAAAGAAAAGAAAAAAAAGCACAGCGGAGAGCAAAGGGCCACTTTCCAAATGACTACAGGAGGAGCGAGGCCCCCGTCGCAGCAAAAACGCCAAAACACACGTTCATCATTCGAAATGAAAAATGTGCAAAAAGTGATGAGTGTACAGTGTTTTCCTGAAAGTGTCTCCTTGTGTCGCACAGCAGTTGTTATTGAACTTTAGTTTTTTTTTTTATTTAACCTAGAATCCATAGAGCCATATTTATTGTAACAGTATTACAGTAGAGGTATTTCTATGATCAATTTTAGTTTTATTGATATGCACGTTTAATGTATAAAAAAAAAAGTGGAAATAAATGTTGCTGATTTCTGATCCTCTGAGATGCCTGGTCTTGCTTTCGCTATCATTCTGTTGGAGGCATTTTACTTAAACAAGTTTGACGACAACTGGCGACAAGAGACAAAGACGTTACCTTTGACTTGAACTAAATGAGAGGCCACCTCAAAGATAATATGACTCTGCTGCTCAGCCACAGCCAGGGCTCTCACATGACCCTGTTTCATAATGATAATGATAGTGTCTACCCAAGCACCGCAGCATATGATTAAAAAACTGAAACGACTCTCAGCAGAGTTCAAACTTCCACCAAGGCCCAGCAGTCACCTTGTGAAACCACATTTAACCCTGCAGGATCTGGAACAAATCAGTTGTTTGGCTCTAAAGAGGGTCACCGTAGGTCTGGGTAATCACAAAATTGGCAGCAAGTTTCTCAACAACAACAACAACTTTGCATAAAAAACAGAAATGCAGCACAGAAAAGTTGTGAATATCAGGGTTATTACATGATTACAATAGTATTATTTATGTTTCAATTCATAGGAGGAATTGAACTTTAGCAGTTGACTAAGGTTTCATCATGTTACTTCCTGTTTGGACTGACGCTCAGCAGCACTAGAGATTCTGCTGGACTGTGTTTTCCACATGCATTGGCAGGGAAACAAAATTTCAATCTATTTTTTTTCTCTCAGGCCCACAGTCGATTTTTCTGGACTGTCAGATTTTTTTTGTCTCTTCACCTAAGAATGTGACTTTTCATCTCATGGCTTCTTTGAGAGAGATTTCCTCACTCCGGCACATCTTCGGCATGGTGTGAATAAAAGGTCTCTCGTGCTTTGTGATGTCTGATGACTCAACACGGTTTTAGGTTTTAAATATAAATGCTGGGAGCAGTTGAAGCTGCACAGAGGTTTTTGTTATTCCTCGTTTGCATCAGTCCTACAAGCTTGGCTGCAATAACTCTGTGGAGAGAGCGTGCATCGGGCCGGAAACGTATATTTATGCCCCCAGAAACCCTTCAGTGCTCTCTAGCCAAAATGACAGCATTCATCATAGTATTACTTGAAGTACAATAACAGAAAATAAACTCTTGGCAGCTTTTGAATGTGAATATTTGCTTCTTTCCAAGTTTTCTCTGATGGTAAATTGTTGGGTTTTGAGGAAAAAATATTCTGAATTTTATGACATCAGATTCAAAACATGTACAATTCAAAAATAATCTTGTCCTGTTTTTCTACAGTATCTCAAAATTATAGAATATTGCCTGAAGTCTTCACAAAACAAGCATTGTAATAAAATCACTTCAGAGCTAAAACAATGACAGAAACTCACAGTTGATATTATGTGTTGCAAATGTCTGACAATATTATGATCGATCAATATGGAATCAAGGAGTGTGGAGTGAATCAGGCTTTGGGGGGAGTTCTGGATAAATTCTTTCTTTGTCAAGAGGTAGAAGTCAAAAATATTGTTTTTATTACTCTATTTTGATACTACAAAGGTGAAATATATGTGCTATATATTTTGCACTAGTACTCTTAACTAACTATTAATTTTGAAAGGTGTCTGTTGGTCATAAGAGAGCGGATGTTATAGGCCAGGGGTGGCCAACCAGTCAGAGACTAAGAGCCACTTTTTTTTACTGTGTTACAGCAAAGAGCTACATCATACACATGGGCACACATGAACATCATCCCATGCCTTAATCATGTATGCACACACACAGACCTCTGCTCAGCCACTTTTACTGAAAATGTCCCACACCAACATGATAATGACAGTTATTTTCAACAGTTAACATTTTGTGCACTGTCTCACACACACAAACTCTCAGTTCAAGCAACAAAAATATAATAATTTTCAAAAAAAATTTTCTCTTACTATGCTGCTTTGTGGGACTTCTGGCATTCCTTGTCTTGAACAATCCTCTTCAAATCTGGCTTGTATTCTATTGTTGCCACTCGAAGCAATTCTTTCAAATGAGTGATCGGCAGAACTGCGCTAATGATGCCTGGCATATAAGGCAGATTGGCTTGCTATTGCGTTCAACAAAAAAATACAACCTCTCCCACTCTGTCAAAAACGTCCTATGTTCTTCTTCATATCTTCGTTTGGCTGTGCTTTTGCTTCCCTGCCATTTTGAGAGCGAACTTGACGCAAATTGTTTACAACTCAAATGATCTCGCGCGTTTGGCGTCACTCAAATCGGCTTCTTCTTCTTCTTCGCAACTCAAAGCGGCTTACCTGGTCAGCGCGCCACCTAGGGGGAACGAATGGCAGCGCCAGCCAAGCATTTTTGACACTTGTCATGTGAAAGCTCCTGAAGAGCCGCATGAAACCAGCCAAAGAGCCGCATGAGGCTCGGGAGCCACGGGTTGGCCAGGCCTGTGATAGGCGGTGGGGAGAGTTGCAGCTAAAGCAGAAGCTGCTGTTGCCTCGTGTTTGCTGGTTGTGTAAATAAGCTGCTGTTTTCTAACAGGAGATGATGTCAGAGTTACGGTTTGTTGCACTGCCTCCAAGTGGCCAGGGAAAAAATGAACGTTAACCGAGGATTAACCTTTTACAAGCAAAACTAGCTGAGTAAATGGCTGGTTGGACTAAACTGACTTGAGACAGAAAGAGAAGCATTTTGAAATTCAACACTCCTGTTCTGAAACCAGCCAATTTGAAAAATGCACAAAATATGTCAGAATAAGATAAAAGTTGAGAATGAATTATGATTCATATTAGAGCCCAAACTTAAAATATATAAAGAACGGATATAATATGACATGAATCAAAACAATAAATGAAATGACATTTACAATGAATTTCAAGTGGGAAGGAGGATAAAAAATTTTTTTTAAAAAGTGTCAAGTGTCCTCAAGCAAATTCATGATTCATGAGTGTTACTGTAAGAATATAATTCTACACATTACAGCAGGTTTATCAGGGACATTTGATCTAATTTGATTATTTTATCTACGTGTTTTCCGGAATGATGCAGGGTGACCTATGAATAGACATTTCTACTGGTGTAACTCATCTGGCTCCAACAGCTGGAGCATGTCTGCCATTACGCAGCACTGGTGGTCACTTCTGGGTCGTCATGGTTACTCATATGAACGTATTCAGGGACGGCTCATGGGAACTATACGTGTGAATTGAATAGTGGTCTGTTCTTCATCCTCATCCTCATCCTCATCCTCCCCCCAACCGGCCCCGCACGTGCTGCGTGCTCGCCCCTGTGTGCCTCCGTCCCGTGCGTCTCGCCATTGGTCTGGGATGATGTCATCGTGCACAGCGGAGACAATAGAGCCCACCCCCCCCGCCCCCCCACCTCCCCGTCAGTGTGTCCTCACACACACGCACCGCAGCTCGGAGTGACACACGCTTCAGACGTGACGCCAGCTGAGTCAGCCAAGCACCTTCTCATCACATCATCCCTGTCGCTCTGTGCTCTCTCTCTTCTTCTTCTTTTTCTTTTTTTTTTTAACCCGGCAGAGCTGAGCGTCTCGAGTCGTTTTTATTTATTGTGGTCGTAATAATTCCACACACACATATAAGCCCCATGAAGAGAGGAGCAGGCGGGGGAGCTGCTGTTACACATCTGGATCGGACCAACGCGTCGGGCCAGCACAGCCATGAGGATCTCGGCTTCTCTTTGTGTGGCGCACAGACCATGACCACAGCACGGGACTGTCGCACCTGATGTAAGTGATCTTTCTTATTTACTGACGGTACTTCTTCTTCCTCTGGTGGTGGTGGTCGGCCTGCAGCCTCTCAGCCCCCCCTCCCCCCAGCTTCTCTACACGGGCAAACATACATGTGTTCTCCTGTCCTGGTGCCACTCGACCCGCTGTCAAATAGATGCTACACATTTTTGAATAATAATAATAAGCTGCATGTTGTCCGCCGCTGGACGTCAGCAGTCCGTGTGGAGAGCTGGCTGTTGTTTGCAGGGATCAAGGAGTGCAGACGTGTGAAGGTGTCAGGACCAACACACGGAGCTTAACTTGAACACAGTGGCGGGGGGGGGGGGGGGGGGGGGGTCTCAGGCCATGCAGCCCACCACTGCTTTTATTTCGAGGTTCAGAGGAATGAAATGCGATGAAAGATAGGGAGAAATGAAGCGGTGCGCCATCTAGCGACGCCATAAACAGGAACTTGAAGATTGTCTGCAGAGTGTAGACCCCCATCAACAAACAACACAGAGCAGGGGCGTGCACAGACATTCTGAGGGGCAATTTAACCTAAAAAAAAAAAGGAAAGTCAACACATCGGGTTGCATAGGATTTTACATCTTCATTGCAACCGTGACATCTATGTGAATACAACCCGCAATATTCAAACTTGGTGAATTAATTATTCAAAAGTAAAATCTGATCTTTTACTTTTATTTTCTCGATGACGATGCAATTTAGTAACTATTGGGCTTCTCATGAATACGCAGCGACAACCGCAACACAACTTTTCTCTGGCAGAAGGGCAGCTCGGGATGAATGGACGGTTGTCCTTGTGTCCATGATGCAGAGAGGGAATGTAAACATGATATCGGCTCCATCTGCATGCCGTGGTGCTGATGAAAGGCAGCACAGCAGTGATGTGCAGCCGCCAGTCATTTATTGACACACAGTTCATTGTCAAAGTGCACTCACCCAGCGGAAACCAAGGGCATTGTGGGTATAAGGATGTGCCCGCGTGGACTGGCAGGCATGAAGGAGTTGATGTTGACTCTAAAGACTCATAGCATTAAAATAAGAAGCAGCATAACAGCCTGCATAGTGGCCGTAGACACTTCTAATGCAAAACACAACATTAACGCGAAGTGTAGCACAGCACAGAGGTAGATTATAACATACACCATTAAAATGTCACACATACAATGGATACTCCAGCCCTAAAAGGTTTAAATGAAAACTTTGCTATTAGACCATCCCTGTGATTTACTTCCTGTCATCACTCCTCTATGTTCTCTCTCTAAAGAATGTGTTTTTCCTGGATATTTCTCAATATATCACCCCCAGTGTTGATCCATGGTGTTACTGAATATTTTAAAATATAACTAGACCCTAATAGTTGTGTAGCTGATGTGTATTTTACTCTATTTTTCTAAGCATTCATTCATCATGTAATTCGCTCAAAGTGGATTGTGAGAATTAAAGATGACGTTTCTTTATTAGCCTCGCATTCCAAACGTCACTGGCAAATAAATCCTTAAACGAGAGCTTTAGTTGTGCAGATTCTCTCTTTTTTTCAAACATTTTATAAGTTGACGCTTATGCTTTTTATTTTCTCAACAATTGGTGGTGGAGCGAGGCAGGCAGGCTGCCATCACTGCAGTGCATTTGCAGGAAGGCTTATCTTTTATTATTTTTATGTACATAGATCTGAAAGCCAGCTTTCTTGTTTTTGTTTGTTGCAGAACAAAGAGGAGCAAACTCTTAATTGACCAAACCTTTTGCACCCATTTGTCTCAGCACTAGAGTTTAATCTCTCGGGCCCCAGACTCAAAGGTCAAGGAGCAGAAACTGAAAACCGCCCACAGTTCCAACCGTTTCTTTTGACTGGAGACTCTTTCTGGTTCCCTGCTCATTGCTCAGTGCATGCTGGGATATAGTCTCATGCCCCACATTACTGGGGCTGCATCCAAAATCCCTCCCTACTTATATCTCACATGTGTTATATAGACATATTCATACGTGCTTTTTGAAAGTACTTAGTGCAACTGTACGCTTTGTGTTTTAAAAGAAGTGCACACTCTGTTAACACCCACAGTGTCAGTAAAATAGACTTTAAAATAAATATGCTGATTCATCAATTAGTTGATTGATTGAAAACTAATTGCAACCCTTCAAAGTGTAGGTCACATATCTCTTTGGAGCCGGGGCCACTCTGATGATCATAGGCTGACATTTTGTAAAGTGCACGGTTAAGATGAATCAATAAAGGAAAAGGTCAGTAGTTGCAGTCCTGCCTAATCTTAGGAGCTGCTTCTGCAAGAAAAGAAAAAGAGCAGGAATTACTCGTGAGAGGAGCTACCGACACAATGTGGAGCAAAGTCTTTGGTAAAACGTTCGTCAACCCAGAGTTATCCACGCATTAAATACCGAGGTAAGGATAGACAATAAAATGTGGGACAAGCAACACATTCTTACATTGCAGAGTGTTGTTGGACAACAGCATTGAAAATCTCCCATGCACCATTAATAATAATGATTTTATCAAGCATCCATTCCTCTGAATGTTGATGCTGCAGGCCAGCTGTGGTGCTGAGGGAGTTGCTGTAACAGTCTGTGTGGGGTGGGGGGGTTGCTGTCACTTTCATGCACACCCATACTCTTTACTTCTTCTTTACTTTCATACATAAAGACTGTCTGGCACAAATTCCAGAGGGGAAACAGATATAGACTGTCGTTAATGCTCTGTGACTTTGCCGATATGGCTGTTTGTTTATCATTTGGACAAAAACAGAGAGGCAGTTTTTTTTTTATTCTGAGGGCAAAGATCTGCAGGAGTCACAATCGTCAGAGGACACACTGTGCTTGTAATTAACACCGAGGAGCCTGGAGCTGCTGTTGTTTCGTTCAACAGGTTCCTCTGAGGCCGAGGTGGCATCTTAGTTCAAATAGAAGTAGATTAAATCACGCACAGATCAATTACGGCACCACACATACTAAATACTTGTGATGGTATTTGTCATGCCTGTCTGTCTTCTTGACAGGTCCAGAGTGAGACAGTTGTCTTTGGCGGTAATGCAGGGTATAGACGGAAATAACCACTACAGTCTGCTTTTTAAAGAAATCATTCATTAAGGATTTCAATATTTATTCAAACCATATTTCTGCTTTACTTATCTTGACGTGACAGAGTGCTCAAATCCCAACCAACCACAAAAAGCTTTTTCCAAGCTGCTTTTCTCACGTTCTATTCTTAGAGGTCTATTTTAGGAATTAAGTCTTTCTTCATTTCTTATTAAACGGCACCGAATCGTCCCCATCCCGTCTCATTATTTTGACGTTACAATAGGTTTGGCTGGCACAGCTCTCTTTATAATTATCAGCCTGCTCTTTGGGATGTTAAATACCGTAATTTCCAGACTATAACCCGCACCTGATTATAAGCCGCACCCAGTACATTTTTAAAGGAAAAAAACATTTTGTACATACATAAGCCGCACCTGTCTATAAGCCACACCTGACTATAAGGCGCACCTGTTGTTGGGAATAGTTGGTTTCCTGAGTTAAGTATGTTTCGTTTCAATAATAATAACAGAGATAATAATCATTAAGATACTAATGATAATAGATAATAATACCAGTTTAATTATTTAGAATTTACCTTTACAAGGTTACAAAGTACTTTAGAAAAAACATTGGAATACATTACCATAAAGAAAATATCTATTAAAACCCATTTACATACAGGCTTTTATTGACAAAAATGTTTTAAGCAATTGTTTAAAAAAGATAAATTGCTGGTAAGTCTAATCTTCAGTTAAAATCTATTGGACCCTTATAGTTACCTGACTAAGTAATGACTAGCAAGCCTTGGCCAGACGTTTGTAGATTCTGGCGTGAAACACAGGAAGCTAGTAGCTCCGTAATAAAATAACACCCCGGTGAATTCTGTGGCACCCTGAGGAGTTATCGCTCTGCAGCAGGAGCCCCACCAGTCCATTTTTCAACCCTTAAATAATAAAATAAAAGCCCCCTCTGTGGATGTGTGAGGATTATCAAGCGGCGGTGTGAATAAAAAGCAGGTATTCCTCTCAGAGGGGAATCAGTGGGACTGAACATGGAGGCACTGGATGCTTCCTATCACGCTGCTCCCTGATTGGCTCGGTTTGTGCTGCTGCTTCTGTCACTTTCTGTCGTCGACCGTGGCGATGAAGTGATGTAATTATTTTGACTCCCCCCCCCCCCGTAGCCTGTAGTGGTTTGGAGCTGTGGTGATGAGACGCCGAAACAAAGCGGATTTGAATGAAAAAGGCTAACACTGGTTAGCAGTTCAAATGGATGAGGCCAACCTAATATCCTGATATTATATGAGTCATTTTAAATCTGTTTGTCGTGTTTATGTCAAGGCACTTCATGGAAACACCCGAGATGTACATCTGACCTAACAGCCACCTTAAACTGAACCAAGATGCACCATATTTCACACAAAATCCTGGATCGGATCCAGATCTGCACCCAAATTCACTCAAACAAACAACTAACAGGGGTGAAAACATGACCTCCCTGACAGAGAACATGCTGTGACTGGATTAAAAGAGCTTTCAGCTATGAACAAACGTTTCTCACGTGAAGGAGAAGAGCGACTTCCCACTCATTCACACGTCTGCAGCGAGGCAGCAGAACCATCAAGGTTATCAGCATTTAAACGTTCCAACATTTTTGGCCCCATACAAACATACCCGGTCTGATTTATTGCTCAATGCTGAAAATACATTTGGCTGGGCACCAACGATCGCAGTTTGCCCGTGAAGCCGGTGTCACAGCACCGAGCTTGCAGCTGCGGCACAACGGCTCGTAGGTGGGGAACAGCAGCAGAGGGTGAAGCGTCTCCTGCCCCTCACCAGTATGATACGAATGATAATGACTGTGAGACACGAGGCTGCTGGAATAAGACGTTTGACCCCCAAGTGGCTGTGACACTCAGGTACCAGTGAGGAGGTAACAGTGAGGACCTCATACTAATGTGCGTCAGCAGGTTAATGTCTTAGGGTCTTTATTAATTTCATATAATTGTCTTAATACATGAAGATTAAACATCAGTGGTCTGACCAAAACCCTCATTTACTATGAACATCGAAAGCATTTATCTTGTTTCCTCCATCAAGGAGGTAAGCAAGACTACAAAAAACAAAGCTTTCCACCAACCCTGGTCTCAGGATGTGGTATGGCCCATTGACGTGTTTGGTGCAGATCCAGATAAGGGGTGTGTGTTCATTTAGTGAAAGTCCTGTTCACCTGAAAAATGCCCAAAATATGAAACAGAGTGAGGAAGTCTTTGTAAACAACAGCCATCTATAACATAGACCCCTCCCTCAGGTTTTCCAGTTGAACATGAAACTGGATCTTCGCTTAGCTTTGATTGTGGAATCAGGGGGAGGCAATCATTGATCCTCTCATGTACGGGAAAAAGCTTTTCCTTTGTCTTTGACATCGCATTTCATCTGCAGGAGTTAGAGGGTTTGTGTTGCCGTACAGGGGGCATTGTGTTGCTGCATCATTCGACCCAAGCAACGAAGGAACAATGTTATAATTCCCCTAGTTCTCAGATACGTTTATAGGTGCTGCTGGTGACACGACATGAGCTAAGAGACAGTTAACGTCCTGCAGCACCTGTTCCCCTCTCAGCAGAGACGCTGTGACCCCTTCACCCATCAGTGTTCTCCTGTGACCACTTCCCACAGCTCTTTGCTGCCCATGTGACCACATCTGTTCTTTTATTTTGTGCCGGTTCGCCAGCAAAAACGTGGCTACGTGGATTGTCCTCGGACAGAAACGTCCTGCTCATCCCCCTCAGGAGACAAATGACTCGGATGACTAATTTATTTTCTGCCATCCGTTATCTCAAAAAAAAAAAAAAAAATTTCCCCCACCACGATGGAAAAAAAAACTGTTCTTTATCATGCAGCGGCGGAGGAATAACTCCTAGCTCAACAATTTCTACAAGGCAGTAAATGAGCAGCGCGTCCTCGTCTTATTGCCTGGGTTCTGCTGCGGCGCTGTCCATTCTGCTGCGTGGGTGTTCGGCTGTCAGGTGCCTTTTGATGAAGGAGCCGCATAAAGCTGAGTCGGAGCGAGAGAAGTGATCACCATCAATCTTGTACAGCCAGAAAACCATCTGCTTCCAAAAAACAGACCCCGCCCCCTCTCCCCCCTTTAACAGCTTGTCCCCAAAAACACTCACTGCACCACCTCTACAGCTGGAGATGCCCCGTACAGTACAGGATCCCCACCCTGAATCCGAGGATGCAGTGACATCCTTCAAACTAGTGCCGTCTCCACTTTATGCACGGAAGGTTATTTTTTGTTATCCCTTTTCTATACAAAAAGTATTAACCTTCATTAAATAAAATACCACAGAAATAGAGGAATCATAAAAGAAAAGTAATGATGGAGTTTTTTCCCACATCCTGTTAGTCAGCATCCCGGTGTTTTTCCACTTTGGCTCGTTCTGAGGTTGTCTAGAGGTTTTACTTAAGGAACTTGGGAGAAAATGCTCGAGTCTTGCACACATCCAGAGAATGTCCAGAGTTTGGTGCATGTCTTAAAGCATCTTATTATCTCCCGGGAGCTGTGTAAAGGATGCACCAATGACGGAGTGACTGAGTATGTGGGGATACAGGGTTTTACTCAGGTGTGGGAGAGAAGGTCTGAAGTCATGTGGAGGATCATTAGCATGCACTCCATCCTCCTCTCTCCTCTCCTGCCTGTGACGATAAAGCCGTTATCTTCACTCTGATGGTGGGTTATAGCAGTGAGCAGAGGGAGGGCGTCATGATCTCTCCCGTAAGCTCAAATGAAGTGGCTCCTTTTTACTCCTTTTTTCTTTCTTCTTTTTAATTTTTTTCCCCCCAATCATTACACTTTCATGAGCCCGGATTCCGGAGCAGCAAATGTGATTAGCATAAGTTAGCCTCTTTCCTTAAATAATGGCACAGCCATGATCATGTGCATACATTTGCAGTGGGCTCCCCTCCGCCCGATCCATCTCGCAGCACTTGTTTATTCAGCCCTGATGTGATTCGCGACATGCCAAAAGTTTTTAAAATGGGTATGCTTCTGAAGCTGC
This sequence comes from Pseudorhombus dupliciocellatus, assembly GCA_016785235.1. Taxonomy (NCBI): domain Eukaryota; kingdom Metazoa; phylum Chordata; class Actinopteri; order Pleuronectiformes; family Paralichthyidae; genus Pseudorhombus; species Pseudorhombus dupliciocellatus. The sequence continues at coordinate 1,564,833 of JAFBJW010000120.1, read as the reverse complement.
TGCGCCTCAGTTCGTCTGAGAGGGGCACATAACTTATTCACAGTTTACTGTCAACCTCTGAAGTCACATCCCTACCAGATATATTACGCAAGCTCACCCTGTAATATGAGCGGCCTCGTATATAGTATGCTGCACTTGTCACTTAGCTGTCATTCTCCCACAGGGGTGAGCTGTCACTGCAGGATCATATACAATATGCGCTTCGCTCACTTGTGACCTGGCTGTGATTAACAATGGTGCACAGTTTAAACACTTGAATATTGGAGAACCTCTAAAGGCCAGTGACACATTTGACTTTAATCAAACTTTACTCACGAGTGTGTTTTTTCAGTTTTGGGAGTAGACTTAATTTTCGCGTTATTAGAACGTTATGAGGGCAATGTCTTCTTGCCTGAGGACATTAGAATGGGGAAGACTGGGATTGAACCACTGACCCTCTGGTTAGAGGGTGACCCGCTTTCAAACTGAAAGACAACATCATCAGCCGAGGGGGCTCTGGCCTGAGACACAGCATAACACATCCACTGAGGGCAGCTTTGCAGTTGATGCAGGGAAAATAAAACATTTTTAAGCTTCTTTAATGAGCCCAGTGACCTTTTTTCTAAGAAGTCTATGTCAGTATTTTTTATTGGACTTCAAACGTGTCCAGTATAAATTCCTTGGTCAGCAGTGATCCTGTGCCTTTGTCTCTGAGCTGGCGGTGCGCAGTGACACGGCTCTCTGTTGTGTCGTTAGAGTTGTCAGATCGGCTGGCACCTCCGATGCAAACGAGGATCTGGCAACTGAGGCTATAAACAAGGGAGTGCTAATAAAAAAAAAAAAAAAAAAAAAAACTGTCAAATCCCAAACTGAAAAGAACAAGTCTTTTGATCATCAAACAGGCCTGTCCTCTTTGTGCACTTTGTTCTGTTTGGCTGTAACCTCCAAATGAGGCAGATTGATACGGCTCCCGTTTGAAAGACAATTACTGGGAACACACACAACAGCACTCCCCATGTACTGTATGTTGGCGGGGGAAGGAAGCGTACAGCCTTTTCATCAGATTCCATTAATGTGTGAGGGCGACAGACTCTTTAGTGCCGGTGTCTAACCAACTACTTTACCTTAATAGGCGCTTCTCTTTTTTTTATTGTCTTTAACAATCTAACAAGACTGGCACGATCATGTCTAACCGCAGAGCCCTAACGGTCCAATTACATTCACTCTAGTTGCACCAAACTGTGCACATTATTAATTATCAGTTACCTAAATGAGCCTGACAGACACACTGAGCTGCTCCAACTTGTATACGAATATATCATGTAAGTTCTATTACTATCGCTGCTTCATCTCATGTAATGACTCTCACGTGTAGTGGGTGAATTCTCAGTAAACACATGATTTATTTTGCAATTTTCAAGCATGAAAATTCAAAACGATACGATACACAAATATTCTGTTGTCATCAGTGTAACTGGCCCACTAGGAGGATCAATGTCTCACATTAGTGGATGATGTTTTATTCATCTCGTTTTTAAGTGAAATTCCGAGAGGCATCCCTGGTACACTTTGTATTCTCCATCTCTCGCTGTCTGCTGGAGCTGTAACAATGAGTGAGTGAAAAGGCCACTCGCCTGCAGTTTACAGTGTGTGAGGGAAAAGTGATCAGAGCGATAGTGACTGCCACCATGACAAAACTGGGTCAATGTAACCCCCACCCCCCTCCACCACAGGCAAGGCTGAAAAAGGGAAAAAAAAAAAGATGAGGACGCCATCGCCGGACTCTGTGCGTGGATTTAAGCACGGGGACACGGGAGCATGGTTTGCTTTCTCTATGGGTCAGTAACTATGTTCTGTTGGGACTGAAGGCATCCCCAGATTATTGTGACATATACCTTCCTCCTCTGTAGCCTGTGGTTTTAACGGTGTCATGTTAAAATCTGTCCCCTGTATTTTTCTTTATAACCAGTGTTGTCCTCAGTCTCTGTTCAACCCAGTCTCCCTTTTTTTGGTCTTTTTCTTCCTCAGAGATTCTTGTAGCTCAAAGGGTTTAAGCATAAAATGAACATTCACCCTAACATACACTGGAAAAGAGGAGCTATGTGATGTACCAGCAGGCACAAATATTTTCTCTCTAACATTGTGTTGCTTTCTTAGTACTTTCTTCCATCGTAAGTGGTTCAAACAGATGATGCAATTATTAAACTGTAGTCAGCACCACAAAGATTTGGGAATAGTATCTGCAGGGCTTGACACCACAATATGAACTGACCCTTTCTTTTTAGATTATAGTTGATCAAAGCATTGTAACACCAACATAGACTGACTACAAGCTGGTACGATGTTAAGTTGGAAGACGTTGGAAATAACTAATTTAGAATTGTTTATGGGATGTGTAATTCCTTCCTCAACATTTAATACTCGGTCCTGCCAGGGGGAGGTTGGACTTGGACTGTCTTGAACGAGGGATCTCCCTGAAAACAGAAGAGACGGCCTCAGTCTCAGCTTTGAACGTTAAAGGCTCTTCACATCAGCATGCTAAAATGTGCCCTGACCTGTGCGGCCACGCCTGTGGCTAATGTGACAAACAACTCCTGAGTGCATCACATGTCTCAGATTGATGAGGTGGAACAGTGCGTGTATCAGAAGGTGGATTTTCACTTTAACGACAAATAAATGTAGCACACAGATGTAAAAAATCTTTTGATTATTGTAGTAACTGTATCATAAAAGAATCTTCTATATCTTCTATATGTATGTACTCACAACATGCATATATATAAATTACACCCAGTGTTCCTCTTTTAGCTGTGTCATGGTGAGAAAGCTTTCTCTCCGGCTCAGTTGCACCGTTGTGTTGGTGGTGACCTTCTGTTTATACCATGGCCCCGGACAAATGCTCATTTCAGAGAGGCCCAAAGAAGTTGGTTAATTTATTTGATACCAGAGGCAGGATGAACAGGCTGGATCACTGCAGGGAGGGCGGGCTTCATTTCAGATCATCTACTGGCTCTCCAGTATTACGCAACCTTTAAAGTGAGGAATCCTAATTAGCCATTAGATAACTGGGATGTGTAAAATCCTCACTAGCGTTTCCTTTAATATTTACCACTATATTATAGCACCCGTAGATTATATTGAAAGGAGTAAGGATGCATTGTATATATATTAAGTCTTGACCTGGCCTGACTTGTTATTTAATATGGCTACATAATCAGGACCAGGCCTCTTCGGGGGGATGAAGGTTGTTGATGCTCTCACGAAGCAGCTTTTAAGAAACCTCGGTGCCATCAGGATTAGTTGGGATTATTGCTGCCAACAGCAAGCAGGTGTAAACTCTGGCACCTTCGGGCTGAATTTGACAGACTAACGTAATGATATTACTGGCAAACACTTTCATATTCAGTTTATAATGGATGCCAACCTCTTGTTATAACATATGAGCATTTGATGTCTGGCAAGGTGCCCCGGTATAAGCAGGTAATGGCTGTGAGCTGCATGGCTAATGATGGATACAGCAGACGTGATAACAACAGTTTTATCCATTCAAATCAAACATGCACCTCAGTGGGTATTCTTCTCGAGTGTCTCCTTTCATTTCCAGAAAATGCTAAAGGAAAAATAGTATGTATGGAATAAACTAAACATGAGTTGTGTTTGTCTTTGTATGTTTTGGTATGCAAAATGAATTACCTGTAAAATATGCAAAAGTTGAAAAATATGTGGTCGTTGTCTATGATGTCAGGCTTTACATTTCACAAAAAAATGTATTTTTAAATTGAATTACTCAACAAAACATTTTAAAATATTTAAAACAAATCCACTGGTTCTGTTAATATTTCATAATTACATGATCTTTTTTCATAATTTGACATCGACACGTTCTGGTTGTGTCTGAACTGAGGGAATGTAAAGTCTGCAACACTTTTTCAGTTTGTTTAAATAACAGTTGTTTTCTGACTAATCCCTTTTTTGTCTCTCTCTCCCTCCTCAATGAACAGCTTTTCATAAACCCAGATGCCTCCCCTCCCTCTTGACGAGCGCATAGTGGTCATTCAGCGCCCTAAAAACTTAGCCCTGTGCCCAGAGAGTTCTCCACAAACCATCCCGCAGCATTCCTCTCAGATATCAGCCTCTTCAAATGGACAAGTCACCCACCCTACTCATCTCCACCCTCCACAGTCTCATTTCTATTCACCAGCCTGTAAATCTCTGAATCTGGAATGCAAGCGCAGAGCTTCCCGTGTGCAGAAATCCAAGAACGACCAGGCTGTTCTACCAGCGGGGGTGAGACATATCCCTAGTCACTGCCATAGCAATGGCACAGTAACTCTAGGCCCACGGCTTCCCTCCCACACACATACTATTGATATCAGGTTGACTGTGGACAAAAGGGGACGAGGAGGAGGATTCAGCAACTCGTTAGGCCGCAGCAGCAGTGTAAAAGGTGGCAGAGGGAAATGTGCTTCTTCACAGTTGGATCAAGGACAATGTGAGCGAAAAAGTGGAACCCCAGGGAGGCCAGGTGGAACTGAAAACAAGTCACAGCGAGGTCGCCATAGTCAGCTGTCAACTTCCCCTGGAGGGGTCCTGCAGTTCATTCCCGCTCAGACACAACAGCAAAAGTTCAGGAGTGAAAAAGAGAAGGAAAATAGTAGGTTTACCCAAAGAAATGACCAAGAATTTCCTTCTCTAGGTCACAAAAACAATTCCAAACTGGGAACTGTTCATCAAAGCCATAATAGTCACAGTCTACCCCACCACCATAACTCCGTCCCTGTGCCCCATGCTGCCATCCTAAACTCCAACTATCCCACATCCCCTCCCCCCCAATCAACCAATGTTCCAATCTTGTTCCAGCAACTCAGCCAGGCACACCCATCCCGCTCCAGGGATCACCGTCCCCACATTCTTCATGGCCTTCCCCTATCCCCATGCTCCTCCCATGCCGGAGAGTTCCCCAGCCCCGACCACACCTGCACTATTGACTGCACCCACCCATTCAGTTGTGGCTGCTGGCGGTTGGTAAGATGCAGAGGGTGTAAAGCAAACTCTGCTAACTGCCAGGGAGGTGGAGGAAGCTCGTCCACCTCATTTTCTTGTACTCACAATGTTGGAGCAGTGAAGAGAGGAGGCAAAGAAATGGGCCTGAGAAATCTTGGTGGGTGTCTCTCCACTGCCTCCACCTCCAACACGTCCTCTTCAAACAGCACTGTGTCTGATTGCCGTGCAAGCCTGTTCAAACCTCTCCGCTGTGCCTCCTGCTCTGGTGAGGCCAGAAACTTTGAGAGTCCTGCTATCCTTCGCAAAAAACTAGTAGGGGGATGCCTTCCCTGCACCCCTCTGTCCTCCTCAGCCCCTCTGCGGGCTATACAGAGCTGTGTCACAGGTTGCAACCCCAAAGCCTCTCAAACAGGTAGCTCCACCTGCAGCTACTGCAGCAGCGACCCTATAGTGGTCACATTCAACCCTCGACGAGCAAAACCCCCAGGAAGAGGCATCGGTGCGGCTCATTCCATGGGTATGTTCCAAGCCGATGATGACGACTACAGCGTGCGTACTATCTGGCCTGAAGAACTGGCCAAGAAGATGACCCATTCTAAAGCCCAAAAGAATCACTGTGCTGGGATGGGAGCTGGAGTAGGGAAAAGTCAGTGTGCAAGTCAGACCCAAAATGGTAGCAATGGAACAGGCCTTGTCCTCTTGGACTGTCAAAACCTTCAAGAATATGGGCAGTCTCAGCATACAGACCATGCTGGCCGTCGACGGCTTCAGCAGGGAAGAATGGCTGCCCTTGATTTTATGGGGCGCAGGTCAGGATCTGGCTATGACGAAGGCTGGAACTCACTGCAGAGACTTTTGAATAAAGCAGAAGATGGGGGAATGGACAATGGTTTGGAGCAAGATGGAGATGCAGCATATCCTCGCTCTCCTTCTCCCCGCTCTGTCTCCCCTCCTTCGCCCGTGTCCTTTTCGCCTCCACCTTCTGCCCCGGGCACACTCATCAAACCACAGCCCTGGCAGAGAGACAGGGAGGGAGGACACTCTCTGCCCACAGCTCAGTCCCTTCACCTAGCCCTGAACTCCCTAAACAGAGAGCAAGATGAGGAGAACAGCAGAAGTAAGAACCTCTTAAATTTCATATGTACAATCGGTAAAAAAAACACCAGGAAATCTGAGCCAATTCCCCATTGCTTGTTTTTTTGATAGATTATGTCCCCGATATATCTATTCAGGTATAATTCTTGTATTTTCACGTTCTTTAGCTACACTTTCATTCTGTCTTTTTCTTCTTCCAGTGCACCTTTCTCTGCCACTCTCTTCATCATTGCCGGCATCTCTGTCTGATGAGAGTTTGATGACTCCTGATGCGGAGAACGCTGTGGTCAGTCCGATCCTGCCTTTCCTGTTTCTGGGGAACGAGAGAGATGCTCAAGACCTGGACCTGCTGCTGCGCCTGAACATCGGCTACGTGGTCAATGTGACCACACACCTTCCCCTCTACCACGTCAACTCTGGACTGCGCTACAAAAGGCTGCCAGCCACCGACAACAGCAAGCAAAACCTGCGACAGTACTTTGAGGAGGTTTTTGAATTCATCGGTGAGTCCTACAGCATATATATTAGAAGTTAAGTACTCACATTTGGGTACATAGTACAGAAAAACATACATAAATTGTACATTAACCATGAGTTCTAATGACTGGCAGGCATGTTTTATATTCAGAGCCATTCACAGCTCACAGACATTTGTCACTGTCTGAATTCACCCATTGCTCATCTGTTGTGTTGTTCTCATCCACAGAGGAGGCATATCAGAGTGGACAGGGAGTGTTGGTGCACTGCCAGGCTGGCGTCTCTCGTTCTGCGACCATCGTCATCGCCTACCTTATGAAGCACACCCTCATGACAATGACAGATGCCTACAAATATGTGCGGAGCCGTCGCCCCGTGGTGTCCCCGAATCTGAACTTCATGGGTCAACTGCTGGAGTTCGAGAGGGACCTCAACTCCGGAGTGACCCCCCGCATCCTGATGCCTAAACTGAGCGGCGTGGAGACGCAGGTGTGAGCACACGGGGATGCTGCTGATCAGAAAGTACGGTGGCATGAAAGGAAGAGAGAAACTGGAAAATGTTGGCGTGTCGGCACTTTCAATGCAGTGAAACATGAGATGCTTCGTTTGTTCAAGTCGTAACTCTTCCTCATTCAGTATACTGGTCATGTGCCAATATTTTGTATAGCTCCAGCATCACTCTCAGATATCTGTTTTACTCTGATGCCTCCTCCTTTATGTTACCATCACTCACATTCCCACAGAGAAACAGCTGCCATCAAGAACAAATGCATGCAGAACGTGAACAGCAACAAAGGAAGCTGCTAATGTCATACTTCAGCCACATGTAGCATCCCTGTGCATTCCCTACGCTGGTCACAGGGAGGGGAATTTGTCATGCAGACCTAAGTTACTGTTTTTGCTCAATATCATCATGTGCACTGGTGAATTTCCCGTTTAAAAACTGCAGCACTGAGTAGCGTGGACCGAGTAGGTATGTGAGTAGCATTAACCTGGGAAACCTCCTGCAAAAGAGAAAAACAGCTCATGGGAATGTCTTAGTTTATTTCAGTGAAAAAAGCCGGTGTATCAGAGTAGAGGAGCTCACAGGCTAGTACACTGAAATAAGCTCCACTAAGACATATTCAGAGCCGAGCTGGACTTTCGGAGATTTTTTTTACCGCATATTTTAGCTTAGTTATGTGTCAGCAGGTATTCTCCTGCTGTTATGATGTGCTTTAAGACAACAGACCTTCTCCAACTGTGCGCTAGTTCTTCCATGGCTAATCATTCATTTAAACTGAAACTCACGACTTTCTTTTTTTCAACTTTCAATTTCTGATTTAAACCAGTGTCTACTGTTTTAACAATTAAACACAAGAATTGGAAAATTCATTTTTATATCATCTTGCCCCAAACCATGAATTCCCTCAAAGCCAAATCTACTATATAGATTATTTGAACTCGTTTGGGCAGGAATCAGAAAACAGCCGTTTGTTGTGATTGGTTGAGATTAGATTAAGATCAGATGTCCCTTTGCCTTATTGTCCTCACTCAAGTTCTAAACTGTCTCCCCCTTGACTATGCATTATATGTGTGTCATTAGTGTGAAGACTTTGGTTTGATTACAGATGCACTGTGAACTCATCCTTTACATTGTTGAGGTTTCAGCCCTCTTCTATACACATTAAATAAGAGGTATAGGCACTGAGTGTAGATATGTAAAATGGAACTTTTCTGGTTCTGAGAAAATAATTAAAAACACAAGGTTGAGATCATTAACTTGTGTTCCACAGCTTCCATAAAATATCAGTTTATTCATTTAAAAAAAGAAGAGTTTCCTTGGATGAAAATCCTTTTGCACATTTTCTGCCATGTATTTTGTGATTGCAAGCTGAGTGAGGTGAACGTTTGCAAAAATTTGTTGAGCATAAAACAGAATTAACTATGATGCACGTGTAAAGACAGATTCAGGATTGACCTTGTTCGGTAGGCACCATAATAACACTTAGTAACACAGTAAATGTCTGTGCAGACTGACAGGGACACACTCATGCACTCTGAAAGTCCAGGGCTTTGTAACACAGATATTATTGATTACATTGATTTTATACTGATTCAAAATTGTGACCACACAAATGCAAACAAATCAAACCAGAGTGTGACTATGTATGGACTCCACTTCTGACTTAAAACTCATTTTATTCTCTGAGTATTGGAACTTCTATATAAGGCCATGTTTGAGAAATCCTGATATCTTGAGAATAATCTCATTATATTACGAGGATTAAGGCAAAAAAAGAAACAATACAAACTTGTAATTGCCAGAACTCCAGTCTTTCTTGATTCTTGGTGGCCCTCTTTTTCAAGTCCTGATATTTATGAACGTGTGCTGCTGAAGATTTGTGAAGCTTATACCCAAGTATATAACTTAAGAAGATGCTCCACTATCCTCATTTTCAAACAATTGTCTCTTATACTCCCTCATGAGAACAAAATCCTAGTCGCCCCTCTCCCGTATTTAAACTTGACATTGAAAAATTGCTACATTTTTCTAAAACCAAAATGCCTTCCGTTCAGCCTTGTGTAATTTGGTCCTTCGGTTTAATACGACTTTGTGAAATGAAGCTGACTTTTGCTTGTTGTATTTATTTTCTGGCTAAGTGACTTTGATATAGGCGATATATTTTTCTACAGTCAACCATCCTCATCACGTCGGGCATATGTGCATGTTTATCTGTGTGTTTACCATTTTTTACATGAATCTTTTTTTTTATATTCAAACAGAACGACATCTTCCACCTCCGCACTGACAGTGTGGACCCTGCTGGCTTTTTGAGTTGCAGTATTACACTTGTCCTCAGTAAAGGTGACTCAGCACTGCACTTCAGCTGGAGAGACATTAAACCAAACATCGCTCGTCCAGCTCAGCTCACAGTGGGTGTAGTGCTATAACCTTTGAAGAGGGCCTGTTGCTATTGCTCCTTGATTTTTTTTTTATACAGACTTAATATGCAAAATGGCTGGTGGAGGCGGTTTCTTTACTTCCACTGCACGGACGAGTCGATGCTGACCTCAGTTGTTTGTACACGAGGGACGCGTCAAAGGAAACCGAGCGTTGTCTCTTTCATTTCTGTGAACTGGAGGGTCAGTGTCTCTGTGAGTGTTGCCGTGCGTTCAAATCTTTTGTTTGTGAGAGGGACTCTGTAACTGTGTGTACGATAGCGTTTCCAGAACAGTGTATATCCATGCATTATTGCTTATTTGTGGGAACTGAATTAATCCTCTTTGTATTTTATTGTTCATTTTTAAACATCGTGTTAATTCCTGTAACCAATACTGAATTTAAGGACTCATGATGATGATGATGATGATGATGATGATTTAAGAAAAAGCAGATCACCCCCTCTGTTCTAATGGGGGTAAGAACTCTTCAGGTACGACTATCATAGTAATACTGTGCCGTTTCACCCCACTCTCCCAAAACCTCATGTTATCTAACCTCTTCCGTCGCCCGCCCCCTTTTCATAATGGATTGTTTCTCTTGAGCAAATGTAATATTTTCATATTGTAGTAACCGGTTCTTGTATTTAGACAAATGTTTCTACCTTCATGTACTGACTATAATCTTCATAACTCTTCGAGGTGCACTGTGACTAATACAATGCTGCTATATCACAAGGACTTTTATTTTGTACATTGCATTTTCGCGGATGCAAAGCGGTGAGTTGTCACTGACGGTGACGCCTGCAAAATGGGCTTGACTACGGAATCCGTGCGTACGTTGCTCCAGCTCAACCCGGGCCTCAGTGTGCTGCCTTGATACGCTGTATAAATCTCAGTGACTGTGTGTAACTGTGGGTGCGTAGCAGTTCCTGTCGGTCTTCCTTACGAGCATGATAGCAGCTGCAGAGAAAGTCCAATGTAGCAGTAAAATGTTTTGAAACCCCATCTCACTGGTCACTGTGTTTAAATAAAACTGTGGTGTTGCTTTTTGTTCTGCGACAATGTTCATTTCGATGGATTCGTGTCTGAAGTGCGCTAAGTGATGGTAACATGTCTGAGCACTGGACTTCATGACATCGATCTGGATACTCAAAAACATGCTTGTGCCCGTGGCATCTGCAGCATTGATCATTTACTATTTGAGTGAAATCAAACGCATCAGGAAAATCAACATACTTAAAACAAGTTTCAGAATAATAATAAAGTGAGTAGTGCCATGGTTACAAAAGAAAGCAACAGTCACTGAAACAGCTTGAGAACTGTAGGACGGGACTGACTAAAACCTCTCTACAAATATTCATGGTGCCAAGAGGATGAATCCCTCAGAGTTTGGAGAATCTGAGGGTTTTACTTGGTCTGTTATTTTTTTATTCAGATTTAGATGTACTCCATATGTCTAAGTATCTTTCGCCTTTTAATAACAAAAAATAATCATTTAAAAACTGAGAAATAACATTTTTTGCTTCAGTTTGGGAGTTCTTTTCGTGATTCGCCCGACGCTCGCTCTGCCCTCTGATCACCAGCTCCCTCTGAATGAAAACACAAGTGTATGTTTGGAAAGTATTGAGTGGCGTCTTCGCCGTCGATACAAACAGCCAATTGTGATTGATGATTCAGACGATCACCCCACCCAGATCTGCTTCGCTCATCGTTACATAAGAGCTCGTTTGGAATTCAAAGCTGTGTGGTGGGAGCACCCGGGGGCTGATCGATCAGAGAGAGGTTGAAACAAACTCAGTGTGTGCCTGGTAATAACTGTCAATCCACAGCATGAACGAGGAGGGCCAGTGCTACACCGACTGTGGTGAACTGTGGAGACCGGGTTTGTATTCCACTCCTCAAATGCTAACCTGGAAATAAGAGCACAGGTTTTTGCCAGAATAGAATGTCACCACATAATCCAGAATATCCTCAATATATTATCAAGGATTTCCTGTTAAGGGTTCCATGAGAAAACAAAAAACATATTTAGATCAAAGCACACACTATTCATTATCAGTCCCTGAAACACGACAGTTATTTGTCACGATCCATGAATTATTCTCTGGGAAATCCAGGAAGATGTTAAAAAAAACACTCATCAGAATCTGCTCCAAATAGAGGAAAACCTAACTTGACTGCAACACATATTGATATAGAGAGGAACTGACAAAATAAAGAAAAAGTCTGTGTTCCCAGCTGCTGCTGCGCTTTCAACACACCCAGTGTTCCGATGTCTATTAACCATCGGGGCCCATCATAGAATCAATGGCTCAAATGGTTTTGAAATGAAAATCTTTTACCAACATTGTTCCAATATTTATCGACTTGGCCCTCGAGGCAGGGAACTGCATCAGTGGCTGCACGGACAGTTTGATATGAAACAGCAGTTTGCTTGAGAGGCCAATGATTATCTGACAGGTCTGAGCAAGACAAAGAGATAACAAGTCCGGTCTCATTTGGACTTTTATTCATTTTTGAAAACAGTCAATCTGTCTGGAGACTAAACTCTGCCAGATTTTATTAAAAGGGAATTTGTGTTTGTGACTGAAGCCTAGAAAACTAAAAGCAAGGAGGACGGAGCCGTTTCTCCAGGAGGCCTCATTGTGCCACAGTAGGAATTAGATTCATCTTACTTAAGGACTACTAATTAAGTTTTGAGAGTTAATTAATTGCAATATTCATAGTGTAATACATAATTTAACACACAACTGAGTTAATAATTGAAATCTATGTTCTTTGCTTGAGTTACTGTATGTAGTTCTTTTGGAAGGACCTTTAAAGTTAACTGATATACTCATTACAAATAATTGGACAGTTATTTTACGAGTGCATTGCCTTACACTTTTTAACTCATTATGTCAGTGTATTAATAAATGACCCGCTGGCTGCGCCCACACTAATTACAAACAGAGTACAACCTGCAGAGATGAAAGAGGAGCTCTCAGGGACCATCTGGTGAGCGCTTTAGACACGGCCCTCACAGGCATGTACTGGTTCGTACCTGCTGCCACTGTTTTTCACAGCCTGTGCCAGGGCACACGCAAAAAATAGAGAAACGGTCCGGGAGGATTAAAAACTGGTTCTTAAAATGATGCGCGACGCTGCCAAGTCCCAGCTGGATTAAGGCTCGCGCTTAAACCTCAGACGTGTCACATCAGACCAGTTGGGACAAAAACACAGGACCCAAACATGTCCTGAAAATCAGTGGCCGGGCCCCAGGTCCAGGCTGCATTGCTGGCTCCTCAGC
>JAFBJW010000120.1:1265108-1551986 GCA_016785235.1 Pseudorhombus dupliciocellatus | reverse complement strand
CCTTCCACAGATTATTACATCAACTGACCGCTGTGTCTTTTAAATCTCAATATCTACTTTTACAGATAGGCTTATTTTAACTGATGGAGTTTTATCATTTTTACTTTATAATGTGTTTGTGAACATACATGTATTACATGCAATCATGGACGTTTAATCTGAAAGATCTCTGTGTGTTGCGTCTTTTTACTATTATTATTGATATCATATCATAACTTGAAGATATCTTAAGCGATGAATGTAGTTGTCATCAATTTTAACCAGAAGGAATTGTCCTTGATTCACTGTTCATTCGTTTATCTCTGATGTTTCTGTAAACCAGGTTATTAGAAAATGTGATGACTCTTTACCTGAAAAAGCTGGTGTTCACAGATGTCCCTGGTTGTGATATAATCGTCACACGTCACGTTGCAACAAACCCGCCAGCATCATCCAGCAGATGGAGTCCTTCAGCTGTAGCCACCAGACATCCTCACCGGGTTTGACTGCAGCTGCCGACGGAGAAGCAAATGCTGGAGTCAGTCACGTCTCAAATGAACAGAACAAATGCTGCTCGTGCTGGTGGTTAAACGTATGTTTCTTGTGGGGCTCTGTTTGAACAATACAAATTTTAATATGATGCATATTAGTCAGAGCTATGATAATAACCAGCCTAAACAAATGAGTACACGTTTGAATAAATGTACAGTAAATTATAGTATAGTACAGTATATTTACCAAAAGAAAATGAACACACAGAAGATTTAATTTTTAAATGCCACAGCATCATCTCATTTCTCCAGGCATATTTAACGCTATGATTACAAGCGCTCCCTCGGGACACTTTTACGGCAAGCCTGAGGGACAATTTACAGGGAAAACGCGAAGCTGCCGATTCGCTACCAGAGATGCTAAAACTACAAGAGAAGTCACCTCCGGAAAAACAGAACAGCGAAGCAGCGGCGCTGCGCCATTAAAGCAGGCCACCCAGCGGCTGAGCCAAACATGGCGTCGGGCGTGTGTTCTCACTCCAGATGCCTGTTGACGGGTTAACTGTCTCCACACGTTCAGCATGACGGCGGAGCCTACATGTGATTTAATATTAATCATAATCATAATATTTATTGATCAGGTAAACACACACTGATGGCTGTGGTTCTGGTCAATGTACTGACACAAACACACTCATACATACTTTTGATCGGTAGCACATTAATATATAAATATATATATTTACATTTATTTTTTTTTACATTTAGCATAAAAATCCCAGTTTACATTGTGATGCAAACCTCTAAACCAGACTGCAGCGGTCCCCATAGCAACAGAGGAGAGGATGGGCATCACTACAGCCACAGAGAGAAACGGTGAATCAGGGGGATCACACCCCTGGCTGCATTTGTGTTTTAGCACCACAATAAATAACTACACAGACCACCCTGCCTCCTGTGTGACACTTCCATTCGGCCCTGATTTCCTTAACAGGAGATATGGTACAATCCACCCCCCTCCATGAGATAACCACCACTGAAGCCTTCCCCTCCCTCCATCTGGCAGCTACCACTAGCCATGGATGGGGGTGATCGTCTCCATCCACCACAAGCCTAGTGCTCATTGTAGCAGAATCGCAGTGCACTGGACTGTACAGAGCAGGGTAGCATCCAGGCTGTTGTCTGCGAGGGGTGGGGTCCGGCTACACTGATACCACCAGACGTACGCTCACAGACTGACACAGGAGAGGCAAAAAAGGGGAGAAAACAGAGAGAGAGAAGAGGGGGGAAGATTGCACCTGAAGAGGAATATAATACGGGTAAGGAGAAAAGGGGGTGGATGGATGGAGAAGGGAAAAGGCAATGGGGAAAGGTCCAGAATGGCTCAGATAGATCTGCTCCTCCCCTGCTTTTTTTTTTTACCTGTTCACTTGATTCTCTTTCCATCTGTGGCACATTTGTTTCAGTCATATGAAGATTTATTCATAATTTCATAAATGTGTGTACGGCTGCGGTATTTATTTCACTCTACATTTGATCTCTGTGGTGATCCCTGCTGGTGGTGGGGGACTCTGTGGGCCACGGCAGATAAATCTGACCATTTGGGACCTGATCACATTGGGGTTTTTTAAGGGGGGGAAAAGATCTATTTTCATGACTATACTGTATTTGAAGACATAATGTAGTGGCTGGGCCAATTCTATGACACAATAGTGACTGATATTTAAACTTGGTTATTAGTGACCTGCTGGTTTCTTGCTTGGTCCAAACATGCAAAAGAGAAATAACAGTTGCACGTGTTTGCCTTGAATCTGTAAGTCCGTGGGTATAGTTCATTCTATCAGCCACCTATTGAAAGATCAAATACAAAGCTTAAATGATGATCAGTGTAAATTGGGGGCCTGACTTTGCAAACATTTGAACTGAATGCAACCTAGATATGTATGTTTTTAATCCAGTGTCATATTTACAAATGTAATTTTTCCCTGGCAAAGAAAAGTAGATCAAGTATCCCTGGGGAAAGGAATTGTTGTCATTATTAAATAAGTTTCTATGTGGCTCAAATAACTGTTGCTGTGTCTGTGGCCAGGATGAAAGGAGACACCCCAGTGAACAGCACCATGAGCGTCGGACAAGCCAGGAAGCTGGTGGAGCAACTGAAGATAGAGGCTAGTTTCTGCAGGATAAAGGTAAGACCAGCTCAAAGCCTCTGATTAGGTCATGTCACTGCAACACGGGAAAACGTACTGTTTGGTGTGCACACATGCGTCCATTTGAAGACAGCAATAGTAACTTTAAAAGCTGTGTATAGGTGGTACTTCCACCAAGGTCTGCCTATGAAAGATTCAGGTCAAACAAATCTAGCCTCTGCCCCCTCTACTGGATCCATGACGAGTTTGACTTTTCAAGACTGGAAGACATGGAAATCAGCCGATTAGTTTTTGTGTCATCCTGCTCGAAATAGCAAACACAGATGATCAATCACAGAGTCAATACCCAACTCTGTTTCTGAATTTAGAAGAGGGCATAAAAATAAGTTCCTGTGGGCCAGGCATCATTACAGTACATTGGTTCAGGTGGAGACGAGCACCGGTGACCTTCTCAGATGCACTTTGAGTCCGTGCCTCCCACTGGAGCGTTTCCAAACAGTATTGGTTTCTATCACGCTCCTAATGGCCTCACAAATAACTTGCGCCGGCACCTTTCCTCCAGAAAAGAACACCACATCAGCAGAAAAGTTCAGCAAAGCAGAAATCTTCCAGTTCTTTGCTTTTACAAAAAATTCCCCAACTCTTGTCGCCACATTTCGGTTTCCAGAATTACACGGAAGCAACCTTTCCTTTCGTCAGAATAAAGAGGTTCCTTCTGTGTTCTTCCATGTACCACTCTTTGAAAACAGGTGTCTGTCCTCTAGTTGTTTAGGCTGAGACTAATCGCTGAAAACTGTGTCATCTACTGTAATCATGTTCTCAACCTGACTCCCCCGCCCCTCGCCTACAGGTGTCAAAGGCAGCGGCCGATCTGATGGCGTACTGCGACGCACACTCCTGCGACGACCCACTGATCACCCCCGTGCCCACCTCAGAGAACCCCTTCAGGGAGAAGAAGTTCTTCTGCGCTCTGCTTTAAATCGAATCAGGGATTGTTGTGATTTAAAAAAAACAAACAAGTACAACTGTACAGTATGTACATGTGTGTACAGTGTGTACGCGTACTTCCATTTGAAAGACATCGATGTACTATAGTAACCTTGCATAAAAGCTGCCGATGTACAGTACATTCTCAACTCCAACATGTCTTGAAGTGAATTCTTTAACTAACATTAGAGTGAAAGAACAAAAACAACATGGAGATTTCAAACACTGAATCAATAAACAGACAGTTGTCTACTCGAGCTCAGAACAAGACCAGAGAGAAAGGACGTTTTACGAAGACACAGCCATCTCACGCTCATTCACATGCACACACACACACTCATTCATCTAGATTCTACAGCTTCTGAAACATTCATCTGAGATATTCGATTCCCACAATCAGTCTATTAAGGATTATGGTGGTGCTATGTGTCTCAGATGATGCCCTGATTGGTCAGGGCCAACTCCTTCCCCGCATAAACTGTGCGTACATCTGGCAACTAAGATAAAGGTGACCCCGTAATAAGCGTTACGTTTGGTGTGATCACAGCTGTTTCCTGTTATATTTTACACAGACGTCTTGATACTGAATGTTCTTCCATCTAAACGTAGATTGTCCTTTACAGCTGCGTCTCATGTTCATATATTTTGTATTCTCCCATCCTGTTTTTGGCAGTTTCTTGTGATCTACAGAGGATGACTATTTAAAGTGGATTGATTTCATTATAATCAAATCCTGTCATGTTTTTTTTAAAGAGTTTAGCATTGTGCTCATTTCTATGCTGTTGCTACGGTGTGAATGTGGAAGTGTGTTTGCACGCTCATAGGTGCTACTGTAAAACTTCAAACTCTGAGCATCTGATCTGTGATATTCATGTTTTATAGTTCCACAGAACACACTGACCCACATTTAAATATATATGTATATTAAAAATAATATCACATTCCAGGGGTCATGGAGATTTAATATACAAACTAAGCCATTGAAGCAGAATCAGCTCATGGGTGACATTTTCAACAATTTTCTGAAAAGTCTTGTTCTGTTACCAACATCATCATGTGATCAGGTCTGAGAGGAAACAACTCTTCACATAGATGTGAAGTGAGGGCTGAAGAGAGTGAACCAGGATTTCACATTTTAATTAAAAGGTTTGGCTTTCTCCATTGATAGCACATGCCATTGTTTTGTTCTGTTCATTCAGATCCGCACTTCAATCTAGCATGGTTGACATGATGAAACTTGGGAGGGGCAACCTGCTCTGGTCAAATGTATTTTTAAAAAGATCAAATTTGGAGCTTTGGTGAAAAAGTACCCATGGAACCACAGTGAAATAAAATTTAAAGAACTTCCCTTGACTGATGGTTTTCTCTCATCTGTGACTTTATTCAAGATCATATAGAAAAGCTGAATTTTCAAATCAAACGCAAGCACATCAGCCAGTGACTTGACAAGAAGCTGCTGCACAGCAGATACGTCTTCAATTAGCCAATGACTGCAAGAATCCTTTAACATGAGTGGAACATTGTTTGAAAGAGCCTCAATATGCACTACTGTATAGCTCATCTAACCTACTGCAAACAACGATGCATTAAGGCAACTTAAGTTTAGAAATACACTAAATTAATATCACACTGTTAGGTGTTATGCCTTATCACGTTATTTGAAATGGCAAGTTTCTGCAGGGGCATCTAATACATTCTTTCTTGTTCTTGTAAGTGTACAGCAGTTAAGCACTAATCCAGAAAGAGAGCACCAAGGCCCTCGTCTTGACATAGATACTGGTTTTGATCAGATTTGCCTCTACATCGGTCACAATCAACTTCCAACAACTGGTGTCAACTCATTTGCTTCGAACACCGAAGATAAGGCTGCTGCTTTGTTTACAGCAAACGCTGTGAGCAGTTAATTTAGTCAAACTCTTAGTTGTTAACATAAAGGCTGAAATTTCAATGGTAAAAGTCTTCAACACCTGTTTGACAGTGGTGTGAGTTTGGCCATCGACATCGTTATTTATACACATTTCAATCCACAATGTGAATCGAGCTTCAAGCAGAGCCCCCAAGGGAGTCCTGCCATTGTGCTCCAATTGCAGGATCAATAGTTAAAATAGCAAAATGTTTGTACTACAATTTGTTTAAAAAGGAGGTATGCACTCATAGACTTGCATCATTAGGATTTTTAGGGTTATAATTTGTGTCCAATATAGAGCAGTTCAATCTGACAATCCTCCTCATGAAATCTCTTGGTGGATTAATATATCAAACTGTAAGATGTGTTTTTTTTAGATGACAGCTTTAAAACAGTGAATAGGTTTTTAGGATAATTTGAAAACAAACCTAAGTGTGTAATGTCCCTTCATATGATGTTCTTCTGGATTAAATCAAGACCATGAAGAGGTAATTTTTGTTTGAAGTTCAGAACTATAACACAGCGATTGAGTAGTTTATAGGAAGGCATCACACCATTCTTTCAGACAGCCGTAGCAGTCTTTTTGTTGTTTAGAATTTGCCTGGCAAGCGTCCTTCAGCCAATCCCGGAACAGCTCTTCATCTTTCTTAAGCACTAGAAACTGCCCGAGGACAACATACGCCTGTGAACATATAAATACACAGTGGAAAATCACATTAACATTGATAATCAAAAGTTACAAAATGTAGCACATCGAAGTTCCAAGCTCAACAGAAGCATGCATGAGCTGTGCAGTGGTGACAGTAGGTATGTGGAAATGGGATGGGCAGGCAACTTAGAGCTTGTTCATCTACTAAATGACTAGACCCGACTACATGACTACACCCAATGAGCAGGAGAAAGTGATACTACACTGAACTTATCAAAAGGCAACTTAGGTGTACAACATTAAAAGTTAATAATAATGAATCATTTGCAGTGATACCAGTATCACAGAGAAGATAATAAAGATAACAGTGTGCTACAACATTAATGTATTTATTTTGTCTTAAAAGATAAACACATCACCTTGTCAAAGCTTTTCTCCTCCAGTCGTTTGCCAAGGGCATCTCCGATGCCTGCCAGAGCCGTCACAGGCTTCTCACCCATGGGCTCGGCCACAAAGTCTTTATGCTTTTGGGTTGTCGATGACATGGCTGCTCTGATGGGTTCTGCAGGTCACCAGGAAATGATCTGTAAAGCAAAGATGAAACAGATTAAATTAAAACACAATGAACTGTCTCCAAATGATGCATTTCTCATGGACAATATGGAACTACAGAAATAACCTGACTGTTCTTTATAGTGAGGACAAATGTCTCAAAACATTAAATAATGAGTTGACTAATTTAGATGAAAACATGTTACATCAACCGAAAGCATCAGTTGAGGAGTAGTAGTACAGGTTTTTACAAGAATCTGAGGTTCAACGTAACCCATGTGACAAAGGCACTGAACGCACTGACCATTGATAACTCATCAAATATACATAACAATAATGTTTCTCTGGTTTCCTCGCATCTCTCAGTGGCCACATCAGATCGCCCTGTTTGTTTAACCTGAGTTCATCTTTTTAAGAACGCGATGAGCACTTACTCCGGAATTCGCGCGCATTGCATTTCTCGGTAGCCTGCATTAGCACAGGGAGCTAACGTTCACCAGCCGGGGATCTGATAATATCGGGAGCAGCCGCTCGTTAGCTGGGTGCGAGGTTTAAACGCTGGCTCGGGTTCCAGACCCTCACGGGTCTCTTTCCTAGACTCAGCCGGTAACTAAGAGACAACGGGCAGCCGTGAACATGCTTGGCGCCTTCGAATCAACTTTGGACCGATGTAGCTTCATCGTTAGCAAGCTAACCCTTCCACTGTGGCGCACCGTGTCGGGCCGTCTGTTGTCGACGGGCTCTGATGTCCCCAGGCTGAGGATTCTAACGGAGGGGTACTCACATGTTGGTGTCCAAGACTCGCGGACGGACGTGTTTCTCTGCTGAGGAGCGGCCGGATGGTTTCTGTTTCTGTACAGCCACCGGCGGGGCGGACCACAATGCACCGCGCCTTGTCTGCGCGCTTACGTTCAGTGGCGTCCTTCTTCTGTGGTGCTTTAGCTGCAGTTGGTCCTCCCAGCGTTGCGCTGCTGCCACCCTCAGGCTGCATTCGGTATCTCGACATCTTGTATGCATGTATTTATTTATTACAGAATAGTTTGATTTACAATGCATTGCAGTAACTTATACTATTGTGTTTAGGTATGTATTTCATATGTATTTATTAATATAAAATACATATCTTAAATATTTGTATTTTCACAAACCTGCTTGGCAATAAATCTTGATTCTGATACAAAACCTTGATTATTGCTTTCAGGGATAATGTTTATTTACTCACATGAGACAAGATACAGAGGTAAATGTATATTCCATTACATCGCCTTTTGTATCATAATTGTGCGCATTAATTTATTTCCAGCTGCATTGCTTTAAACTAGCGTCCACATGACATTTGGATCTTTCATTGGAAGAGGGGTAAACTTGAGGGAGTAAGTGGGTTTTATTAGTGCAACTTTTACAGTGACTCAAGGATTGTGGTATTGAGCTCTGCCTACAGCTCAGAGAGAAGGTTGGAGGCCAGACTGCAGGTGAGTCCGGTGCCATCAGGCTCCACGTTGACCTTTTTCACAATGCCATCTTCCACCAGCATGGCATATCTGAAATAATGGATGATATTAAAAACTGATCTTCAATGCAGTCTTTAAAAATCTTTAAAACCTGCTTTCGTTTTTTTTCTGTAAATCAGAATGAGCAAAAAAGTCCCTTACCTTTTGGATCGCTTGTTTCCAAGAACCTGAACAATCTGATCATTGTCAAGTAACAGATCCACTTCCTAAGAGGATGACAGAGAAAGCCCGATGAGTACACGGTAGAAATACTTTGATTAAAACCTAAATACACACCCCACATATAGTTTTACCTTTGTAAATGCTCCAGTTGGATCAGCCAGCATTCGAACCTGCAAAAGAAAAAAGAAAATCAGTAAACTTCACTTATAGTGATGCTTTGATATCTAGAAGGACTAAGCAAGAATGAAAATAGTATTATCATCCTCTGAATAGTGATTAATGTGGCCAGATGTTTAATTACAAGTTAGATTTATTGGACTAGGTTTGATAGCTGTGACAAAAATGGCTCACACACTGAAGCTGTGGTCTGTACCTTGCCGTCTGCTCCGTGCTCCTTTCCCCACGCAGCCATGACAAAAGCATCATTGACAGAGATGCAGGCGACTTCCTGAATACCTTTACTCCTCAAGTCCTCTGCCTGCTGCACAAACCCTGGGAGGTGAGTCTGTAAGCAACGAGAAAAACCTCAGGGCCACTGAAGCTCATTGTGCACAGGACATGTCAATCAAAGTTAACATGAGCCCTCACCTTGGAACAACCAGGAGTAAAAGCTCCAGGTACAGCAAAGAGGATGCCTTTCTTCCCCTTGAAGAGCTGATCCATGGACACCTTGTTTCCAGGCTCCCCTTCCTGGACCTCCACTGCAGGGAGATGTTCACCAACCTGGAGGGGATAGAGGAGAGGTAAGTAATGTTGCTTCTTCAAAAATAATACTGCCAACTATGCAGACTGTAGTTCATCCCTTAAGCAGACAGAAAGTATTAGTCTCTCCATTGGAGAAAGTTAATTATAGTGAATCAGAGATCATGAATAAATCAATATTGTTGTAATCATGATTACACTTCCAGTTATATGTGTGATTAGAGTCCAGATTAGAGTCTAAATATACTACAGATTAGACTGGACCATCTCCACAGTGTTGATGCTTGAGGGGCGGTGGCCACTAGAGGGCGACACAACAACAACAACAACATCTTTAAAAGTCCAGACATCTTGTCAAAATGGCTGAATGAATAATTAAATTAATTTCTACATAAAAATAATAATTATAATAAAGGGATGAATAATGACACGGTTGTCACATGGGGGGTGTTTGAAAATCTAAGAAACATGAATTGAACTTGTGCAGTGCATCATAGAGGTTATGATGCACTGCACAAGGTTAGATAAACAAACAACTCTGGGGGTCGTGTTCTTCACAGGATGAAGTTCAGTCTCAGACAGACTGAAGATCAACAGACGAGGTAGAGGGTTGAACATCGCACACGCAGGTATTTAATGCTATAAAGTCAGTGTCGTGCACTTCCGGAGTTTTGCAGGACACCAGCACCGCCTACACTCACCGACACCTTGCTTCATGTGGCATACTGAGGTGTGGTTGGACCAGAACTGACAGCACAGACCAGCGATTCACCACAGACTCATTCATCCCTGTTTCAGTCCATCATGGCGGACCCCTCTCTCTGTCCCTGAAGGGCCCTTAGCTAAATGCTACACGGGACACGGTCGGATCATCTAACCCTTCAGCTGCTGCTCGGTAAAAATACACCGACGTGTCCTTGACCGAGAGCGGGCAGCAGCGGGGCAGCTAGCCCGGCTGGAGGCTCACCTGGATGGGCATGTTGACGGCGGCGGAGCGGTGTAGCAGCCTGGCAGCGCACTGGACGGCGCCGGATCTGTGGATGACGCTGGATGTGATGGAGAGCATGTTTAGCTTTATAGGGCTAGCTAGCTCTGACGCGTGTGCGCGTGTTTAGCCTGTCTGTGCTAACCTGATGCTAACACACACACACACACTTCTAGAGTTTCAGCCGCTCCGCCCCCTCCTCTCTCTGAGTTTGGCAGCTGAGCGTTAATCAGACTGAGGCCTCCGCTAAATCTATTTACTGCGCCATCTGCTAACGTGAGGCCATATGTCTGTGGAGTGTATAAAGTAGTAGAACTACAGCTGGGGACATCCATCCATCTATACACTCTATGTCCATCCCAAACTGTATATACCTCTACGCTGTTGCAACCTAGTTCAAGAAAATGAAGTTGCCATGTCAACCATCAATCTATTCATCCATCTCATCTTTCAATATCCAGCTCTCTGTCTCTGTCCATCTATCCACAAATCAATAATCTTTGGCTGTGTATAAAGTGCATATGTATATTAGTAAACATATAGGCTCTTGTTTTATGTCACTACTGCCATCCACTGATTGCTCTTTAATTGTCGTGGCTCTGTAGCTGCCCGTGAAGTAGTTTGTGTTTTAAACACTGTCCCTCATCATCAGTAAAGTCTGTCAGAAATACTAAACATGAAGTTGACTACCCTCACGACACAAAGAAACACGCACACAAACACACGTGCACCCACAGTGAGAGATGAGACCAATGATATGCGGTGGTGGTGGTGTGTCCGTTTATTACACAACACAAAGCACCTACAGTAATCCATTCCCTGTGGGGACAGAGAGTGGAAGAGCTCACTTTTTTTCACAGTGATTTTTTTTTTTTTTTTTTAATGTGGACATGTTTAGACAAGGACATCAAACTGTTTTTCTCTAAATGGAAAAAAGCAGCCTACACAGAAAGTCACAGCCAGTATCACACAAAAATAAAGCAGTGTCAACAAACAACAGTAAATTGAGTAAAAAATAGAATTTAATCATTTAAATAGTCTTTCAAAATACAAACATTGATTCGAACGTCTAAATAATATAACGTTTAGTAGCTATTCTTCATTATAACTGGAAATGTTAAATGTACACTGTGGCTATACAAGGAAACGTGTGAGGTTTGGTAATTTATTGTATTGCTCATTTATATTAATGCACACATATTTAATAGAAACTACAAATGACTGTATAATTTTAACAGCGTCACTGCAAATGATCCCCTCTTCACCATAACCCACCGTACCGAAATTGTATTTGTATGTTCATGAAAACAAAAAGGTTTACCTTCAGGAAAAGGAATAAGGTTTGAGAAGCTCTACTTCGACCCAGGCAGCTATATTTATTTGTTTGCTTCATATATCTGATTGCTATCGGAGAAGTAAGGTTAATAAACAAGTCGCAGACCAAGAAGTCTCATATTAGCTGTAAGCGATGAAAATAAAAGCAGAGGGGTGAATCAGAGTCACATTTTGCCAGATAGGTCAATCCCTGCTCAGTCAAGTCTGTGGCTGTGTGAGACACGAGGAACCGTTTTCAATTTGAAATGCTGCAAGTGACCTCCAGTGTTTTCCAGCTGCACCATAAATCCTGGGGAAACCACATCAGCTGTCGGGTCGCCGCCCCAGCAGTAGATTTTTTAACCACTGGGCATCTTATGAATTGAGATTAATCAGCCGATACACCTTGAAAACAAGTCAAAGACAAATGATCTCAGGCTTAATCACAAACTGCACAACATTTAATGAACCTAATATTCAAATTTAACTTGACAAGATGAAGATTTAACACGTGTTCACACTGTTACTTGGCTGCGTACTCTTCCTCCTGAGGTAGCCCCTCTGTAAGCCTCACCAAGCAGCTGGATCTATAGCCATGTAAATTGATCCCTATTTGACCACTGTTTACATTAAAAAAATAAGCATTCAAGAACATCATGAATGGAAGTCTTCCAAACCCACAACAGTGTCAAAATGTAAATAAAATACCCCAAAGTCCTAGAAAGGAACATGTATGAAAAAAGGAGTTTTCAAGTCTTTACAAATCTGCGCACGCTGCAAGCTGCACAAATATAACTGCTCTGGGGGAGTTTGTATCGTAGCATTTGCTGGCTTTGTTCTCTTTCACTATAAACTGCATGTGTCTTATTGAAATGGAACTGTACATGGCTAGAAGATTCATTGCCCTTTGGACACTTATTATTTTTTGGGATCTGATTTTCCAACATCAGATTCTGTAGCTTTTGCATTGCATGTGAAGCTGAATACAATGACTCGTTACACTGTGAGTATACAAACCTGCTGAATAACGACTTAAAGAATGTTGTCAGACATTGTTTCATCCAAAAGAAGGATGTTGCACATGTTGCATTTCATGTTGCCTTGAGCCCTTGAAGGGCACTAACAAGTTACAGTTCAACACATATTCATACACAAAGGCGGGGACTGTTTATGTCGTGATCTTCAGTGCTGTGGAAAAAGCAGCAAAGTCACATCACAAATCTAAAAAAAAAAAAAAAAAAAAAAAAATTATACACATGGGTTAGTGTTACATATCATTGCCCTAAATTCAAACAGGTCAAATAGGTCAGACCATTATTTTTGAACAACACAGACAAAAATAGTGGTTAGATCTAGTGGAGGATTGTATATAAAAAAAAAAAAGCATATGCATTTCTTTTCTAACCACTAGTATTACCACACCGGCTTTAACGTCAGAGCTGTGTTCTTCCCTGATCTCAGTGTAGCTCATTGGTTTTGACTGCACACGTTCACACACGCTTGCTTGTATGGCCAGGTCTTTGTGTGCCAAAAAGGACGAACAAACTACACCAAATACGTGACCTTCCCAGTCGCTTTTTTTTTTAACGAGCACACAATCTTCATATGCACTCCTTCTGCACCACAGATCAATTGCACAGCCTTCCACGTAGAATCCTGCACCTTCTATGTACACCAGTGGTTCTCTATTCCAGTATCCAACCACCAAAGTGCATTTTTTTTTTGAAAATCTGGCTTCTACGTCTACTCACCTGATAATACGCCCCCACCAACAAATCAGATCTACGAGATAAAAAGCACCTGGGGTCCTGAGAGTGGAGAACTACTGATATACACACACGCACACAAACGTAGATGTCTCACCAATTTATCCACATTTCCAATTTGTGACAGACAATAATCAAGTCATTATATTGCTTTTAACATATTGCAAGTAATTCCTATGAACTTGCCTACAACGGCACACTAAAGTACAGTGAGTAAAGCACCCCATGTGCACATCCATCAGACACTAGGACTGGACCCTCGAGTCTTTTTGCCGGTTATTTGTCATGGCTTTCATGAGTCGATGCAGTAGCATTATTTTTTCTGAGTCCAGGAACCACGTGATTGCAGTACTACTGTAAGTGTTGCTCTTCAGTGGTTATGCAACTGCAGACTGATGCTGTGATGGAGCAGGCTGTGAAAGTAACAGAAGTATTCTGGCTTTTGATGTTAAGTGTTAGCACTCTGGGATCTTGAAGCCTTGAACAGAAGTTTGGCAGTTACATCTTACTCTAAGTAGCGCATTCCCACTTAGAGACAATACATGAGGTTTTTCTCAAGTCTTATTGTTGTTCTTTCTTCACGTTTCCTAAAGGATAAAAAAAGGACCATTTCTCTCATTAGTTCTCTAGCAAAACTGTCTTTTCTCGTAAAAGACTGATCCTCGCTTGAAGATCTCATCATCTCTGTTGGGTCTTTCCAAGCATCCTGTTAACGTCTGCTGCTTTAGGCTCTAGGGAGAGTCCATCATGGCTTCCAGCATCTCCAGGAATAGTTTGTGCATGGGCACACCTCCACGTGTCTTGATGCTGTAGAAAGTGGTGAGAGCGCGACCAGCAGTTTGTCGGAGGAGAGGCAACGTTAAAAGGAGGCGTCCCGCCCGCTGGGGGTCGTCTGGGTGCCGCTGGCATTCCAGCTCCAGCAGGGCCTGGTGGAGGAGGTCCCGCAGCTTCTGCACAGCCTCCATGTCCTCGATGTAAACAGAGTCTGACAGAACAAAGAGGACATGCATTAAAACTATTTCTACTCTGCTGGCCAAAGACGAGAAGACCATCACAAATATATTTAAATTTGAGGTTTGATTATCATCATCAGTTTGGTGTCACCGACTGACTTTAGGCGCAGACGAGCAGAACTAAGACACGACAGAGACAAGTCGTCAAAAGTGTGAGAACACTTTACATTAAAGCCTTCAGACAGTTTGAACGTTCACATGAAACTGCAGCACATCATCCCTGTGGTTTGACCCTGAGGAGAAAACATGTAGCAGCTCTGCTTCTTCTGCTTCCTCCGCTTCTCTCAGTTTACTGAAAGATGGTAAACAACTCTGAGGTTCATACCGCAGTGAGTGCCGCTGTGTCATGTTACACAAGTTTCTTTTGAGGGTAAATGGAAAATATTCACACACTTTTACAGACTGTCACTTCCCAGAGAAAGAGAGAGAGGGAGCAGAGGTGATCGAGAGGCCTATAGGCTGAATGTAGAGAGGGAGTGCCGAAATCAACACGAAGTAGAGAAACACAGGGATAAAACAATTTTCTGAGCAGTGAAGTTCAAGTAAAAAAACAACTTGCTGGAAGAAGTTTAAACCTAACTCTGGTGAGTTGTATTAGGCAGTAAAAGACAATGGATGACGTACAAAGGACATGTACCTGAGTTAGTCAGTGCAATGGCTTTTAGCATGACAAATTCTTCCCGGTCCACATTTAGAGAGCGGAAACGGCGAGCGAGTTGACTAATTGCTCCATTTAGCTCCGTGAGCCCTGCGACGCGAGACATCTCCTCGTCGAGGACGAAATCCTCTGCAAACACCACCTCGTCCTCACAGCCAAGCGAGCGGTACGCTACACCCAGCACCAACACCTCCAGCCACACCGACTGCAGCACAGACATCTGGTCTGCTAGGGAGAGCGACAGAAAGCCTGCAGGAGAACAGACAGACACACAAAGAGGAATTTAAATGCAGCTGGCAATATGTTCACATCTTGGGATCAAACATCTCAATAAAGTTAGGATCGACATAATGGGCTAGATACTTATTACTATACCACATGTCCATTTATGTCTTTTTACATCCTGTTTTTATGTCCTGTTTCCCTCACCTGGAATGTGTTTGGCCCAACCGATGATGACGACCAGCTCGCGGTCAGCAAGGTCACAAAGGGTCGTGAGCGTCCGCTGAGCTGTGTCAGGCTGCAGAGGGTCGGGCATGGCAAATAGCTTCTCTGGCTCTGCCACTAAGAGGTGGGACACAATGATGTTGGAGGAACCTAAGTCAGCAAATAAACACAAAACAGCGATTAATGTGATGAACTAATAAAAGCGGCAGTGGTCCTGGTCACATTGATCCCCCATTTATCAGTTGTGCCTTAAGCAGCATTGTTATAATAAAAATAAGAAAAATAAATTAGCTTACTCAACTCCTCAGTCAGATATATTTAAATATAGGGAATGAGTTCATGTTCTGCTGAATTACTACATTTCTGACCAGTAGAGGGCGCTGTTTCAATTCTAATTGGTTAAAAGCATGACTTGACTGCTCTTGGCACCTCATGGTTTACTTATAAATTATAGCTCACACATGCAATGCACTGTGAGAATGGGGAGGGGCCCCCAAATAAAGTGACTCAAATAACCACAATCTCACAGCAGCAGGTAACCTCTCACCTAACAGAACAAACAACATTCTTATTAATTACATGTCAGATATAATGAAAGTGTGAGCTGGCTGCACCTTTACTGAGGTGCTGCAGTAACTTGCCACGCAGTGCAACTGAGCCAACTAATTAAAACAGTTTTACTAAAAATCAAATCCAACCTTTTTCACTCTCCTTTGTCAGCGGTAGAGGGGCGCTCTGGTACGTCGCGTTCTCCACTTCTGGGCGCCTCTTGTACTTCTGTCTTCCGCCCCGCACCCTGTCAAGACGAACTCCTGCGTGGTGAAACATGAAGCAATTACACAACATTTAAAAGACCAATGCATGACTCTGAAGATGCAGTATCACCGACTGGCTGCAAAGCTTCTGCACAACACGAACACTCACCCTCCTTCAGCATGCCTACTTTGAGGCACTTGGTGAAGCGGCATGCCTGGCAAGCCTTTCTGCGCCTTTTAGTGATCTCACACTCATTTGATGCCGGACAGCTGTATTCAATGTTACCTTTAAAGGAATAGAACAGAACATTGTGAAGAAGACAACTGATAAAATACAAACAGACGAACATCTGAGATGATTTTTTTTTTTTTTTTTAAACTTCATCATCTGTTCATCTGTGGTTAAATAAACAGTTTCCCTCAACAAGGTAGACACAGTGTGCTACATGTCCATGAGTGTGGTTTAACAGACCAGTGTAAACTTGGTGTAGTTGCATTGACTGTGTGCTGAAGTATGTTAAACAATAACACCATAAACATGTGATGTGGGACTTCTGAGACTGTTTAACCACTATAGACACAGGACAGTGTTCCACATTAGAGCTGAGGAACGCACAGTTTATATCAATTGGTCACTGTCGAATTTACATGAACAATAACAAAAAAGGAAAAACTTTTCTTTTTTTTTTTTTTTTTACATATATTGACTACAGCTAACAACTGACAAAAGGGTCAAGTGTTCACTGGTTGTGCAATTAAATTTGACATACCTTGGATGGTTCTCTTGAAGAAGGCCTTGCAGGCCTCACATGATGCCACTCCATAGTGGTAACCTGAGGCCACATCTCCACATACTAAACAAAGCCTCTTGGGTAACGTGCTCAGGGCGTACTTGCATCGCCCGGCTCCGTTGCCGGCGGAGCCCTCCTCCGCCCCATCGCCGACCTCGTCTTTAAAATGGCAACGCATGGCTGGTGTGTATAGAGGCGGAGAGTAGCGTTTAGTGCTGTCTCCTCTGGTTCCGCTCTGAGAAGAGTCTGACGAGGCCCCGCCAGGGCTGGTGCGGCCACCCCCACCTCCCTCCGGACTGCTTGGTTCTGCCTTTATGTAGACATCTGACCGACGCTCCCTGGAAGACATGATGTCTAGAGGGCAAAGCAAAACAACAAAGAAAGGTCAAATGCAATTGGATATTTTCAGACTTCTGTCGACATCATAAATTAAAAAAATATTCTAATTAGAATTAGATATTGACATTTATCTCTTTAGCTACCATTCAAATTCCTTTCTGCCCCATCATGAGCTACTGACCCTAACCACTGCGAGTGCTAAGACCAACCTTGAATCTTTACACCTGTAGTTTACCCATGTGGGCTTATTTGAGTGTAAACACAGGGAATGTAAGGAAAGAGGCAACAAAATAGAGAAAGGGAAATAAAAATGGTTTCTTGCAACGTAGCTTCCCATTATAGACATTTTTTCTGTAAATGATTGCATTAGTACCACAATGGGCCTGGACGTTTCTGCCCATGTTCTTTAGAAGAAGTGTGTGTTGCTCAGTGCCAGAAAAAATACACAATAGACAGACCATCAAACCGAAAATAAAACTATTCAGTCCCTGAATCACCCACACAGGTTTAAATCTTTATATGTGACATTTGCAGATGCTAAAATAGCCAAGGTGAGCAGAAGGTGGCTGTGCTCATCAACAGCCCCCACACTTCACTTCATTCTGACACATAACTTTGTTGTGTCTGAGCACGCAGTAACAGAGCTACTCAACTACTCAACTCTAATAATACTGCTTGTGATTAAATGGAAAATGTGTTAATAATTTCAAAATGAGCTAATATTGCCCAACACAACTTCGGAACAAATTAGTATTTAGAAGAGATTTTTTAAAAATTGAAGTCTGATGAGACATGTCCAAATATATGGTGAGGAAAATGTGTCAAAGCTCAGGTAAGGTACATACAAGGTTTTTGACATCCAACAACTATTTTCTCTGTAAGGCAGTAGTGGAGTAATGGCCTCGTGAGCAACAAACTCAGTGTGTGTGTGTTCAGATAGCAGGTCCGGGCACATGTTCATATGGTTGAGCGCCCCCCCCAACACACCGTTTATAAAGCAGTAGTGATGTGATGTAAACATGACACCCTGATGGAAATACTACTTTCCCTCCTCTGTCCGTATTGTCATGTCTTTGTCATGTCAGAGCACAGCAACACAGTAAGCACACCTGTCCACTATGGCCCTGACACACCAGAAACACAGACCAGCACATGCCTGTGACCGTGCAGGTCCTCAACGAGTGTACACAGTCCACAAGTAAGTTTGAGTAAGCCACCACCAACCCACAGATGAGACTCCAGTGTCATTTACCCATTTTGCCCAGCAGATCATAGGACTGTTTTTTGTTTTCTACGATTGATTTGTGCGCAGGGCTATCAAAACATTCTGGCTACACCATCCTCTGCAGAACTCCTCCTACCCCTAACGCGTTCTGCTTTAGCTGTGCACTGTCCTGTGACAGACATGCAGTTCTCAGAAAACAGGTTTAACACCTCACCTGTAACTAAGCTCAGCTGCACATGAGAGCTTACTGTGTGCATGTTCACTGCACCATCACAACCCTCATCACCCAGCCATAAAACTCCCTAAGCTAAAAAAAACAAAAAACAAATCATACTTTTTTTTTTTTAATACGAGGAAGGTTGTCACTATATCAGCATTTTAGACTTCAATATCATGTTAGTATCTTAATACTATATTTGATGCCACAATAATAAAGTAAAGGTTATGTTGATGGTCCTGCAATATTGGTGTTGTTGTAATACCTGTAATACTTTCAAACAAATACATGTTTGTACCATTATTTTAGTACTACAAGTAATAGGTGCATAAAAGAGACACCAGGCCAGATCAGTGTATAATTAACCACAGGTTTGAGGAGCAGTAAACTTTCTTCCGTGTTAGTGCTGTGATTGATTGGATCAAAATGAGCAATTCATCTTAAACCAAGTTCATGGCAACTTCCAGTAACTGAGTTTGTATGGAAAATGTCTGGATTGCTGATGTTAGTCAAATAGTCATTACTTTCGAAGCAGTCCAAACTCTTTGGCTCAGGAGGTTTCTTGCACCAAAGTAATAGGACGACCAGGTAGACAAATGTTTGTGTAAGCACAATGAACATTTCTCTTGGCCGCTCAAATAGGGGTCATTACTTCAGAGTGTGGGTGTACCATTCCTGTAATTACAACCCTATAAGAAGACCTGGACCATATAGCCAAACAAAGACAGATTGTTCATTTCATCTGACGGTCTGACGCTGACTTTGCTCTTCGCCGTAAGAGATAACCTCCACTGTTGTTAATCTGACTTCATCAACAGCACTGCAGGGATCAGAAAAATGGTTGAAAAGGGAAAGGCGGTTCGAGGGGGCATAGGTGTGCCACCCCTGTCTCATCAGTGGATACATAAATGCTGAGTCTAACTCACAGTCTTACTGCACTCTTGTTCCAACTTAGTAGTTCACTGTGTGAGGATGAGGGGATGGGTTCTCTGCAGCCTAAATAGCTTCAATCCAGTTAAGACCTGACAGTGATTTGTCATTTTTTCTTGTTCACATACAGGCAACAGCAGCTGGACTCATAACCTACTTAAAGCCTGTGCATTTTAAGTGTTGCAATATTGAAATTACATTCTTGTGATTGGTTCAGTGCTCCACTCCCTCACCCTGGCCCGACTGACTACTTTACATATGCTTGGTGGGCCTAATTAAATAAACCCACTGGTGTTTGCACCATTAATTAAAAATCTGATATCTTTGTGTTTACTGTATGATGTACATAGAAAGACGATGCAGTGTCTGCAGTGTTCGTAGAAGATTCCCAGAGCTACAGTATGTTAAAAGATTGTTATTTTTTCCCCCTCAGATTACTGAAGGCATGCATTCTCAACACATTAACCTTTACCCAGAATACACTCAGTCCAGAGCTGTGCTGTGCAGCTTGAAAAACTATTAACACATTATATATATTACCCATCGCAATGTGAGACACATAAATATATGATAAAATGCAAACTCTTGGTAAGCAAGGAAAATGTGTTTCAAACATTAATTGCAACTGTTGTTGTTTCTGCTGCGTTCATTACATTTTCACACGTTTAGAAAATACATCTTGACTGCGGAGAGGAGCCTCTGACAATCTCACTGGACTTGAGTTAAATTAGACTGACAGCACAGAATGTAATACAGCGAAGCTCTTGACTTCCTCACCTCACACGCAGAGGTTAACACAGTGTAAGGAAGTTAACACTTAGTCCAGATCGCCACTAATTGTAAACCAAGTCAGCCTTCATCCTATTTATTGCTGCGGCAGATAACCCGGGGCTACAGAGGCTGCTTGTCCCATACTTTTCTGTGGAGTTTGCCCTTTCTGGACTTGATTGTAGATCTGTTTGGCAAGCAACAAGAGGGGGGGGGGTCACAGTAACCTGAGCCTGTCTAAAGTTTAGCTTGAGTATTACAAGCATGGGTGAAAGGCTGAGCCAGTGTCATCGGCACTAATAATAAACGCCATCTAATATCATTAACAATGAGAGTGAGGCTGCTCGGACTTTGACGAGCAGCGAGGTTTCCTCTGCCATGTGCCCTCTCTCCCACATCTGCTCCGGCAAACGGGGACCAGCGGTGGTCCCTGCATGTCAAACGTTGGAGCTCGAACCTGGATCAACAACAGTTTGCTTGTTGGTGTAATGGGGGCAGACAGGTGGCTACAGGTGAGGGCGGCTGAAGTGCTCAGTTCCCCGGGTTCACTCGTCACATTAACGCGTCGCGTGCACTTAGACCCGCAGCATGTTTGGCTTAGCTTTAGCTTTAGCTTTAGCAATAACACACACACACAGAACGGAGTTAGCCTAGCTCTTGGCTAACTCGGCTAGCAGCTAAGCTAGCGTTAATCCTGACTGCCCAGCTCTGTCTCTCTCTCTCTCTCTCTCTCTCACTCCCTCTCCTCTCGGGGCCAAGGTTTATTTTTGTCCCTCTAACCCGGGCTAGTCTGCATCTTACCTGACGGTGACCAGGCCAGGACTTAGAGCGCGTCCGCACTGTGATAATGTGCCGCAGATTTGAGTGAGAAATCAGTTTGCAGAGCAGCTCAGCGCCCGGGCGCTAGCTCGTGTTGGCTGCTGCTGTTATGGAGATGGGGCCGGGCTACGATCTTGGCCCCCCCCCCCCTCTCCAACAGCTGGTGAATGATAGAAGGATGGAGGAGCTGTGGCCGGGACACAGCAGAGCAAGGACCTGCAGGCTGTTATCTGACCCTGAATGTGTTTCTAGGTTTCAATGGTATCAATGAAATGTCTCACAATGCCAAAGAAAGTGCCAAAAAAGGTTCCCATTTAAATCTTTACCATAAGGGTTACTGCCTGACCCATACCGCATCCTTCCACCTAACGATCTGTTTTGCATAGTCAAGTGAAGATAAAGAGCTGAAATTATGATGTGTAACTGGTCAGATTTTCATTGTTAGTTTGTAAATTAATTAAATGTTGGCATCAACGCTGCCACCAATGAGGACATAGTTTCATCTGAGGTTGTTGTTTGTTTGTAAATATACAGGATTATGCAAAAACAACTTAACAAATTACCCCAGAACTTGTTGAAACTGTGGGTCCGACCATTCCATCGGAGTGCTGGAATTATTAAAATTTCCATCATTTAATTAAACATTGGGAAATTTAGGGGATTTTTTGACACAGCCAATGCAGGCACATTCGGGTAACTGATGCAAGATATGAGTGCGAAGTTTAGTGCAGCTTTAATGAATTTAAGGGGACTGTTGGGCCGACCTTGGCAGACGCATGGGCTCTGCTGAGTGTCATCCAAGTCTGATTTAATTTTAATCTTGACCAACATTGCTGCAGAAAACTTTTAATTTCCCTCTCTGCACTGCAAAGCAACCTGAAAAACATGCTCCCCAAAGTCATAAATATTATCAGAACCCTTCAGACTGCTGCTTTGATTGCTCTTTTCTGCTCACACAAGATTTTTGCACATTCTGCTTCAAGCTGAGGTCAATGCTCTCGTTTATCTGTCTTGTCCCTCATTCATCCTTTTTTTGTGTTTCCAGGGCAATCACAGCCCTTTTCAAGATCATTAAAAAAAAGACCAAAAGACATTCTGCGTGTGTGCCGCAGCCGGCCACACAGCGGGTCCTGCTTTTTTCAGACAGTAACATGTCCTTGGAATTGATGATGATTGAATGATTGAAAAAATGAGAAAGCCTTTAAAATAATTCTCTGCATTCTTCTTCCACATCCCTCCTTTGACTGAGAGTATTTTCTTCAGACGGCATTAACAGTGTTAGCTCGAGTCATTATATTACAACAACGGACAAGGAGCCTGGGCTGCAGTGCACAAACAGAAAGACGTAATCCAAATCCAAGTGTAATGGCATAGAATTTCATCAGCATAAAAGGTGACGTGGGAGCATATTACCTGTTTGGTGAAGTGGAGTTTAAAGCCTGTGTCTCCCCCTCACCCCTGGTGGTGGCCTAATGAAATGCTATTGCTTGGATCTGGAGTCTGCAGTTTTCAGGACACCTGGGAAAATGTAGGCAAAGGGTTGTGAGATACAGAGAAATCAAGATGATACATTTCCATGCTTAAAAAAAATCACTTAAACAATTAAATATTATCTGATTTAAAATTTGTACCCCATACTTTTCCTTCATAAGCCACTGTATGCGTAAGTATCCAGATTACTGCCACACACTGCTGGAGTACCCTCCCCCTTACACTGCACGACACACTCCAAAGGTCACAGCCGTAGGAATGCTTGAAGGACAGACCGAGCAGAGCCAACACCTTGTCGCTTTACTCAAAGTCATGAGCAAAGTTTGGTGATAACTCTCTGTCAATAATTAGAGCAAAAAAAAACAGTACACTCAATTTTAGTGAGCCTTTAAACTTCAAACACGAATGTGTCTTTAGACATTGAAAAAGCAGGTATGCCACATTGCAGCAAAAGGACAGTAAAGTGGGGGTTTAAGGACTTTAACCTTGAGGAACACAAATGTGACATGCAAATAAACTGAGATGGAGTCCTATTCTTCTAAGTAACACTTGAATGGCAGAAGTTTTTAGATGTAACTAAGGCAAATCCCAACAATACATGTCAGAAAATACTATTATTGCACATTAGGACACTCTTGATTTGTGTCAGATGGTTTTACATCCTCTTATTGCAGCTTTCAGTTCGGGTTTGTTAGGGAACCGGTAGTCTTTTGTCGCTGACACAGGACGCATCACACTGACTGTACATAATAAAAGTCAGTTTGAGGGGGAGGAGGGGGAGGTGGCGGGTGGGGGTGTGTTATACACGGCAACACCGTGGAGGCGGCGAGGAAACAGCACCCAGGGGTGACCTTGCCTGCTGATCTCGGACTGGTTAAAAGGTTAATTGCCAAAGTGGATTAGGCGTTAAGATCGGTGATCTCAATCCTGGTGCAGCATGGCTCGGTGACTCGCACAGTTCAGTGTGTTAGGGCAGAATGGAGATTAACTCAGGGGAGAAGGGGAGGAAGAGGGGGTGGAAAGAGGTACGGAGAGTGGGGGTACATGGACAGAAGAAGTGTGCACAGTTGAGCGAAGTGCGTTCGTGCATGTGCCAATTACGCACTGCATCCACATCCAAGCAGCACACAGCCATGCATCACATTTACCCATTCCTCCCGGGGTTTCACATAATGAGGGGGCTTTAGCCATCGTTATTCAGTGAGTTTGTGGTTGCAGGTTTGGAGCTCAGCACGACGCATTCGTCGTGTAAATCATTACACAAGCCACTAAGTATTTATGCCGCTGCAGCCAACAAAATAACATGGCCACGCAAACTTCCAACTCCGGGGGGCGGATCGTGAACGCACCAGACCCGACACAGCTGACATGTCCACCGAGGCACCCAGGAGCCTGAAAGCACCACATGCAGTGAGATGTATGGAAACGGGAGAGGACACTCACAGTGAC
The DNA here is from genome assembly GCA_016785235.1 of Pseudorhombus dupliciocellatus. Classification (NCBI taxonomy): domain Eukaryota; kingdom Metazoa; phylum Chordata; class Actinopteri; order Pleuronectiformes; family Paralichthyidae; genus Pseudorhombus; species Pseudorhombus dupliciocellatus. The sequence continues at coordinate 1,527,930 of JAFBJW010000120.1, read as the reverse complement.
ATTTAAAAACATGGCAGCGTCTTCTGCTTCTGCTTCTGCTTCTTGTGACTGGAGTCAGTCAAGTCTTCGCGGCTGTCAGGTCCACAGAGGCTGTAACCCGGGTTAATGGCGCTGTCCCTGTCCGAGCCTCTCCGGGCGTCTCAAGCATCACACCCCCCAAGGTGCAGCTGTCACGAGGCGGTGATGGAAGCAGCAACAACCGGCCACGCTCCGGGTTCTCCTGTCGCTGTCCGAGCCCCCGCTGCTATAATTTCCACTGTTCCACCGAGGTTGTAGTTGCACGTCAGCGTCAAGCGTAGAAGAAGAAACGTCGAACATCCGGTCAGAGGAGGGGCGGGAGGGAGCTTCACAATAAAACTAAATCAAATGTTCCAAATTTAAACCCTTTATTATGGAGATAAACACACAGTTGTTATTGGTTCACACTTTGATAAGAAATATGCGAAATATACACACATATAAAATAAGACAATGTGAGTGAAAATTGTAGGAGGGTCTTGAGGGGGGGTTGAAATTGTCATTTGGATAAAAATGTTTTTGCATAATTGTGACTAAAATTGTGAGAGTGATTTGAAACAAAAGGACACAAACAAGAACACAAGTGGCTCTTTCGATTAGTCTACATCTGTGGAGTGATTATGAAGCTGCTGATTATGGAAGGCCATATATTAAAAGGAAATGTGCACAGAAAACGCGATGTCTTACTCTAGAAAACACTCCCACCTTTTATTTGATAAGAAAACCTCAAGTGCGTGACTTCCGGCCCCTACCCTTGTGTCTCTCTGTAACTTGATGCTGTGACGAAAGTCTGTATCCCATGTCTTCTCTCCTCCCACTGTCCAATTCTCGTCTGCTGTGCCTCCGTTACGTACACGAGCTCCTTCCACCAGCGTCATCAGCGTTATGATGATGATGATGATGATGATGATGATGTTGGCCTGCAAGTCGCTAAAATATCTCCTTATGTATATAGGTTATATATATATACAGTATTCACATGACCCAGTCTGTAATAACCCTGATGTAGCGTGGTCCAGATATGTCCACGCGTCTACAGCTGATCATTCATACCAGTCAATGCAGAATCAGAGTATAGCTGCAGAAGTCAACCCTCCCCCACTAAAAATGTCTGGTTATCAAATTCCCAGTGGCAGCTCAGCTGTTTCATAATTATCAAAATATTCTCCTTGACTTTATAATATATTATCTATAGATGATCCAGTCAAGGTGTCTCCACGTTGCTTTATATATAAATCAGAGTGTTGCTGAGAGACCACACGTGTCTCCTGAGGCACACCTCTATGGAAAATGCAGTCATGCTGTCGGTCTTGTGACACTGACCCAGCTCAGTTGCTAAGGCAGAGGGAAGGCACTGGCTCACCGTGATGACATGAGACCACGATCAAGAGTTCTAATCCACAGACCTGCACTGCTGTTAAACAAGAACGGGATGTCATCTAAATGATTTTTTTTCTGTCTAACTTTGTAGCCTCCTGCTTCTAGAAATAGTCTCCCGCATGCCTGCGTGCTGGCAGCTGACACAGAGGAGAGAGAATGTGTCACACGCACTGTCCACTCATAGATTTTAAATAAAGCAATCAACAAATAATTCAAACAAGATCTTAGTTCAGATCACAGGGAGCCCCCAGCTCTGATATAGACAATAATAACCGTCAGCCTGGTCTGTTTGAAGCATAATGAAGCGCGCGCGTGTGCAGCGGGACAGGATTTCCATCGTGCATGCACGGGAGGGAAAAACTGACGGCAGTGTCAGAGCGACCTTGAATCAAGGTCACCCAGTCTCTGCTGCAGACACTGCACTTCTGCGGGGCTGCATCACACACACACACACACACACACACACACACACACTGCTGCAGAGTCTGCACCATCACCATCATCTTCATCATCATCAGCTGAGTGTGTATGTGTGGTCATGTTAGATTTTGGGTTTGTGTTGGTGCTGTTGCGATTTGGTCTAAGTGCACTATAAAATGATAAGAGCAGCTGTCTAAGATGGGGGGGTTAAACATAGCGGATGGGAGCTTGGGTCCCTTTGAGCGCTTCTTACAGCAGGTCGTGACCTCAGACAGGTGTCAGCTGATACATAAATACCAAGAAGCCTTTGTGCCTCTGTCACACACACGCACACACACACAGACTTTTAGGCACCATATCATTGTGGTGCATGCACTGAGTCATAGATAACAGCACTGATAGAGATCGGTGAACACCTACATTATAAACAGCCCTAATCTGTATTCAAGCAGCAGAAGCTGCAGTATAGTATCATAGTATATGGGTTTGAAGGACCTATTAGTCCCGCTCCTGGTGTGAAGAAATCAGATATTTTATCGCCTGAAATGTCAAAATCTCTAGGAGCAAAGGTTTTCTGAGATTTCATTTGATTCACAGATATGTCTCTGACAGAGAAAATGGCCTCATTATTTAATATGGAACAGCTCTTTTTGTTTTCATAGCCACATGACCCCGCTGTCTCGGTCGTTCTTAAAGCCTGAGCACTTTTAAAGAAATGTCGTGTCTGAATTCTATTTTCGGACGGATTTCCCCTTTAACTCCAGGTCAGGAGTGTATCGCCGACATCAGCATTTACCAACACTGCCGAAATCATCCCCCCCCCCTAGTGGCAGCCTGGGGGAAGTGCAGCACTGGTGCTGATGACGTTATAGCAGCTGAGTGTGAGTGTCCTCCACTGAAAGGTCACCCACCGCCACAGCACATCACCAGGGCCTGCTCACTTCCCGATCACTGCGCCTCAACGCTGCTTTGCCATTTTTGCACTTCCTACATTTGAACTGTCAAATTAACCGAAGACCAGAGGAACGTCCACCACAGTTCCTGCTCCTTTAAAGCGTCTCGTCCACTAACCAAGAAAGCAACTGGGACGAGAGTCAGACCCGGGATTTGTTTCGTCTGGTCAATGACAAATCATTTCACCTCTTATCCCGTTTCAGTTACAGACATGTAACTGATTATGTTATGTCTCAATGCTGCACGGATGAAAATGGGAGAGTGTGCGCCATCTGCTGGTGGTGTTCAGAGACGGAGCAGCGTTCATTTACTCAGAAGAGAAGGGGTAGTAATAAATGAGATTAACCTTTTATCAGTCAGGTATTTTAAGATGTAAGCATTACTTTCAAACAACCGTGAAAAACACAGATGATAGAACAATTCAAGGCACAATTGGATGTTGTACAGTGTTTGTCCTTGGGTGCCATTTCCAAATTGAAACACCAAGGTAGAGTTACCAGCCGAGTATCGCTTACATGGTCAACAGAGGAGCGGCAGTCATGCTAAAAGGAACGTATTGACAAATGGAAGGTACAAACAGTGCTGCATGGACAGTCTGCTATTCAAGACTCGCAGCACCTGTGTCCCTGTCCACGCCAACGTCCTCACAAACAAGGAAGCAGAGACTGTCCTTGTGTCATGACAGTGGTGACAAGCCCTGTGATGAAGTTATTCCATTAGACTTTTATTTCCTGTTTTAACTTCATGTTTCTTCTTCTACTTCATGTTTTTGGCCGGTGTTCCTTCTTAAGTGATGGCACACCCAGATGGTCTTCACCAATTCCCTATGCCTCCCTCACCTGGCTAGTCTCAGTGCCCTCAGTCCTTTGATGACAGGATTTTTAAATCACGATCCATTCATTCATTTCCCAGTGAAAATGTTGGAAAACCACCTGACTCACAATGTTCGAGAAAAAGTGGTGGCTCCTTCCCCAGATCTGTAGCCAAACTTTTATCCTCCAGGTTTCTTCCTGTGTGTTTTGTATCCTTGCGACCAAGTCCAACAAATGACAGTGGTGAAAACACAACGTCATTATCTCTCTGACAATACCTGAACACATTTAACCCCCAACAACGCCAACACAAGTCATGACTCATTTCAGTTCACTGTCAAAAATCTGCTGTCAATGTATTTAGTCATGTAAGGAAGGGAAAAAAAAAAAACGAAACGAAAGTAGACGTAGGAATGGAACCAACCTTCTGGGTAAGGGATGACCGCTCTACCCTCTCAGCCACAGCTTGGACGGGGGGGATGGTTGGATGGATGGATTGTGGCTGTCCATAAAAAAAAAAAAAAATCCCATTGCACCTCGGCACTAGTCTGAGCTCCCTGTAACACAGTTTTTATTAAGTGGTAAGAGCCAGAACAGCATCTTTAGAAACGTACGTACGTACAAACATATAATAAAAATGCTTGTACGGCACAGAGCTGCTTTCATTTAAAAAATATTTATTACATATACGCAGTACAGAGGGATTGATGCATTTAACCATCAAAATGCAAACGGTCGTTCAGCCAGGATTCACACAGCACCTAGAAAAGTTTGTTTCATACTTAAAATGTACAAGAACCTGTTTAGTACCTGTGTCATTATGGTCGGCAGGATGGAAGAGTGCAGCCTCCTCCTCAGGATGCTCTCTGACTCTCTGCACCGGTGTGGATTAGTAAAACACAACGAGAGGCCTGAAATTGAGATGCACTTCTGTCTTGGCCCAGTAGAGAGCAGCGGCTCTTCATAAAGTCACGGGAGCATTAGCATAAAAGACACTTCACCATCTTTGATTAAGGCAAACACACTTGCATGCTAAGGCCATTAAATGCATGAAACACAAGTGCTGAGGCTTCTTCTGCAATATGCGTTCATCAGCTGTCTGTGAGTAAGCAGCACATACGTACAGATACATTTCTCTCCGACGGATTCTCTCTATGCATCTCGTATTATGAGGATGATGGAGTTTCTGTATGGGGCCTAAATCTGAAGGTTCAGCGGTAGACCAGGAACTGGCTTGGGGTTTCCGTTGGGCTCCTTCCTGTCGGAGCTGGAGACGTTGGCCTTGGGGCTTCTCTGTGGAACAGGCCTCCTGTGGCGCCTCCTCTTCGGCAGCCGAGAGCGAGCAGAGTTGGGTTGCGTTGGGTCGAGCAGAGGGTCCAGATGAACCTTAGCACTCTGAGTATCTGACGATTCATCGATGAAGGCAAGGTTCTCCCCGAAGTAGTCCAGAGGCTGAGACAGGTGGGGCTCAGGAGGAGCCTCCTTCTCCTCCTCTTCAGGCACTCGCTCCGTCTGCGTGGCCTGAGAGTCTGTTTCTGATCCGGACCCCGATTCATTGGAGAAAGAGGAGGAGGAGGAGGAGGAGTACGATCCAGAATCTGTCTGGTTCTCTTGCTGCTCTTCTTTCCCCTTGGCGGGCCCTGTAGCTGACACGCTCTGACCGTGGCTGCGAGAGCCGTGACGGCGCTTTCTCCGGCGCCTCTTGAAGGGGTCGTCGATTTTTCCGGGGATGCGGAAATCCACCGACATATTCTGGATGTTCTGAGTCCAGTCGGTGGCGTGGGCTCGCAGTTCTTCCATCTGAGAGAGAGAGAGAGAGAGGGATCGGACGGATAGGATAAGCAGTGGTTGTTGTAAAGCTGATTTATAGCTTAACTTCTTTTTCCCTTTGGAAAAATAACGACTGCTGGATCAGAGTCAGTGAGAAGCAGAGAGATGGTGGAGAGAGGACGTCATAAAAGCAAACAGAATGATGCAAGGATACCTCAGCTCGGGTCTTCTTGGAAAGCACCCGGAGCCAGTTACCGATCATCGTCAGGATGGATGCGAAGTAGGCGAGACCCAGCAAGATCCAGAACCACACCAGAGGCTTGTACCAGTGGTCGCTCCCTTCAATCCCACAATCCCCTGGGAGGACAAGACACATGGACACAGCGGGAGTCAGCTGAGGCCCCACTAAGATACACACATCCAAACATTCGTGATGGGAGACACAATGCAGCAGGAAAGCTAAATCAATGGTTGGCCTTTCATAAGAAATCCATCCTGAATAATTGATGGCAAAATCGTCTGTGCTGAGTGAACTTAATGCATCACAACCGACGGGCATACTGACAGATGGCTAATAAAGTAATAACAGCTACTTATCTGCCGATAGATAGATTCAACAAATCGGGGGGGAAAAAATATATAAAAGCAACCGCAGAAGAACAGAAGCTGCGTTTTCACTTCAGCTCAAATGGGGAGTTTTAAATTCTTATTGATTTGAATATTAAAGCATGTTGACTCACAGCATCTTTTGACCTCTGCTGTGGTGGAGAATAACCTCAGGGCTAAAACAATGACGGCAGCCCTGGATAATGACAATGTTCATGATTGTCGGATAAATAAAAAGCCTTCTCACGCACTCTAATATTACTGACACTAACTAATGTGTGACTTTATCAGCCTTCATCTTGTGGTGGTGCACACTTGCTGTGCACGTTAACGGTGATTAAACAGTTAGTCACTGGAGAATGTAGCACTATCATGTTCTAATCTGGTCATGTTGCAGTTGCCATTCATTCCTACTGATACACTCCCTTCTCAGAGTGTGAGCCCACCACTGCTGTGTTTGTAGTTCTATGTTTAGGAACATGTGGTGGAGTGATTGTTGCGTACCTGCGACATAGTCTCCGAAGCCCACTGTTGTCAGGGTGATAACTACAAAATAGGCCGACTCCAAAAGACTCCAGCCCTCCACCTCTTGGAACACCAGGATGGGGACCGCCACGAAGAGCACGCACCCCAGCAGGATGGACAGGACGGCCGAGATCACGCGCACGATCGTGGGGCTCACGCGCCATTTCTGTCCGCAGGGTGACACAACACAGTGGGATGAGACGACTGAAGGCGGGAACCAGCAAAGAGGACGCGCGCAGCGCTGTGAGGGGTCTGACCAGGAAGAGGGTCTCTATTTTGGCGACAGCTTTCCTCAGCCAGGTGCCCAGATGGTCCCCGACGCCGGCGAGCAGGATGCCGAACAGCGGGATCCCCACCAGGGCGTAGAAAATGCAGAACAGCTGCCCTCCGTACGTCTTCGGGGAGATGTTTCCAAAACCTGGCACGTGGGGTCAGAGATCAAAGACACAGTTTGTCCAGGATTACAGTCAAAAATGCATCTTCAAAATAAAACCCTGTGGTGTTAACAGTTACCCACCGATGGTTGTGATGATTGTCCCTGAGAAGAAAAAGGCACTGGCCAGATCCCACTGGCTGACAAAGGAGGAGTTGCTGCTGGCGTCCACTCCTGCGCCGATGGCCTCCGCCACCTCCTGCGAGGGGACATTGGAGAAATGAGTCTTGTTTCATGAAATAATATGAACAATTAAAGCTGTTTTAAAGCTATTTTATTTCGTTCAAAATCCATTCATTTACTATTTTTTACAGCCAGCAGCAAATGATGAAGAAAATGCAGAGTCACGACCAGCATCGGTCTGTCAGCGACAAACAGACATATCACTGCGCCCGGCTCCACTCTGCCCCAAGTGGATCGAACCCCTGCCAGCACAGATAATGGAATTACCTGATCTAATTATCTGTTCTATGTCCGAGGGTACTTTCAGACGTTTGTTCATTCTGAAATTAAATAATGTGATGAGGCAAAAGTCAATGATTCAGTAAGTTTTTACTCTTTCGACATTAACTGTTGAACTGCCACACGCCATTTATATGTTCTGTCGTTGCTTGTTTAAAAAGATTTGAAAAGAAAAAATAAAAAATCTTAATAAATTGTCACGTGTTGTTGTTTTGATTTTTCAACTTAAAAATCTTTGATTTACAGTGAAAATCACTGCACAGTGGGGGGGGGGGGGGGGGGAAAAAAAAAAGCCGTGGGGGGGGGGGGGGGGGGGGGGCGTTATTTCTGCTTCATAAACCACTGAAACACTGTCAATAACCTAAATCATTAACACTTCTTCAAATTGAATTGACCAAACTGAATCCTGTACTGTGACCATATATGGTCACAGAGGGCTCCTGACAGACAGCTGTGCCACTAAGCCACACATGACCCTCCACATTAATAGCCGCTGGTACACAACAACTGTACATTACAATGCATCACATTGTTGAAGCACGGAACTCGGAGGCTAATCGGACCTGTTGAGGTGGAATCATCAGTCGACGCTGGCTGTGTGAAACCTGAGCCGTCTGAGTCTGAGACAGCTGCCGCGCTCACTTATGAACAAGATTACTCCTGTTTGTGTTCAGGCCGTCATTAAGAGCTCAGGGGTTGAAGATCTGAAAGTGCAAGCTCATCCTAATGATGATCCCAACACATGCTTTTAATTTCCTTGTCTTTTTTTTTAAATCATAGAAATATAACATATAAATATATATAGCATATTTAAATCATTTGATTTAAAATTACGGAAATATTTTAAAAAATTGACTAAATGATTCTATTTTCATATTTATTGAAGTTCTTATTTAACTATATTAAAATATTCCCCTAAATAAAACTTAACATCTTCTGTATAATGGTTCATTATATTGGAACAATTAGAAATAGGAACATTCCTGTAAACGCCACCTCACGTCGGAGCCACGAGGGCCTGGTTGCAAATGAACGGATGTGAAGCGAATAATGTCGGACATAAGTTCACTCTGCGTGAAGCCACAGGAAGCAAATGTTCTGCCCACCTCCTGGCTTGCACAGATTGGAGGTGCACCACAGAAACATTTGTAGATGCCTGATCGCGTTCCACAACGAAGAAAAAGTCAGCAAAAAAACTCACAATTTTTTAGCTAGCTCTAATTTCTCCCTCTCTTGATCTAGCTTTTCAAATACAACTTTTGTGCCTGACAAATTTTGGCGCGAGGTTAAATGTGCTTCACATTAAAACAGCAACGTTTGTTAACAGCATCTTTCCCCTCATTCAGACTTCAAAGCATGCGATCACGCCGGGGTCGTAAACAACTTTACAACTCTGGAACTGGAGCCTCGCAGCAGCCTGTGAATGCACAGTTACATTCTGGATTTATTTAAAGCAACAGGTTCCAGTTGGGTTGGATTTTTTTTTTTTTTTTTTTTTTTTTAATTGTCGTTTTAACAAACAGGTGCAAACACGCTGGATCTGGTTGCAGTTGTTGAGTGTGTTAGCTTTAGAGGGAGGAGTTGCGCATACATCATGAATCAAAGTGATGGAATCCGTCACGTTAAAATGTTTAGTCATGAAACTGGTCACATGTACATCAGCCTTGACTTTCACAGATGCCATCGACTGGATGCAGATCGCTTTCAGGCTAAAACCGTCATTTACAACGTGCATTCTGGAGCGGGGACAATCATCTCGGAATCACGGCGCGGTTGCCAAGCCGGCTCATGACACACAAACTGTTCAGCTGCCATGTCTCCATGACTTCAGAGGGTTGGCTTAGCCTTAATGGACTTCCTGGAGAGTTACTCCGACTAACCTTAACTTAACCTGACTTCAAAACACGTTCACCTTAAAATAAAAAAAAAAGGTCCCCACAGCATAGGTAATATCTGGACCGGGACACACACACACACACACACACACACACACACACACACATTCACACACACAGACCTGGACCCACGGAAGAATTAACAATAAGAGTTGTGATAAGTTGTCACAGTCAAGCTCCATGTGGTGAATCGGAGCCAGCTGTCTGTCACACACTCGGCCAAAATGTATTTTTAGCCACTAGAGGTTATCAGTGTCTAAGCTACAGATCCTCTTGGGTGTTTGTTTATGTATAAATAACAACAGGCGGTATCTTAGAGCACAGTCACGGATTCTGATGCTCAAATGGAAGGTTCGGTAGCCACAAGACATAGGGAGAACAAATCAAAAGCGTATTTAAAAAAAATAATAAAAAAAAAAAAAATATATATATATATATAAAACTTATATTCAGGAATTTAATCCAGATGATGAACAAGGGGAGAGACAAAAATTTCTGATTCATATCAGAGGCCTTGCAGCAGACATTGCTTCACTTTGGGGCCCCCGAGGCCAAAAAGATTGGAAACCATTGATTTAAATATCAGAGTTGATAGAAAATGGAATCCAGGCCAATTTCCAGACCACCCACCACAATGCCTCGCCACTGGAACTTGAACACTGGAAGGAGCATTACCTCGATGAAAGCCTGTAGGTTGTTTTCTCCGACACACGTGAAGTTCAACAGGAAGTCCTGCCGCGCGCTCTGCAGCATCATGTGCCTGTTCTCCTCCCCTGGGGTCTCCAGGGCGCGGAACACCACGGCGCCCAGCACCAAGTACAGCAGCACCCCCGTTAAGATGGCCAGCAGGGTGGAGCACCGCATGGCTGCACCTCCGCCCAGTCCGAACGTAGACTGCTGCTTCCCTCTGCCAGCCTCAGCGTGGCCCGGATCCCAGCTGCTGCAGCTGAGACATCATCATCCACACACAAACACACACACACACAAGTGGGTTCACGCTGACCACATGGCTCTGACAGCAGCACGGGGCCCCGCACATGCCTGCGGCGGGAGCCGCCCCATTAGCCGCACACGAGGCATTAAATGGACTCAGGCCTCACCACACTGCTGACATGGTAAATGCAGCATCCCTGATAAAAACCTGTCATCTGAGACGCCCAACACTTGGGCCAGGAGCGCAATAAAACGACAATTGACACTGACCTGTCAATCCGCCTCAGATGCCCACGCCTGCGTCTCTTCCAGTCCTTCTTCTTCACACCAGGCCGGAGGATGGAGTCCCTGGACCCGTAGCCACCCGGGGGCCCGTCCACCTCACACTCGGACGGAGGGGACACTACACAGGAGCAGACATGCCTCAACTCACTCTGTGTTCATGTCAGTGATTTGAAATGGCAAATTCAATGCAAATTCTATCAACAGCGCTTTATTCTAGTCCTGTGTCTTCCCTAAGGACTTCTCAGTGAGCAGGATCGAACCCTCTAATGAATGGTCAACACCTTCTGCCTCTTTAGCCACAGGACAACAATTAGAATGACAACATGTTCACCTCACACACACACATATGACAGCAGTGAGGGGTTAGGACGATCTGATGCTTCTGCTGGGGAACAAAAAAAACAACAAAAAAAAAAACACCTGTTGACTTTCTTTACTGCGACACCTTGTCTGTTTCCAGCTTCAGGTTTGTGACGAGAGGACATATGACCATCTATGTCCTGCAGTCCACGCTAGGAACTTGAAACCAGCCTCGGAGAGAAAGAGACGATGTTGTTCACCGTCAGCTCACACCAGGAGGATCAAACTGAAACTGGAGCTACGGCCGTGCACACCGGTGTTAAAGTGCTGGCGCCAAGACTTTGATGGATGTGTCAGACGCTCCCTGTATCCAGTCAAAATTTGGGAAATTATTATTATAAAAAGGGGCGGACCACTGGACAACAAGCCAGAGAGGAGAGGAAAAAAAAAACTACGACCAATCTTCGTAAGTTCTTCAGTCAGCAGATCAGCTGGTTCCGATCCAAACTTAGGGTAATAAACACGGTGTTGGCGAGCGTACACTCCAAACAGTTTTACAACTGCTGGAAACAAAGGGAGCGTCTACTTAGTAGATTGGACACATCAGAGCTCCGCAGAATACAGACTCAGGCTGACGTTACACTTGCACTGCACAGTAGTGGCACAGGCGATAAGAAATGGGACCAACGTCCACGTGCGATCTTCACGTTCAACCTGCGGCTCAACAATTAAAGATTATTTTTGCACCACAGCAATTATTCCAACGCATTCCGCAGCATCGGAGCGTGCACTCCCTCCAAGTCAGCAGCAGACCCGCCTCAGACAGACCGAACGCACAGATAATGCACCACTTGACAAAAAAGGAAATCCTACTACGCCTTCCACAACAGTGCTGCAGCCGAGCCGTGCCCACAGCGATCCCATTTTATTACCATCTGGATTCCCTCCGTAAGACGCGTGGCACCGGCCGCAGCACCTGGCAGTCCAGTGTCTGAGCCTCACCTCAAAATGCACGATCGAGAGAGCGTCCAGAGCTCCGGTCGCCTCATGCAGAGTTCAGGCAGCCGTGTCCAGGGAGCGAGAGAATACGAGAGTGTGTGTGTGTGTGTGTGTGTGTGTGAGAGTGAGTGAGAGTGTGTGTGAGGCTGTTGCTGAGCACACAAGAGAGAAAAAGATACTCAATCAAACTGACTTTATGTGGAGCGAGAGAGGGAGCAGCACAGATAAAGAGGAGGTGGAAACGAAAGCTGTAGCCTCCAGTTTGGTCAGTATACATTGGACACCCGTTCAGAGAGGCTGTAGTGATTTCATTTTTTTTCGTTTTGCAGAAGCAGAATGGACCTAATACTGTGCTTTGGTGTGAAGTTGCAGTGTCCACTGGGAAATAATTGTGTGTGTATATATTGATTATCTCAGAGGGATCAATGCTGGAGACTGACCGAGGGCTGATTGTTGCCACGGTGCTGAGTCTGCAGAGGGAAGCCGGCTCAGCCTCCCCTCACTTCACTCCCCATCTGCCTCCCAGGCCACCAGACAGAACTGCTGCTGCTCTGTTTCTGCCTCTGTGTGTGTGTGTGAATACAGGAAACTGAATTCTCAGTTGTTCTTATGAAACATTGTAAGTACCGACCAGGTCAGGACATTTTCTGCTTCGCATTTCAGTGTAATGGTGTTATGTTGGTGACATCACTCCATAGTGACATGTGTTATCTGCAGGTTACAGCAGATAACATGTAATAATAATTAATATTTATTTCTTTTATGGTGACCCAGCGCTGTTCCATCGTACAACTGTACCGTCTCCAACAGCAGATAGTTCTCTTCTATATATAATATATACAGTATACACTGTATATATATATACACACACATACCACACTCATAACTATAAACAATGTAACTCACCTGAATGTATTTTTGTATTGAAATCATGTCGGGCTTTCTACTCCTGATTCAAGATTGTTTTTTTTGCTTCTAAAAAGAGATGACAATCAGGATGAATGAATGAACTGGTCTGGAACCAGTTGGACCTATAGGTCATTACATCCGTTGGATGGAAGTTTCTCTCACCTAAGATACAAGATGAGTTGGCCTCTCTCTGGCAGGTTTTGAGCAGACTGCTGGAGATGTAACCACAAAACTTGTCTGAAGAAGTTCTATGGGCCAGGAAAGAACCCGTGCGCTGGTTTCTTGGGAGACCCAGATCGCACCGCACCGCCACGGATCAGACTTTAACATCAACGCCTAATGTATTTAGATGCGTTTGTAATAAGATAGAGGCCGACACATCTTTCATCCTCCTTTCCTGCAAATTCCAGATCCATACACTCACTGAGCCGCACAACTGGATTTATTTCCTGCACTCGGCGAATCAACTGTTTAACTCGTTTAGCTGCTTCAGTTCAATCTGCTCCCACCTCTCTGCTCGCACAGAGGCTGGGAACAGCCCAGCAGCAGTGGAACAGGTGTCTTATCTACCCAGAGTCTTTTGGTTTCGTAGAATTATGGAAAGAAAAATGAGTTAGGATTTCCAGTTTTGCTTTTTCAAATCCAAATCAAACTTGAAATCGTGCAAAGAAGGTAGAGATCCTTACTTCTTGTCGGCCGATGCTTGCAATTTCAGCCGTCCTGCTACTGTTCTGTGTGGTTTTCATCCAGCAGAGAGGCAACGTAGATCTGCTCAGGTGTTCTGAGATGAAGCGCCACTGAAATGAAAAAAGCTCAGGTTCACTGAGCAGATGAATAGACAAGTCCTCACGTTGGCAGATACAGGAAGGTGGTGGTAAATAAAAGAGAGGCAAGGAGGATGGAGAAGGGAATGTGGTGCTGGTGGTGGAGGAGGAGGAGGAACGCGTTGCTATTATGAGCACTTTATTTTCAATTAAGCCTTCTTGCATATACCGTGAGCTCGATTTCTGCCATTTATTTTTGATGACGCAAGGCTTTCTTGGACTGGAAATTGACCGGTTAAGCAAACGTCTGCAACTTTGGTGACCGAGGGGAAGCGGCTCTGTCGGCGAGCAATGGTGGAAAACACAAGGACGGATGTAAATCCTGTTTCTATTTTACCAGACAGCAGCAGAAGAAACTGAAGTTCTGATTTTTACTCCAAATATGTTCTGTTTCAGGGCCTCTGTTGTTTTGATCTACAGCACACGTGACATCTCCCCCCTAATTTTGTTGCCTTGTTTACAAACATATGAAAAAACTGCATCCTCATCCTCATCAAGGTAATAATGAGCAGGACAAATACCGTTGGTTGTCTCTTCAGATGGACAACATGACCGCTCCTCAACGGTGAAGCCAGAGCATCTTGATCCCTGGTGGCAGCATAAATCCTGCCTCCTCCGCGTTAATAGAACAGCATGGGCCAAATTAAGAAGTTCACAATAAGTATGTAAGACGTTCATATCACACTGGAAGAAGATGAAAGTTTTGTCTGCGGCAAAACTTTACATTTTACTAGTTTGAAACAGTCAAACATTTGATAAACATCCCTCAATGGCCTCGTTCTCAGAACTGTGTGGACAAACCCTCATGTTTGGTACACACCCAACAACCTATTACTAATTTATCCACCTGTCTTTTGGACATTTATCTTTAACCCACAGACTGCGATGGCTTTAATGCATCTCTCTGGCATCGCTCTGTCAAACCTGAGCCTGCAGAGGGAGAGGACCAGTCGGCCTGAGAGAGGCGCTCCTGCACAGTTACACCTCCGATCCATTTGCCAAGGAATCCATTTAGTACACTTTAATTTACGCTTTAATCAGATCCCTCCAGGTCCTGAAAAGCTTTTAGAGTGAGAGGAAGTCGACATAACTAAGAAGGATTTAAACTGGGAGCGAGAGAGCGACGGGCTGAAAGGTGAGCGGAGTCCTTTCACAACCTGTTCTGCAGATGGATTGATGGGAGAACTTCTGGCGCATCAGCGCGGTTACAGTTAATCTAGTTTTCGTAATGTCACCTCTGGGATCTGTTGCTCTTTCCTTATTATTTTATTTTTATGTTGCCATTTGGCTCATTCGCTGTGTCAAAGTCTGTGTGTGATCGAGGGTGAACATGGGGACTGTGCCTTGGTGTCAGATGTAATAAAACTCCCTCCAGCTGCTCTCGTCATTTTCATTCACTATCACATGAGGTCACCGTGACCTTTACCTCTGACTCCTGAAATCTAATCAGTCCACGCTTGAGTCAAAACTCCCTAAAGGCAGATTGGAGATATTTTATGTTCAGGACACCACTTTGTTTTTCCTTGAAAGACCTAAATAGGATTGTGAATCCAAGTGAGCGTCAGGGCTACATTTGAAAAGATTCCTTGATGGGAGGTTGAATGGAATCTTAAGTGAAGATGAGCAGCTTCACATCTTTCAGGAAACATTTCTGCCAACTGGGAAGAAATTCCCTCAAGGAGTTCCTGAGATATCCATTCCGAAGACAGAATGCATGTCAAGTCACAGCAAACTTGACCTTTGCCGGTGCTACTCATTTTCCTCCTGCTGTCCCGGGCCACTTCAGCCTGGATCAAACGTGGTTTTCAATGTCGTTCAACCTGGAAACTGCAGCGCAACGGTGCTACGCTCCCTCCAGGTGTTTTTTCCCATAATGCATTCACAATATTATGATGTCACTGTGACCTTCAAATCTCTGAAATCTAATCACTTCATTTGTGAGACAACTCTGGAAAATCTTTGTTGTTGTGAGGCCACCCTGACCTTTAAAGCTGCATCCTGTCAGTTCAATCTTCACAAGAACATGCTACTCACACTTTTTAACTGAAACGACCACCAGGAAGCTCTGTAGATTTCCTTTTATTGATAATAGCAGAATAAAGCTCAATAAGAGTCTTTTGCTGTGTTGACAAAATGAGTTGACTGTCATATAGAGGGCTATGTGCGCTCTGGTCCAGTACGGCCCACTGGTTTCTTTACATCTACACACAAACACACAGCGATGTCAATGTGGATGAAGGATGTCATCTTCTCAGTTATTAGGAAAAAGTTTCTACTTAAAGTTCATTTCTGTTGATTATTTAAAAAGCACAATGTCATGAAAATACGATTATAAACTTAACACCCCAGATGCATTTTATGATCTTGAAGTCTAAAACTGTTCGATAGAAAAGTTCACAACTATACTGATTGCATGGCTTTCAATAATTCTCTCAAATCTTCACAATATCTAAAAATAATCTCTGGCTCTATTGTGACACACAAAAGCTCCAACGTTTGTTTTTCAAATATATGTGTAAAAAAAAAAAACAAAAAAAAACAAAAACCAAAAACAAAATGGTGAATAGATTAAGGTCAGTTATGGCCAATTAGCTTCAAACGCTAAAAAAATAAACTGTGCTTTTGGCTGGGGAATGGAATGTGACCATTTGTTCCATTTGCACCAAGTTTTTTTTAAAAATTAACATCCTGATAAATATAGAAAAGACTATATGAGGAATGCATAAATTAAATCTATGGAAAATGACTGGAAATATGATGGACAAGCAGCGACTAAAGGTTTGACAATCAGCCTTGCTGGTGAGGATCATGTTTGCATTTTGAACTCCTCTGGTCGTCCTATCAATACCTGAAATTCTCGTCTGAGCTGTTGCTGAGGAGGACTACACGCGAGTAAAGCGTAGACGGATCAAAACAGTTTGATCATGCTCTCTCTGGACTTGCCGACCCCGACCCACTTCACTGCAGTGAGAGAAAAACAGAAACAGAGGTGAGTGGCAGGCTTGGCAACGTAAAAAACACTTTGGCAAGAGATTCTGCATTTCTCTTGAGGGTCTCTTTACAAACCTGGCACTTGGAGGAAGTTCTCGATGAAGCGAACGTAGTCCTGTGCCTGTGACGGCAGCTCCTCGAAGCTGCGAGCCGCCTCGGTGCTGCAGCACCAGCCGGGC
The DNA here is from genome assembly GCA_016785235.1 of Pseudorhombus dupliciocellatus. Taxonomy (NCBI): domain Eukaryota; kingdom Metazoa; phylum Chordata; class Actinopteri; order Pleuronectiformes; family Paralichthyidae; genus Pseudorhombus; species Pseudorhombus dupliciocellatus. The sequence goes on along the minus strand of JAFBJW010000120.1, from coordinate 1,511,235 downwards.
AGTGTCTTGTAGTCCACCGACACCCGCGTCAAAACATCCATGTTTGCTGCAACACAGGCAGATCAATGACCCAGAGTGACGGAGGAGTAGCAGCAGTAGTTTGTAGCAGCAGAAATGTTGCATAAAGTCGTGGCTTCTTGACTCCTGAGCCAAATACGGGCCAGCACAGACGGCTGTCTGTTCAAACAGGGTGTGTGTTAGCTGCTTCTCCTTTATAATGTCATTATATAGAGCTACGTCCCACTATTAACTTTCTGTTGTTTTGAATGGTCGAAGACAGTTTGAAACCATGTTCAACTCGTAAATGTAGATTACATTTTATACATTTGGTGATAAATGCAATATTAAAACATGCCATTAAAGAAGACTCCTAATTCTGCTTCTAAAACAAAATTAGCCTCTTCATGAGAAATTAAACCGTGTCTTCAGTGATCGTGCAGCCTGAAGCTGCTGCAGTGTCACCTGAGGCCAAAAAGAAAGTCGTTTTGATCATCGTCTGGTGAATTAGCCAAGCAGAATTTGCTGCATCTGGCTCGATGAGCAGCGAGAAGCTGAACGTCTGCTGCAAAATAGATTTTCAAAAACCCTGAATGCTGCATTTCCTGCTCGCAAAAGCTGACCTATGTAAAATAAGACATTAGAGGGCATTAAAGCCACAGCATGTTCCTGCATTCGTGCGAGTGGCAGCTCTCACAATATTAAACACTTTTCAGACAGACAATAAACCTCTCGTGTTTATATGGCACATTTGATTTCAAGCATTAAAACACTGATAGAAAAATAATTGTAATGTGTATTAAATGACACAATATTCAAATATTAAATTAAAGACAAGATACAGATAATAACAGGAAGCAGCAGAGGATGACCTACCAGGGAAACTTGGGAGAGGCTGTCCATCAACTTTGTAGGCCACGCCCACTTTGATCTCAGGCAGCGTGTCCAAAATGTCTAACTTTGTCAGGGCAATTCTGCAAAGACATCAATCACTGTTTATTTCTCTGATGATGAAAGACATTGAGAGGGTGTGATGAGGAAAATCTGTCACAGGAAAAACTCCATCACTAATATCAGACAAAGTGTGAGACCACTTTACATTAAAGCCTTCAGACGGTTTCAAGGTTCACATGATCCTGCAGCACAACATCCCTGTGGTTTGACCCTGAGGAAGCAGCTCTGCTTCCTCCGCTTCTCTCAGTTTACTGAACGATCACAGACAGCTTTGAGGTTTGTAGCGCAGTGAGAATGTGCTGCTGTGTCGCGTTACACAAGTTTCCTCTGAGATTTAAAAATAAAATGTTCACACTCTTTTCAAGACGCTTCAAGTCACTTGAAGCCTGAGAGGGAGGGAGAGAAACAGAACAACTGTCTGACTGTGTCACTAAATTAAATTAAAGAACTAAACTGAATTATCGTCATGATCCATGTTCCAGATGTAAAAGGTGAAGTTGATTTTGATGTAAAATCCTGGAAAGGCTCAAATGATGCTCAGATGCTTTTGTCTTTTTATCTAATGAACCTAAATTGTCGTCAGAGCCGTAGCTGAGGGGCGGTTCCTTACGCAGAGAAGCCGTTGACCATGTGGGCGTATCTGACCAGAATCAGGTCCAGCCAACCACAGCGCCTCCGTCTGCCCGTCGTCACGCCGACCTCTCGTCCCCTGGACTGTAACAGCGCCCCAGTCTCCTGAAACATGCGGTGAGCAGATTTAATGAATTACACATTTGTTTGAGTGAGGGAACAAAAGGCTGACTCCAATCTGAACGAGGCCAGTATTCAAAGCAGTTATTGTTATTGTTATTGTTATTGTGTGTGGAACTCGGACAGAGGCAGGACGGCAGCACAGCGCCCGTAAATTAAAGAAATCTGACTCTTGGTATAGTGTTTTATTATGTGACTATTCTGGTCCAAACATTTCCTCTCCCATGTCCGGACAGACTTTACAAGATTACCCAAATAGATCATCTATCCACGCTTGACCTCTGCTGCAGTTTCTTTCAGATTACTGACACGAATTTTAGTTACACCTGACCTGGCTCAAAAAAAACCCACAGGCAGCCAAAACCCATTTGGCTTTTGTCTGCAGTGGGAATAGAGTCAATCAGCATTAACTCCAGAGTCAAATAACTGCAGGAGACACCAGATTTTAATGGGCTTCAGCAACGTGAAACGAGACACTTGCGTGAACATTTCACAGGACGAGGTGAGAGAGTCTCAGTTATCAGTACGTTCATGTAAAACATGATGCGGGAGGAAAAGCCGAAAGGCAAACCTCCTTGGCTGAGGTAATAACCTCATCCTCATCTGCTTGGAGTCCTAAATCTCATATATTAAGCTACTGTCCAGCCTCTGGAACGTGAGCATGATGGATGGAACTTTAATGAGCTGACAGCTCCTCATCATTGATCTGCCACTGATTCTGATGCTCTATTCTTCTCTCTCTCCCAATTTTCCGCTCAGTGTCCGACTGATAAAGGCAAAATGCCCAAAGGTGAACATCCTTAAAAAAAAAAAAACAACAACTCACGTTATCCTGCTCTGTTGGAAACGCACCAACGCCGACCCGGGTGGTGTACGCTTTGACGACGCCGTATACTCGGCCGACGTAGGATGGGGGCACGCCAAGGCCTGTGCAAACTCCTCCCACGGTGCAGTTGGACGACGTCACGAAAGGATATGTCCCTGAGGAGAGGAAGCATCAGTTAATTTGAGTCGGCAAAAAAAACAAAAACCTCCATCCATCCATCTTAGTAATCGATTCCACAAAGGCCTTGTTGCTCACCAAAGTCGATATCCAGCAGGGCAGCGTTGGCTCCTTCCACCAGGATCTTCTTACTGGGTCCAGTCAGAGCCTTGTGCATGAAGTACACCCCGTCGGTCACCAGAGGACGCAGCCTCTCGGTGAATCCCTGAGAAAACAGAGACGAGTTCATACACCACATCTAGACTGTAATTCTGAGGCACTTGTCACAGTGGGAAAAGCAGTGGTGGAACTAATACCATTAATGGTGGCTCCATTTAATTTAAGCGTCACAGGTAAATTATGACGGTGTGACAGCGACCCCCACGACGCTCAACAGCGCTGCAGCCAAATGGCACGAAGCCATCGTTTACATCTGCCATTCTCCTACTTGACAAGATATTTCTGACGGAGAGCCAAACGTAATACTGAGACTGCCCACGCCCTCACCTTCAGCTGCTCCAGTTCACGGTCAATGTTGACGTTCAGGTTGGGATACATGGTGAGGAAGTGTTCGGCCAACATACGAAACCTGCAGGGACGACAGAGTTCCACAGAGTGTTCACAGAGGCTGGCTGAAGCCTGTGCAGCCTCGCTTAAAACTAGACTATTATAATGTTGCCATGACAGCGGGCCTGCACTAGGTTTCACACGCTCCATGGCCAAGTGCTGCCACCTGCTGGCAGGAGAAGGTACAGACTCTTCAAAAGTCCACGCAGTGTTTCATAGGGATCAAAACTGTACTTTCAGAAAAACAATCGGCTCAAGAGGAAAACAAATTAATTAAATACTCACTTGTCTTCAAAAGCCTTGAAATCTGAGACGAGATCACAGATCCGCAGACCGTTCCGAGCAGCTTTGGAGGAGTAAGCAGGACCGATGCCCTTTTTTGTGGTTCCCAAACTGGAGTTCAGGCAGAGACAGGTTGCTTAACCATAATTCATTTAACAGACAAGCAGTTACTCACACAATGAGAACAGTGTTGTCAAGCACATTTCACACACACACTGAGAGCGAAGCCTTACTTTTTCCCTTCTTGTTGCTGCCGCTGCTGCTCCTGAATTCCATCGACAGCTTGATGGAAGTTGAACACTGGACGCAGGAAGAGGAGACAGTCAGTCAGTCAGGCCACAAACCTAATTCATTTTCAATAAGTTGAAAAGGGGAAATACTAACTCACCAATGTGGGCCCGATCAGAAATTTTTAATCTCTCCTCCCAGCCTTGTAATCCTGCAACAAACAAGAGCACATAAATAAATATGTTTGTGGTTTTCCACTTGATGAGAACATTGTTAAAATCTGAAACCAGACACGCCCCTCTCTTTACCTTTGCCTTTCTGCAGGTTCTTCTCAGCCTCTTCAAACAGACCAGGGAGGTGTATCACCACGCCGTTTCCTGCACCACAAAACACAACCTTTAAAAATCCCAATGGGAAATACTTTGACTCATTGTCACATAAAATAGGATTTATGAGTAATATACTAATAAAGGTTCCCTGAGGTTGTATTTAGAACGCTATCCTGTTGCACATCACTTAACCAAGAGGGTTCTTAAAGGTTTCCTCTCGCCACCAAAAACAGGAAATGGAAAATTCGACACTGGCAATCTGAATGTTGTCTGTGGGGCTGTGCCTAAAATCTTCATGCCAACGATTCACGTCACAGTGCTAAAAAGAAGAGCAGGGGAAATCGAATCCACAGGCCGATTCTCCGATTTCACAGAACCACCGTCTGATTTACTAGCACATGCTCTCGAGTGTTTAAACCTGATTTTATGGCTTGGTTGTTTTATTTGTCCTGTGGTAAGTTGAGCTCTCCAGAACGTCTGCTGGAGCAGCACTGCAAGAGTTGACGTGCCCAAAGCGTACACGCATGTTCAGCATGAATCTACACTTACTGGCATTAAATGGGGACAGAAGGACAGGATGGACTATGTCTAGAACCCAATTTAATCAGTAATAATGTGTCTGACTGTTGCCATAAAACAGTCACTTCCTCAACAACTGATAAGTCCGTCTGTGGCTGCGTTCACATCTGTCCTGATAATATCCGCACGTTCACACTTTATGGTTTTACTGATGCTCTCCGTCTTCCGTGTGAGAGTTACCGATGAAGGAGATGGCCTTCTTGTTGAGCACTCCACTGGGCAGCAGGTGGAAGTCGTACTCCACCGAGTCCACCACCACTGTGTGGCCGGCATTGTTCCCTCCCTGCAAGAAACAGAGACACACACAAGCCAGTCAGATCGATGTGTGTGTGTGTGTGCCCCACATGTCTTATATAACACGTGTTGGACCACTGTATCCAGGTGGTCACCAGCTAACGCGTCTGTGTGTTGAGGGTCACATGGTGAAAACACACTGGGTACAGTTCTTACGCAACGTCACACGACGGTGGGTCATTCACAAACAACAGCACGCAAACAGCGAGCAGACGCGGGCTAGCATCCTGTACCGACGTCAACTTCCACATCCGGGAGGTCACACAAGGTTGTTGACGTCAGAGGCCGATTCTGAGCGTTTCACGGCGGCGGGGACCGAGCCCCGAGCCGCCGTGTCGTCCAGCGGGCATCGCACAACCGGAGAGACCGCGAGAAACGTGAGCTGCGGCGTGTGGTTCCGTCACCTGACACCTGCAGACGATGTCCGCATCCATGGCGAGCAGGTCCACAACTTTCCCTTTGCCCTCGTCCCCCCACTGCGCCCCGAGAACCACGGTCACTTTGTTCTGCGGCTCCCGGGGGACGCGCAGCGACGAGTCCGGCTGCAGGCCGCTCTCCCGCGGACGCTTCACCACCGGCTCCCCGTTCAGGGAGGCGCTCTGTCTTTGTCCGTTAGCGCTCGTGGTGCTGTCGGAGGACGCCATGCTGCCGCTGCCGAGGACGATCAAGACCGGAATACCGTTTTACCGCGTTTCTCTGCGTCACGGGAAGTGCGCATCCGTCGCTTCGCCGCTAGGTGGCAGAGTTTCCTCTTCACTCTCCTTCGCTGGTCAATAGCGGCTGGCACCTGACATTTAGTGTGCAATCACGCCATCTAGTGGAGTGGGGGGGTCTGAGGAATTCATTAAAGCTCCACATGTGTAAGATTTTTTTCAATCACAGACTTCGAGATTAAAGTAGTAAATTGACTTTAATCTTGAAGTCTGTAATGTTTTTTGCAAAGTGGCCCTAATACGCCGTTATAGTAAGATTAAAGGGAACATTGGTATTGGTAGAATGTTGTGTAGAATAATCCTCATGATGTTTTCACCACTTCCTTTAATCAAACTTTAAAGAATTGTAGTTTTTTTTAACCCTAGATAGGCCTTTTATATTTAAATACTTCATATCCACCAATGCCTTACCACCATACCCACCAATCAAACTAACAGGAGAAGTACACGGTGGGGGGGGGGGATCCCCTCTCTGCGAAGGTCTATATATTACTCCATCTTTTGCATTTTTATGATAAGTGGAGTTTACCACAGGTTGTCCTACATGTTTGGAAAGGGCAGGGTGAGGTGAGAGGGTTCCAGGGTTCCACCAAACAGATCACTGATCCAGTGCTGCACCGCAGTGTTCCAGTGAACCGCTAGGTGGCAGCAGAAGCTGCGGTTCGGCCCCTTCAGTCCAGGTCAAAGCTTGTTGGGGTTTTGTTCCGACTGCATTTTCCAGTAATTATATAAATTGCTTCAAACTAGAGCTCAGCAAACAGACTGCTGCTCATCTATGTTTAGCTGCAATTCATGATCAAGTAAACACCCCAGATTATGTTTGGAGCAACACAACATAATATATTGAAACATCACACGTCAAGAAAATAGGATTAGCTCAGTCTTCTTGTTTTATGTGTTTATTTTCAATGTATATGATCATGTTCACATGCGTGTATAATGAACTGATTGATTGAAAAAAAATTAAATAAAATACCATGAATTTCAGCCATTCACTTAACACAAACTCTATAATGAATCTGCAAACATGACATCAGTAAACCTTGTGTGGTTAACTCAGAACATCTTTATTTGGCACATTAATCCTGCTCATAGCCAGACAGACACAAAGCAACACGTCCAGGTGTGACTTATTTATTTAACATCTTTAAAATTCATGTTGAAATCCACAGTAGTGACTCACTGAAGCACATGCGCACGTTCCGTCTGAGCGGCGCAGGTCCAGGGAGAACGCAGCAGTGGCCTACAGAACTGACAGGCAGAGGTTACAATCACCGGCTGTCAATTCATAGGTCATCACCTCGTGCCCCCGTAGCTCCTTGGCCACTTCCACATAAATTAAAAAAAAAAAAAACACTTCAACACTGAGGTTCAACTTTCTGTAAAACAGAGTGAATCAGCCGAGGAGGAAGAACCATCGCGTTGTGTTTGGAGGCTCTCTGCAAGTAACACCACCTCCACTGGAACACACACAGGACTTCCACATGGAGTTGCTGTTACACGCAGCAAAAGCGCCTCTCGTCGCCGACGACAAACCGAGTCTACCCCGAGTCCCGTGGTCACACTCACCGTTTCCCTGCAGGCGGTTTGGTGCGAGCACGGAAGACGAACCTGAGAGTAGAAGAGAGAGAGTAGAAGCGCCGAGGTTAGCTCAGGATCTGGACTCGGAGGTGGCAGCTTTAGTACTTGAGGAGTCCGCTCGCAGGTGACTTTGACCCCGCCGGGTTTCCTCCACCCAGTTTTATGGCCTGAGGAGTCAGCATCGCCGCTCGCACTCGTTTCCAACAGCCCGGCCAAAGGGCCAAGGCCTGAGTAGATAACGCCGATTTTATGGCGGCTGTCAACATGAGGCAGGCTTCGATATGTGAGGACATGGGTGTGTCTGACCTGTGCACACGCAGGGCCTCGCACTCCTTACTTTTTCTGACACTCGTCCTCATGATTACGAAGAAAATGAGTTTGATGAGATTGACCCTCGTCGTGTTACCGTTTTTTTTTTTGGTTTAGTTCAACTTGTGATTAGTTCGAGGACTTTGTCTCGTTGTAAAAAGGGTGCACGGGAAAAACAGGACAATAAAGCAATCAAGGGATTAGCAGCCACATTAAGAGGCCCTGCGCCTGGTTTGATTGGTCTGTACTCTGCCGAACGGACCAATCAGGCAGCATCATGCACTTCCTGCCTCTTCCGGGTGAGAAACAGTCAATCAAAAAGCGGACGACTACAGTTCATCTTATTTAATCATCGTTCCTAGAAAAATGAAGTTTAATCCGTGATTGCCAGACTTGCTCCCTCCCAAATTATGACAGAAAGAAATCAATAAAATGTGTTTGTGGACTTTGTCGACTAAAATAAGTAATTAACTTACACAAAAGGTAATTTCGTCCTTATTCATTGTAAAAAAAAAAGAAAAAAAAACAGAAATGAGGGGGAGAACATGTTTGTTTGTACTCACTTTTGGATGAACGACTTGCTGCTTTTCACCGGCTGGGGCCAAAGGTTTGAGGAGCGGCAGGTTGTCGTGACACAGGCCGCCGGGGGCCGACCTCGCAGCAGAGAGAAGCAGAAAGACAGAAAACACAAGAGAGACGGTCACACAGGCGTCCCGCGGGACGGCGGGCAGCGACTTGAAGAGCCGAGCAGTTTTCAGGTGGAAGTGTGGTTAATGGCAGCGAGGCAGAGCAGCCAGTTTAAGAGATCGCGAGCTGGGGGAAGGTTAATTATTACACTTGAGGTCAATATTTAACAGGCCCTGCAGCGCCCTGCCCCTCGGTCCAACATCCTGATTCCACAGACTGACACAGAGGGTAGGGCCTGCATCGAGCACATCACTTTTGTCCCCGGCAGCTGTCGTGAACTGGGGGTTGGACTGGTTGCAGCTTTTTTTTATTAAATGACCTATGATCAAAAATAAGCCTGATATGGTGACAGAAATATAAAGACAGAACCAAACTGATCTAGGTGTGTCCTGCTTGCACTCGGCGCTTCCTCTCATCATCAGGAACACAGGTGTCGAGTCTGAAGGTGACGTGGGCGTCCATCTTTATCACATGCACAAGACTCACACACACACACCTTTGGAGATTTACTGGAATAAGGAGATATGAGGCAACCGCAGGAGGAAGCACGAGACTCTGGACGGGAGGGAACGGCAGCACAATAAAAGACTGATTGACTGCTGTGTAAAAGATTGGCGGGGGAGGAGGGAGCAGAGTGCACGATGATGCATGCAGATTATTAATAATGACACGGTGAGTACACACGAGGACGAAAGATCAAGTTGAGAGGTTTTTTTTTACTCAAAGTTGAACTGCTCCACTTGAGTTGAAGCAAGTTTCTGTCTCCCTGCATCAGTTTCTCATGTACGGCTCTAAATTAAAACTGATTTGTTGATGTTATCTGAAGATCTCTCCACTCATATCAGCGGAGTCATAATGAAACAGAATGTGTATCAGCAGAACAAGGGGGACATTTTCTTGCTGTTTTCATTTCCAAGCTCAAACTCCTCGAGCGTTGTAAAAAAATATAAAGTATTAAAGCAGTGAAATGGCAGCAGCGTTATCTTATCTGTGATGTTCAAGGGCTTGGAATGTCAGGGAGCAGAGTCCACTGTCTTTAAGGGAGAGAATATGGGCACAGTATTAATCTGCCCCGCTGATAAAAGTCACTCCTCGTTCCTGAGGAAGGGACGGTGCCTGAGGTCGCGATCATTTCTGCTGCAGTTCAGTTCAGATAACAGTCCTGCTGAGCATGAAATTATCCCGTGCACACGAGTCACATGCAGCCGTTAAGGCTCGGCGGAGGTTGATCTCTGTCGCATGATGATCTCATTTCAGGAGTGGCTGGGCCCTTTAGGGGAGATGAAACAATCTGTGGCTCACGTCTGTTTTATTTGTTAAATTTCATCTCATTTTTAATGCAGTGCTGCGTTTTAGTTTTTAAATAATGTCTCAAAAGAAAGAGACGTGTGTGAAAATGACAATTAAAAGATCTGTACTTCACTTAAATGGATCTCCTTGAGGAAAGTCATGTGACAAACTTGTTATCGCTCTCTCTGCAGTTCTGACCTTAGCAACTATTGACAGCAAACAATTTAGTAGCATCATTTGAAGTATTCTTTATTAATACGACAGAATCCGCATCTACTCTCAACACGTACTTTCACAATTAATTCAATGATTCAGCAAGGTTCTTATAATCAACAGTCCTTGTTCTATGAGTCAGTTATAATCACAGCAGATAAATGGACTTTTGATCAGTAATTGCTTATTCAGCTTTTGAAATAAAGAGCCGGCAGACATCAAGAAATAAAACTTCTGTGTTACTGTAGGAGTCATATAGTCATCAGACTTCTTGTATGTTGCCATGGCAACTGTGTGTGGGTTCAGGTGACAGAGGAAGTGGAACAGGTAACAACTGCAGTACAGACAAAATCACATCATTGAGTGTATCCTTTAACATGCCTGTTTAATGCCCCACTCAATACAGGACTTCATCCACCAAAGGTTCAGTGCGTAGAATTTAGTGACATCTAGTGGTGAGGTTGCATGTTGCAGCTGAACATTCCTCACCTCTCCCTCCCAAACATGAACTGGACCTATAAGAAGCAAATTTTTTTTTTAATTTGAAAGTTTTAAACACATGCACAAAAAGCAACTTGATCAATGACAGTTTATTTATTTATGAACATCTGGGGGACTGGAACGAAACAGGTGCTGCACATGAAATAGACAAACTGCTCAGTTAAACCAACGAAGGGGAACCAATGGTTAAAATATTGATATATGTTGAATGAAAATATTTTACATCAGTTTACGATGTTAGGATTTTAAAACATCAATACAATTGGAGACAAAAATGACAAACTAACATTTTCAAAAAACAGGATTTAACTGGAAATTTTATTCTTTATCCAGCTTGGATATTTAAAGAGTTAAAAACAAGCTGCTCTCCAGGATGTGCAGCTACATTGTGTGCAATAATGCTCAGTAAAAATGCAACTATAAATTAAAGAAGGATTGAGTTAATGTATTGGAAAGGTAGATTAAATTCTACACTATGGGGGAAATATGTCACACATTCAACTACAGGTTCCATTCAGGCTTCTTCATCATTTCATTGTGTGTTATCCACAGTCCTCATGTTAACCTAAGAAAAAAAAAAGTGTCTTACAGTCAACAGCTACTTTCAAGTGACGATACAACACGTAAAAAGACCTAAAACATTTAGTCAAACACATACATATGGACACCTCACGTTAAAAGTCCCGGGTTAAGACTCCTCTCTGATGGGAGTGCATCCAGAGAAAAAACTGTTCTGAAAGCTCGTCAGGATTCTTTTCTTCTTCTTGAGGAAACTGATTGTTGTTTTGTCCTCCCCTGCATCATCCTCCTCCCCCTGCTCCTCTTCCTCTGTCAAGATGGGTTTCCTGATCAGCTTCAGGTCTGGAAGGGCATGTCCCATGTCTCCAATCTCCTTCAGCACCTAGTAATGGCACAGTTTGGCATGTTAGGTGCAGCATTTACAAAGTTTTAACTGTCAAGCAAGTACTCGTCTCCAGACCACATCATGAAGGACTTCTATTTATTGTTGCTGAGTGTTCAAAGGACAGTTTACCTTTTTTGTGGGAGTGCAAGATGGCGGCTTGAAGAAGGTGCTGTTGTCAGGGCTGGCAGACATCTCATCCTGAAGAGACACGGAGTCTCTGGAAACATTTTCTGTCTGACCAGCATCCTGGAATGAGGCAAACATTCAAAACAGAACTATGCTCTGTGTTTCTATAAATTAAAGGTATCAGTTGAGCTGAGTCAGAAGTGACTGGATAGGTGGAAACACAGACAGTATGATTTACCTCAGCAGGCTCCTGGTTGTCCATATTTCGACATTTCTCATGATCACACTGGCAGTTTTCCCCACATGTCCTCTTTCCTTTGCGACACCTGCACTGTTTGTTACTGCAGCGCCCTTTACACGCACACTGCACAGGAGGAGAAATCATCACAATTGTGGACTTTGAATCACAAGCCTGATCACACAAGCCCCCCTTACATCCAAACCTCTCTGGACATCTTTGCGCCTTCTACATAAATGGCTTCACTCCTTCATCCAGAGACATTTGTATTCTGTATATGTCTGTCAGAGGACCTCCTGCTGTGTCCTCACGGGAGCCGATTCAGACGTTCAATTGAGTTTCAACTAGGAGGCAGACAGGACAAGCTCAGAGGTCCTCACTCAGACATTTGCGTTCTCATGTACAGCCCCTCCACAAAATGTCAGAGGATTATCCAGAGTTCAGAGCATTTCTGAAAGCAGCTTTACAGATTTGGTAAAAAGGTTAATTACTGGTCTTTCTTTGAAGGGAAATTTAACAGGAACATTTGTTTGACCTTTCGTTGAACACCGAGGTCACTTGGGGTCTGTGAGCTCGCTGGTTTAATATAGTTTAAAAATGTCCCCCGTCCTGTCCCAGAGTCTCACCCCAGTTGTTTTTGATTTCTTTGAGGCTCTGCGCGGCCTCTCGGGTTTCCCAGGGCGCCAGTCTTCCTCCTCATCTTCATTCTCATCCGACATCAAGTCTTCGACGTCGATTTCCACATTCAGTGGAGCTTTTGCTGTGGTGAAGCGCTTCACTTTGGGCTTTTGTGAAGAGAAAGAAAAAACAATGTTCATGGAATCACTGATTCTTGATGCATCATCTTTTAAACTTTGACTAAATTACTCAAAATATAGTCACAAACCTTTGGAGGAACATAGTCAAACGAGTCATCAGGGTTATTTTCATTGTTGAATGTAGGCACAAGGATTTTTTTCTCACTTTCCAGCTGAAGCAATGAGAGTTTCTATTAAGGAGAGAAATAATATAATCAAGGAATTAGGTAAAGATCAATGTTTATTTCTTACATCTGCACTGAGGTACGACATATTTTGTAATCATAAATTACCTAAAGCTTTGTTATACATGAAAGAAAGGAATTTATTATTCCCAATTTCACCTCACATTCCTCTTATTTAAAAATTCTAATTCTACAGTCACCTGTCTGTACTGCTCGTTCTGCTCCACCAGGTTCTGGTTCTGCTCACTCAATTGCCGCAACTGTTCAAGCTCTTCTTCCTGAAATGATTTTCCAAACAGGACATGATTTGATGATTATTTAGAAAACAAAGAGAAAAGCAGTGATAGTGAATTAAACACCCTCGAACCCGAACCAACCTGAACTTTGAGGCGCTGGAGAAGCTCCTGCACCTTTGGACTCTCCTCATCTGTCTGCTTTGATGCATCTGACTCAGCACATATGGGTTTGCTCTGTAGCTGGTTAAGAAGGTAAAGCACCTGCAGACAAAAGCAAAAAGTTAATATACTATCACATAGTGCACATTTTTAAACTCTCTCTAAAAAGTATTATAACGGTTCAAACTGGCTTATAAATAAAAGACATTGGCACCTTCTCTTGATGCTCCTGTTCCAGTTCCACCAACTGCTGCTGATGCTCCATGTCCATGGTTGACATCACATTTCTCTCATCAGCGAGCATCTTCCTTAAATATTGTGAGTTTCCCTTTTCCTGTTTGACTTCACTCTCCAGCTTGGAACTGGCTGTTTTAGCAGAAAGCAGCTACGTGAACCAGAAAACAAATGCTCAATTAGTAAATGCCTAATTAAAAGAAGTTGTGAAGTATGGGATATCTGTCACCTCAGACATCAGGATTTTAAGGGCACACTTGGCTTCCACGATGCTTGTGATGCTGTCAAGCCGCTGTTTCAAACGTCCCTCAGAATCAGCGAGAAGAAGTTTCTGCTGGAGGTCAGCGATCTGGGCGTTCCTGTCCAAATACAAATCAGGCAGAAAAATCAGTTTGCTGAACAACAAGAACTCACAGAATTAGACAAACAGTGAAGAGATATGTACTGGAGAGTATTTTAGCATGAGGTTAGACAGTTTGATAAATGCACATTATATATGAAACGTTAAAATTAAATTAAGAGTTTAGAACCAAGTCTTCTGTAACTCACCTGAGATCCATTTCTGTCTCCAGGTTCTCCACCTGTTTGACCAGAGGCGTTTCCAGTGCCCCGTGGGTCTCCAGCTCAGAGATGATCATAGTTCGACGCTGAATGAATGGACAAAATTAAACTGGGATTCTTTGATAACATTTCTGCCAACTTGGCGTAATAAAGTCTCACATTTTCAGCTTACTCTGATTTTGGTAGCAGGTTTGTCCCCGCCCTCAAGCTGCTCTTTAAGATGGCTGATCTCCTGAGCCAAGGCTTTTCTGTCATCCAGCAGGTCATTGAGGTGGCGCCGGGCCTCTTCTGTACTGGCCATCACCTCCACTTCATTGAGAAGCCACGTCTGATCACATGAATGCAGAGTGACCAATTAGGTTAACCCCAGGTAACCCTCAAGATGGAGTGAAGGTGTGCATCAGTGAGAAGTACCAAGGGCCTTGAGTTTGACATCACTGCCCTGAAGGAAGGTATTAGTACCTTAACTCTTGCAGCAGCTCCCTCTATGCCTCTGTTCTGAGCATCTTTTCGTTTGTCTACCACCTCACTTCTCTTCTGTAGAGCATCCTTCAGCCGCTTGTTTGCAGCTGCAGCCTGAGAAGGAAAACGACAAACTTGTAAAATTCTACTTTGGATCATTTCAGCACATGTTTACTTTAGGCTGTTAAATACAAACTTGATTGCAGAGGACAAGTCACTCAGATGTGCACAAGTAAGTAGGTACAAAACATTATGCTACGTATTTGGTATTTTACAGATGCTGAAAATGTTAAAGCTTTACTTTGGGATCAAATGCCCTACCTCTTCAGTTTTACGACGCAGAACATTGGCCTGCTTCTGGAAGTCCCGCTCCAGTTTCAGCATCTCATACTGACGCTTGCGATCCTGTAAAAAATAAAGTACAAAAGTCAAACACTGAATAAATTGATGGATTAAAACGTCCAGCAGTGTATCAAGACGAAGTTGATCTTACACACCTTTTCCTTCAGCTGTAGCACCTCTCTGTCCTTTTTGCTCTTCCAGCTTCTGAATTTCTCAGAGTCCTCCCTCATCTGTCTCATCAGCTGCGTACGCTGCGTCTTCATGGACTGTGAGAAATGTGGTCAGAATGAGTATTTACACATGCAACATGTAGTATGAAACTGTCACCATAAAAGACAAAATGAATCGAAAAACACATCTCGAGTTACCTGTATCTCCTGCATGAGTTTGCCAACTTTCTGTACAGAGGATTCTTTAATTTTTATCATTTTCGATTGGTCAAGGAGCTTCTTTTTCATGTCTACGAGCTGGCCCTCGAGCTCCTGCAGCCTCTTCCTCCGCTGTTCACTAAGCCTACATGAGGGGAAGCGCGTCATAAAGATAGACGTGAAAGACTGAAGGCTCATTAGATCAATAATTATGTAAAAGTGAACACAATATTACAGAGAGATACAACAGAACCACAGCAGTATTCATACTTTGCCTGGTTACTGTCTTTCTTTACAGACTGAAGAGCCAACACAAGATCCTCCTTCTCCTTCTGCAGAGATTCAACTGCCAACTGTAGAGTCTTCACGTTTTTCTGTGGGACGCATTGTTCTCTAGATTAATTTAAATTACATTGTTTGACATGAATATAATCACACTAAAACACTATGATTTAAAATTAACCCATTTCAATGCTCAGAAACGTAATGCCATATAGGTCACCACGGGAGTCACACATAACGTAGAACATAAAAAATAAGAATGCTAACAGAATATAACAAAGAAGTTTTTAAACCATCCGATACTGATCAAACATTCTTGTACCTGGTGTTCTGACTGCATTGGCTCCAGCTGGCTGTCATTCTGGCACATTTTCTTCACAAAAGCTTCCTTTAAACTCAACACTTTGTTCAGCTCGATCAGTTCCTTCGAGAGCTGGGCCTGTCGCAATGCGTGATGGGTTGCAAAGGCCTCTGGGGAGTCCTTACCAGCGGCAGCATCCTATTTAGCATGGCAGAGGTGGGAAACATCTTTTACATGACATTTTGTTGTGTAGTAAAGAGATAAGGATAATCTTTCTTGGTCTTCAAACAAATAGTCAGAGCATAAATATAAACTTACTGATTGAGAGTCTTCTGCAGAATTTTTACTTCCATTCCCAGACGTCTCAGCGGCATCCTCTCCTGTAGCCATAGCTTCAATGGAGGCTGCAATTCCTGCGCTCTCATTCTTTTAGAATCCAACAAACAGCAAAATTGATTTAAAAAAGTAGTGGTATAAGAGTCTTTTGGTGAATAATCGTAGAAGTTTGACTTTAGTACCTTGAGTTCCAAAATGACTTCTTGCAGATTCTTCATAACCTCAACATTTTCCTTCAGTTCCTGGTCATCAAGTGTCACCAGCAATTTCTCAAGATCCACCGTACACCTGAAACAAAGGTAAATAAAGAGTAAGGCGTAATATAATAAGCTCTTAAAAAAAAACTTTACATCATCATGTAATATATTTTATTATTATATTATTACAGCTAGGGTTTCTTTTAAGATTGTCAGTATGCAAATAGAGGTAGTTGAAATCATAAAAGGAAAATAAACCACCAGATGCTAAAAGAAGAGCTTGTCTTCTTTCTGTCATGCCTGGCTTTATGCCCGCAAAAACTTACGCTGCATGGTGCCGCAGTTGTTCCAGTTTGCTTTGCAGTTTCTCATTCGCTTGCTCCGTCTATAGAGTAAAGCAAATGCAATATGATTAACATGATGAACAATTACAAACAGTAAACTGTCTAATAAAAGGAAAAAGAGAAAGTTATATTCTTCTTTTATTTATTTAAGCAGCTATATCATTTGTCTCTGTACAAACAAGAGGCAACAATTTTCAGTTATAGTTTAGAAAGAGGGAAGGTCAAATTTGAAATCATCACCATAATGATCTTTTCAAACATGAAGGCGGTCTGACCAGCTGCTTCACTCAGCTCCCTGCTCAGCTTATTGTTCTCGCCCTGCAGAGCGCGGTTCCTTTCCAGCAGCTGGGAAACATTCTCTGATGACTCTGGCCTGTAACAGACGGAGGGTTTGACTGTCAAACCTTTTGTTTTGGGGAATTCTGTAACCTAGGATATCTGTCCCACATGTAACCGGGGCATTGTTTTGTCTTACCCAGAGAGTACTGGAGCTACGCCTCCACGGGCATGCAGGAGCATCACCTGCAGCTCCTGAACCTAAAGAGGAAAGGTAAATCATGTTGCACAGTCTCTCACCTTCATCAAACTATTTTTTGTTTTGTTTTGTTTTTCTGAACAATAGAAGTAACCAAGCTGAATTTTTTCAGTTTCTGTACCTGTTGTTTCAAACGGCTCATTTCTGCAGCTCTAGGGTCAACATTGACGATGGGTTTGTTTTTAATTTTGCGAGCTCTGTCTGCGTATCGCAGGGTGTTGATGGTCTCCTCCATGTTTGAGTCTGCGGGACTGATGCATGCAATCATCAGGGTGTGGCTGTTGCCTCCCAGAGAGTCTGGTAAAATAAATTCAGAAAATGGTTCAGTAAAATCAATCTGCAGACTGTGTACATCAGCTGTAAACACCTGCCTGTTGTTATTTACCATAGCAAATCTAATGAACAATGACAAAAGCCTACCTTGTAGCAGGCGGGTGAGTTTGGAGTCTCTATAAGGAACAAAGGTGTTTTTCTTGCTTTCATCCCCCAACGCACTGATGACGTTACCCAAAGACAGAAGACCACGATTGATGCTGATGCCTACAGATGACAATAAATGGCATCAAAACAGATATAATGTAATTTAGGACACAATCACAATCAATCTACAGAAAGTTGGTTCTATTTCAGATTTTATTTTGCCATGCCAAGGTGCAAGGTATTACACAGCTGTTCTGTGACCACACAAAGTTCCAGAGCATCTGCATATTTGTCATATGGAGAATAAAATGGATAAATAGAATTTGGACATTTATTAAAAAGTCTGGACATGTTTCAAGCGTGAAAGACTAAATTTAAAACAAGTAATTTGGATAGCACAATTCCACTAAACAATATTGAAGGTATTGAGGTGTTACTCAAAAGTCAAATAATTCAGCAACTGACGTTGATGTTAAATGAAAGCTCAATAATCAGAATCAAATCGGGAAAATGGGCAGATTCACCACCCCTACTGAATATCAAGAGAATGTGATATTATTTACCTTCTTTTAAACGATCTCCCTCTGCTTTAGTTTTCTTTTGTCGTTCTGAACCAGCTAAATCCACGAGGTGCAACTTTGAAACAACCGAGTCGACTCTGCAACAAAAGTTCCAACAAATGTTCAGCTTGTTCATGTTTTGCAAATGGACCTGCACACACTAATCAAATGTCATCCAAATGTTGGAGCTCAGAAAGGCTGAATAGCCCAACCCCAGATATGCAAAGCGTGGAAATACTTGAAAAAACTGACTTGTCTTTTCCTTTGCGCTGCTCCAGTGTGATGGTGAAGATAGCATGTGAGCGCGAAGAAGCAGCATTCATAGCTGTTGAGCCCACAGTGCGAGCAGAGTTTCCCAGCTCGAGACAACCCACCATGTCATGGGCAGAGGAAACCTGCTTCTCAATTAAGCCCACAATCTGTTAAAGAAGACATAGTCAATGAAAATAGAGGCTGACCCCATCATGTATTATGAGACATGAATGTAGTTTATTCAGGTTTATCAGTCTGTCTATCAATGTGTGATATCACTCACCTTAATGCCATCTTTGGGGTCTTCCCGAATGCTGATGGCAGGTTTATCTTTAGATGAACATAGCAAGTCCAATATCTCTTCATTATAGATCTACAATAAAATGGAAATGCAAATTGAATAGCTATTGTTCAGTAAAGTACCATTTGTTGCAGGCAAAGGGCAACATAGAACAAGCGAGAACCTATATGTCCACCAACCTCCAAGTAAGATACTGCCAGAAGGAATTCACAGTCTTTCCGTTTCTCCCTTTCCTGAAATATTCTCTGGATAACTCTTGGGATGACTCCAACTGAAGGATCATTCTCCTGAGCTGATGTATATGTTCCTCCCATGGAGAAGGTTTTTCCTGATCCTGTTTGCCCGTAAGCAAGAACAGTTGCATTGTAGCCTACAAAAAGGACAATTTAGTTTAGTTAAACAACAAAACAACAAAAACAATAAATCAACTTGTCTTAGTTCACTTATACTGTATATAAGTTTTTTTTAAATAGACAGAACGAATTCACAGCTACCTTTGAAAAGCCCAGTCAATAAGGGAGACACAGCCATACTGAAGACTTCTTCTTGCTCAGTATTGGGATCGAACACATAATCATAGGTGAACGCTTTTTCTGTGCCAACAATAACCTGAAAACAAACATCAATTTAGATATTTTTAGACATTAAACTTTAACAAGAAGTTTTCCCAAATGATTGAGCTCACACCTGGGGCTCCTCAGGCACAAAAGACAGACAGCACTGACATCCCTCATTGACTTCTTTAGGTACCAATGGACGGCAACGCAAAGCAACCCGCACCGGGATCACTTTCGCATCCTCATTTGTCATGATGCAAGATTCCAGTGAATGTCCTGTTAGAAAACAAGGGAAATATTGTCACCAGAAATTCACTCAATGTTAATATAGAAACCACAGACGTAGAATCAATATGGCTGTTGTCACATCTCTGGCCCCGGAGTCAGTCCATGATTCACGGTGCGTGAGGCAGCTGATCCGCCTGAGGATAACGGCTCCTCCGCCCCGAGCAGAGATATCGGAACCGTGCTGTGTGTCAAGATATTATCCCGCACCGAGCAGTTACTGATATATAATGATATATCCATTTCATAGCAATGTCCCTCGGTGGAGCAGCTCGTGCTCTAAGATGCTAGAGCCAGCGAGCTAACCTTTCTCCAATGGAGACTGAAACTCAAGCTGGCAACTTTGTCGTTGTCGGCGTTTAAAAGTGCATTTAACTAAATTGACAGCAACGTTGGTGGACACAGGAATGACATATCCTCGCACACTGATATCAGCAGTTAACTAACTAGCTAGCCGCAGTTATTAGCAATACGTTGTTTTTAAAGTTACGTCTCCACGTTACCTCCAACACCACGAAGCCCGTGTCACAGAACCCGCACCCAGAGGCTGTGGTGGACAAAAGAACACATTAATATCCAGACGCGTCTGTGAAGTTGCGTCTTCGAGTGTTTACTTGTTGTAAACTTTGTTCTCGTCCAAGACCTCGACGTCTGTGAAATGAGTGTTGTCACTGCCCGCCACTTTCAAACACCCAGCTCCTCCCCATACAGTCTAAACCCCGCCCCTTTCTTCTTTGTGTGTTTTATGGGCTCTGCGCCGCATTACTGACCCCCACAGGAAGAATAGAGAAGTACAGCACGCAAAGTACGCTGCTGCTGACATGTCATCTTTCTTGTGAGATGAGTTTTCAGCCTGTAATAAAATGCGAGGTGACTCCTCTGTTCTGATGGTGCAGAGAAATGATTATAGAAATGTGATTACACTGTGAGTCAGAGGGGGTAACAGAGAGAGGGTAGAGAACGAGGTGGTGGAGTCAAAGCATGCACTAACATTGTATTTACATTCATAAAAATCATTAATATCTCCAGTCATTTCTTCAACTGCACAGGTGTTCACACATATTTTCCAATGACAAAATCTTGTTTTGCAAATGAATCAAATAAATCTCTTGAATGTGCTGGAGAAATTCGCACCAACAGCACAGTTATAAATATGGTCTTGTGCGAGCTGTGACCTTTAACTGCCAAGAGGCTCTATGAGTTCGTATGAGTTCATCTACTGTTACACAGATGTGACTCGGCCTAGGTATCTAATGTGTCTGTATCATTGTACCCATCCTATCATATTGATTATATATTGTGGCGCTGACAACAGAGGCAGGAGTCGCTCCTTGTGTTCTTGGAACTTTTATTTGGCGCTGTTGTTTACACGCACACGCGATCGCCTATGGAGCCGACAACTCCGCTCTCATTCATTCAGTCAGTCGCGCCGAACCGGCACACAGCGGATCTAGGAAGATCAGGGTAGACTGCCTTCACTTCCAGCGAGACCAGGGCGCATTCTTGCCCTCTTTGAACCTATGGTCTCACCACTAACTCCCTACGCTCCTAGTGAGCACTATAAAACTGGGTATCTTCTCGGGGGCCTCCTGTCTCTCCTGGGACGCGGAAGAGGCGGCTGCTTCCACTCTTGTCAACTGGGCGTCACCTGCACTGTTCAAGCTTTGAAGAGTGCTGTAGTGGGCTCTCTAGAAGTATAGAAGAACGAACAACCGAACCCCGAAAGGAACTTCTGCAGTTCCTTTTATCTATATCCTTTGAGGTGTCGTGGATGATGTCACATCCGCTTCATATACCTTAGATGGGGTTATTTTCCATTGCATGTGCTTGGTTAAATATCACAGGTTGTTTTGCAGAACTGTTGTTCCTTGTCTTACTTTTCACTTCTAGTCTACAGATGTACTGACAGGATGCTCTGCAGGACGTACGCACTGCTGCCCTTTATTCCACCTCTCACTTGTCTGCTGCCCTTTGTGACCTCGTCTGACACAAAATTATTTTAACACTCCTCCGCTGGGACTGTTCATTACTTCACTCTGGCTCAGTGACACCCACACGGGGCTACTAGGAGCGGGCTTGTAGATTATTATTACCGCCGACTCGACCGCCTGTGTGAGGCCTGTTATTTAAGCTAACGCTGCTGCTAGCGAAACTGTCCGGCCTGAGATGGAGCCGGGCGACTTGCGGGACAGCCCCGCCGGGTCCGGGGAGTCAGACACCGGGGATTGGAGAGAGGGTATCCCTGGCGGGGATGGTGGGGAGGAGGAGGAGGAGGAGGAGGAGGAGGTCAAGGCTTCAGACACCAATGGAACTTCACTGGAGGTGGCCCTGAGGGACACCTGCGGGGAAAGCGAGAAGCAGGAATGTGGCGGAGAACAGCTGCACAGCCCGTACGAGGAGGAGCTGGACTCCAGGATCCAGGAGGAGTTGGAACATCTTAACAAAGCCAGTGCAGAAATCAACAGACTGGAGCTGCAGCTGGATAATGCCAGATCAGGATACCGGAAGATACTAACTGAGTCTGCCAGGAAGCTGAATGCTCAGAGCTCTCAGCTGGGAGGCTGCATAGAGAAAGCTCGGCCGTACTATGAAGCTCGGCGCCTTGCAAAAGAGGCGCAGCAGGAGACCCAGAAGGCAGCGCTGAGCTACGAAAGAGCGGTTTCTATGCACACGGCTGCCAGGGAGATGGTTTACGTGGCAGAGCAGGGCCTGATGGCTGATGGGAAGAACACCCTGGACCCCACCTGGCAGGAGATGCTCAACCACGCTACCTCCAAGGTAAACCAAGCAGAGGAGGAGCGCCTACGCAGCGAGGGGGAGCACATGCGTGTCACACACGCCTGTCAGGAGGCCGAAGCTCGGGTTCAGATGCTGCAAAAGTCCCTGAAGAGGGTCATCGTGAAATCCAAACCTTACTTTGAGCTCAAGGCTCAGTTCAACCACATCCTGGAGGAGCACAAGGCCAAAGTGCTGCAGCTCGAGCAGCAAGTTGCCAAAGTGAAGACTCACTACTCCATCGCCCTGAGGAACCTGGAGCAAATCAGCGAGCAGATCCACGCTCAGAGGGGGAGGGACCAGGTCGAGGGAGGGCGCCCCACGATGTGCAGGGGGCGGAGTCCCCCCGTCGGTGCGGAGTCCGATATGAAAGAAGAAGAAGGTGGAGCCTGTGGCGACGGCGGCGCTTCCGGGAGAGATCTGGTGGAGAAATACAAGGAGAAAGAGAACGACCGAGAGCGAGCCGGGTCCGACTCCCTCTCCGTCTTCAGTCTGCAGACCATCGCCTTTGACCTGGAGAGATACGACTCCATCGAGCACCTCGGGGACCTGAGCGACAAAAAGTGCGGCGCCGTGATGGACAGAAGAGACAAGCTGATGGAGGCAGGCGCCAGGGAGCGA
Source organism: Pseudorhombus dupliciocellatus (assembly GCA_016785235.1). Lineage (NCBI taxonomy): Eukaryota > Metazoa > Chordata > Actinopteri > Pleuronectiformes > Paralichthyidae > Pseudorhombus > Pseudorhombus dupliciocellatus. The sequence continues at coordinate 1,488,601 of JAFBJW010000120.1, read as the reverse complement.
CAGCAGCAGTTCTACAAGCAGTAACACCGCAGCTTCAGCTTGTGACGCCGTGGAGCGACGACAGCAGAGGCAGGAGTCGCTTCTTGTGTTCTTGGAACTTTTATTTGGCGCTGTTGTTTACACGCACACGCGATCGCCTATGGAGCCGACAACTCCGCTCTCATTCATTCAATCAGTCGCGCCGAACCGGCACACTCTCCAACATGGCTGCCGCGTCTCAACCAATCAGTGGAAGGCATCCAGGCACCAAGCAACATGCACGCCCCTGATTGGCTGGGGACGACAAGCCCGTCACTGCACGTAACTGTGTCATTACAATATCATCTTATTTGGCAAATGGACCAATAAAAAGAATAACCATGAATGAGAGGTTTGATTCTCTAAAGTGGGCGAAGATATTCTGTGCAAGAAAAATTAGATTAGCCAACAGTTACTGAGCAACACCAATCCAAATATTACTCTGTGTTTTCTGCTTTTGGAAAACCCTGCAAGGTTTTAGTGAACTTTCCACAGACTTGAGTAATTATTAAGACATCTAACACTCTCTCAACTGTCGCCTTTTTCACATGATATTTCGAGCGAGCGGGTCCTGCAGCTGTAGGGGTAATTCCACTACAAGGCTTAATAACAACATGCTAGATTGTTCCAGCTCACAGGATTAGAACCACACAGTGAGCAAATGGAACAAATTAGTCCATTCCCTCCATATAGATATTCACTGGGTGATGATTGTTCGCATCAGAATTCAGTGCTCTACAGCTCAGCCCATTCACTTCACTTAAAGCCCTGCTGACCTTGAACAGCAGTTTATGCTGTAGCTGGAACAGGCAGTAACTCAGCCTGCCAGCGTTCCTGCTGCAGTTTTAAAAGATAATCTGGATGGATTGCTTTGCAGTGACATCACCTATGTCTAAAATCCAATGGTCATATGAATGGTGCTTTGAAGAGAATGCACTCTGCTCAGCTGCTATGAATCAATTCTACATCACAGTTTATTTTTGCTCTATTGAGCTAAAACATTCAGGTTCAGGTTAACTCCTGAATAGGTACTTTAAAATCAAATAATTCATATATGTAGAAAAAAGTGATGCAGTACAAATAATGTAGGTTTAAAACACAATATCTTTATTGTCACAGTGCAAGCTAGAAGATTATTATGAAAGTGTCACCCTCACATGATATTGTACCTCTTATAATGTTTTAGAAATGAATATATTGACATAAAAACAATCAAATAAATACAATGTAAGAAAAAGTAATGTATTATAAAATTGTTTCCTTTTTTGTATAATAACAGACTAAATCACTGAGCATCCTCAAATAACACATCAGTGTAAACAGATGTTTGTCATGAGGCAGGGAGATGACGAAGGGATGGGGTGCATGAGATAACATTTTGAGAGCCACCATTGGTCAGGGGACATTTGGGACATGTGTGGAACGTCCTGAGAACAATAACAAATTCATTCCTAACATGGACTGTTGTAAAATGCTGTACCTTTATAGGGACGCTTGCCTGCAGGATCCATCACCTCACAAAACCCTGGCTATGTGAATCAAATCTAAAGAAAGGGTCCAGATGGATTTCATTCTGATGCTTTCATAACTTCGGGGTATGCCCATACTTTCTCATGCACGCATACGCGCGTATGAGCGTCAGGGACGCGCGCGCCTGCACGGCAGCTACGCACAATGTGCAGCAAGTGCACGCAACGCAGTGTGTGAATCCGGTTCCGACGTACCGACGACACCGATGCCTGTGCCCACAGAGCGATCACAGGGCTTCTTACCCGAACAGCACTGAATGGTAGCAGCTGAGAGACGGGTGCGGAACGAGGGGCGGCCGAACCCGGAGGATTTCCCCCGGACCTGCTCCTCTGTATGTCTCCTCACACACGGATGACAACCTCAAAACAAACCCGTGCTGAAAACTTTCAGCTCTACATCTGACGCGGGGGTGTTATTGAGATTTTTTTAAAGGCTCCAAGAACAGAGACGCCGTCATGCAGGTGCAAACTGTGGCCTAACGTTGCTGAAATGACTTGCTCGGCCCTGACGCGGCTCATCGTGCCATGCCAACCCCGCATTGTCAGATACCATTTTACCCTGCGTGATCCCGGCGTCTGGGATTCCTACATATTGGGCCTGTGGTGTCAGTAGAAGTTCGTGAGGCAGGAGCAAACCGAGCTGGTGCAACGAGAGGCGACGCGGACACTGTGCGCAATTCGTGCTGAAGCTTATGGGTCCTGCGTACTCGAGCTCCCGGCTCCCACTTGGAGAGGTGCGCTGCTGCGGGGCTACGGCGCACCGGCTGTCGGCTTCACATCTGGACCGCCTGCCCGCTGTCATCTGCGGCCTGTTCGGACAGTGCACTCCCTGAACTTGTGTGTGTACCGGGGGTGGGGGGACCGGCCGAGATCGCCTCGGATGGTGTCGTGTTAGGGAGAAGAGGCTGACTATTTGGCCGGGACTGGATCGGTGATCCACCGGAACACCGCGGTCCAGAGGCTGGCCTGGCTGCAAGTCTACAAAGTCATACAGCAGACGCTTTTATCCAAAGCGACGTGCAAGCAATAAGTACAAAGGCTGACTACCCGAGGAACGGGAAAACGCTCATCCAGCGCAAAGTATGGATTTTGCGTAGCGAAGTCGCGCATTTTAAAGGCAACGCTAGGGTGACATTGCAGTCTTCTCGCCACATCGCCTATTTCGTCGTCCGACAAAAAATAAAAGCGTGAAAGTGGAGTATTGTCCGTCGTACGTATCGGCGCAGTGGGATTTCTACGTCTGGTCGGCGTTCCCCCCCACCCTTCCCGCGGTGACGGTTATGGGTCGGAAGCGGTGTGTCGGTGCAGATTGTTCCAAGATGGCGGCCGGGTGCTGCGGGGTGAAGAAGCAGAAACTGTCGGGATCGCCCGGGTCGGGGGGTCCCGGCGGGGTGGGGGCGGGAAGCGGGGTGCCAGGAACCGGACATTGTGGCTCGGAGCTGGGGATTGGCTCCTCCGCGACCGTTGCAGCGGCGGCGAACGCGAGCAGAGCCAACGGCCTGGGGGGACCCGGGGGTATCGTTAGTGGCAGCAGTAGTAGTAGTGGTAGCAGCGGCACGAACGCTCTGTCCCCAGCCCCGGCCGGTTACTCTTCATCCGGCCTTTCCCCGAACCTCAGCCCGGGACCCGGTTCGGGAAGTGGAGGCAGAAAAATGGTGGTCTCGGCGGAGATGTGCTGCTTCTGTTTTGACGTGCTTTATTGCCATCTGTACGGATACCAACCTCCGAGAACACCCAGGTTTACAAATGATCCCTAGTGAGTATTTTCTGTCTTTTGTTGTTTTGCTGCATGTCAAAGCTCATTGATATATTCACTCCACTAGTGTGAACCGCGCCGCCGCTCACAGCTTTCCACTCACTCCCTGCTCCGGCTTTACGGCACCGGACTGTCACGTCGAAAAAACGTTTCGTTTTCTGTGAATTTGGAGCGAAAAGTCGCGATCAGCGGTGAATTTGTTCCAAGTTGGAATTTGGGCCTTGTCGAGCAGAGTATCTGAACTGGCCCGGAGCCACACTAGCTTTAGCATGGGCGCTAAAATGAATGATCGGGTGTGATGCTATCGATTTAGATTGTCTATCAGTGGAGGACGCACGCTGTCGCTCCCGTCGGCACTGGACAAAAAAATAATCTACGATTCTGTGCCCAACTCGAGCAGCGGCAGCTAGCGTTAGCTCAGGCTGTTAGCTGCTAGCTGAAGCTAGCTAACCACCGACACTTAGAGGGAGAGGGTGGACCGGGCTATTAGAGATAATATCATTATGGGTTCACTTTGTCAACAGAAGCCGTGCCTGTGTTGACATAGAGTTGACAAAATGTCAAACGGGAAAATATCAAAAGTTAACATTTGTGTCCTTAATCTTTCAAGCTACTCCCAATGAACTCCGGATTGCCACATAATAGGCTTAGCTTTGTTAGCTTTGAGCTACATTAGCGTGGTGGGGCAGCTCTAATGAGCCTGTAGTAATTAATGAAATGGTAAATATATCGGGAGTCTGACTCCACGACAGCGAGGAAGTGTGTCTCACAGCTGGTTCTGTGTATCAGGGGCTCGTGTGGTTGGAATATAGCGGAGATAAACCGAGTTTAGCAGCGTCCCATGAAGAAAAGCTAGCCGCTCTTAAGCAGTTCAGTGCATAAATGCAGTATTGCATAGCCATGACAAAGAAATTCCACGTTTAAGAAATTGAAACGTCCACAGAAAGTAACATTGAATGTGTACATGGACATTAATAACGCAGTCGATTGAAGAATACATTCTGTTGCTGCACTCTGCGCCCTCCACCTAAACCCGTTCACCCCAGATGTACAGGCGCTGTAATGAGATATCATGTGACTCTGTAGGCGTCTGACATCCATGTTGAGGAGGATTGTTTACCTTGGAAGGCAGAGCTCGCCGTCCCAGTTCACTGACTTAACATAGGCCAAGACAGTTTGGAGTGAGTGTTGACTTATCAAAGGACTGTGTTTTAAAATAATTCAAGTGTATGGGTCAATGGTATGTGTCTTTAGGTGTTGATCAATGCTCATATTACCTGAGTAAGTGTACAACTGCATTGCAAAGCAGACTACTCCACAAGCCACACACTGTTAACCAAAGGCACCCACATTCAAAATGCATATCTTGGGTTATAAATGGCACACGGGTGTTTTTATTTCCTGCACATTTAACATGTTTGCTAGTGACCTTTTACTACTATTACTAAGGGGAAAATCCCACTCACATACTATGTATACTGTAAACAAAATCCTCCCCTGCAGTATAGGATTCCTATACATCCTGTGCATCTGCTGTGCATGTTATTCCAGTTTTGCCTCTTAGACGTGGTGTCTTGTTCTGTCCTGTTTTTCAGCCCGCTGTTTGTCACATGGAAAATAGGCAGAGACAAGCGGTTGCGGGGTTGTATAGGTACTTTTTCTGCCATGAATCTGCACTCAGGACTCAGGGAGTACACCCTAACCAGGTAAGCAACAATGGGGAAGAGTTCTTTCCCTGTCAATGCTGTTATGGAGAATGCTTCACCAATAGATGTCACTAAATTCTATACCCTGAACCTTTAACTATCCTATAAGTCACACACTCACAAAATGGACAAAGGGCATGTTTTTACTCTGCATCAAAAAACATTTCGAAACTATTAAACACCTTATCTTGCAATATTAATGTAAAAACAGTTAAGTGTTTTTTTTGTAATTGTGTTGACAGCAGAAAAACAGACTCATATGAAAATACACTCTCCTTGGTAAATGTTGTCTCACCCTCATTGGAATGTCTTCTTTAGTACTGATGACCTGAGGGCAGACGCCTCTGACCTGTTACGTACACTTAAACATACATATTACATGGCTCATTATACACACACACACACTCTACAAATAGCACTCTGCACAAACATTATTAGTGACAGTGCTGCACCTAAAGTTCATCAGTATTAGAGAACACGTCTCCCCGATTCTTCATCTCAACTTGCCCTCATTTCCAAAAAAAGGTCATTGTAGTGTGTTTGCATTTGAACCATCCATGTTAATCCATGAATCCGTTGGTCTTGTCTGCAGTGCCCTTAAAGACAGCCGCTTCCCCCCTATGACAAGGGATGAGCTGCCTCGCCTCTTCTGCTCAGTGTCTCTTCTCACCAACTTTGAAGACGTCGGTGATTACCTTGACTGGGAGGTTCGACACATGCTTTGCTAAAACAGGCACAGAATAACATTTTTATAGAGGATGGTGGTTTTCCAGCTTTTGTCTCTCCGGCATTTACATTAATTTGTGTCTGCATCAAAATTATTTGCAACAGAAGCAACAAGTAAACAACCAATAATAATAATAATTGTTCAGGGTGGTCCGATCAGCGAGCCATCCAAAATCCTTCTCACCTCTGAGAATTGTTACTCATGAGTGGCGATCGTTGGCAAAAATAATCAGAGAAAATATCGTCAGATCGGAGCATCCTTAACATCTGTTTTTACTTTGTTTTTACTCTGAACTGCTTCTTCATTGCTTACAGCTTTGCCCCGATGAAGCGATTTATGCGATTAAATATATTCTTTCGATGTTGTTTCTCTCTCGATGTTCAGGTGGGTGTTCATGGTATTAGGATAGAGTTTTTCAATGAAAAAGGATCAAAGCGCACCGCCACTTACCTACCAGAGGTTGCGAAGGAGCAAGGTGAGATCTTTTTGTGCTCTTAAAAAAACTTGGTCTGATCTGTATTTTTTTTATTGAAAATGTACTAACTAAATCTTATAATTCACTATTCTATCAAACTATTCTTCCGTGTCAAGGTTGGGACCACATTCAAACCATAGATTCCTTACTACGAAAGGGAGGTTATAAAGCTCCCATCACAAATGACTTCAGGAAGACCATTAAGTTAACCAGGTAATATCACACGTGTTGTTTCTAACTGTCTCTCCTGCCTGTGTGTTTAAGCCTTTGTGGCTCCAGAGGGAGCTACAGGAACCCTCAACTATCACTATTGTCTGACCACAAATGAGCCTCTTGGGGAACATCTGCTCACATAATAGTCATTTCTCTGCATACAAAACACAAACCAACACTTTTTATCGGTTTATGTCCAGGCAACGTTTTGGCTAATCTAAATCAACAGTTGTCTGTAAGTTATCAATAATTGAATTAGCAGAAAGCTCTTTTGCTCTCCACACAGACTGTTTACCTGTGGGCAGCCAAAGCTGCTCAAACACGATTGCTCAAACTAGAAATTGAAACCAGAATGCTTTCTGTCTGCAAATCTTGTTCCTGAGCTACAGAGTCTGCACATTCACAGACAGGTTAGGATTAGAAAAAAAACAAAAAAACAATCCCCCTGGCTTTGCTGCAGCAATTTTTTGTTCCTTCTATTTGAAACTGGCCCCAGTGAAAATGATCATTTGCAAACTGAAAAAGTAATAGAAAGAACCGCTTGAATATGTTTGTTGTTCTCCGAAGCTTTCTGTAGTGGAGTATTGACTGATTCACAGAAGGTGCACGTCTGTGTCTTGGCTTGAGTTCAGCCCTGCCTTTACTGATTCATCTCCTCTCATCCCAAGGTACCGTAGCGAGAAGTTGACAATGGGCTATGCAGAGTACATCGCCCACCGTCAGCACCATCACTACCAGAATGGCATTGGGCACCCTCTACCACCCTACAACCATTATTCCTGACAGCGAGCCGCATGACCAATCATTGGACCTCTCCGCGGACCTTTTCCCAGGAGAGCCTGCCCCCTCCTGGTCTAGCTATTTCTACTACTGTACCATTTTATGATGATAGTTTCCGTTGCCATGCTGGCCGTCTCCGAGACGTTGACATGGCAACGGGTGGCAACGAAGCATCATTTGATTATGGCAAGAAATTCACTTTTATTTCTCCTTTGCCTGTGTTTAAGTTTTTGCAGCATATGTATTCTTATAACTATAACCCCCTTTACTCATACGTTTGAAAAATTAACAACTAATAGATTTTATTAATCTTTTCAGCAAACCTAATCAGGTGTTTGATTCTGTGGATGGAAGGAAGTCTCTTTGTAGATTAGTCTAACTTGTATTGTTTAGGCTTTGCTACAGTTTTACATTAACAAAAAAAAACTTTCTTTCACCTATTTTTTTTTTTATTTTTTATCTTAATATCCCGACATGTATAACCATGTAGCAAGGCAACTGCAGTTCTCAAAGGCTGTGTCATCTCTGTCCTGATTCCTCTCAAAAAAAGATTGACTGCGGAGGTTGTTGAGCCTTGTAAACTCTTATAGTGTTGTAGTTGGAACTATTTATTGGGAACAGTGTACTCCAAAGTATAAGCAGTAGGATAGTAATGCCCTTTGACTGGCCTTTGCTGGTTGTGTTTCGTGTGCGAGCGGTGTTTGTCTCAGTGTGTGGATATAAACTTTGATCTGCCACGAGAAAAAAAATTTAGAAATTTGATTTTTACCTAAAAAAAAAAAAAATCCCCTACAGTTTTTCTTTTGGAAAACCTCCCCCCTGAGTGTTTGATGTGTTTTTGTGGTGGAACCTGTTAACTTGCAGCAACGTTCCCTCTTTTTCAAATTTCAGTAATAGCGGAGGAAGCCATTTGTCTGAGGATAGTCATGTACATGCTGGTGATTTGTTATGTAAAAGGGGCTACTAGTGGGCAGTGGAGGGGGGAGGGGTGACCAGGTGTAAATTACATGTCCCTAAAAAAAAAAAGCAAATGCATGAATGATTCTTAAGTTAAAAATGTACCGTTCGTTGGTGTCTGAGTTTACTGGCAGGGAGTCACTTTAACAGGGACATGCTATATCTACTTAAAGCCATATTCTCTTTTTATTCCACACTTTGTAAGAGTAGTCTGTCGTTGGGCTTGAAGTATTTGCATTCTTTGCCACTGAAACTGGTAACTGTTCAACCTTCGAATGCAAACGTATACCAACCAGCCTCAGGCAAGGCCGCATCACGAAAGACGAATGTCGAATCGGCGGTTTCAGTCATTTGTCAGGTGTCGTGTTTGTTGCTCGTGTTGTCATTGGAAATCACTGTCTTGCCTTTTCAGATTTTGGCGAACCATTGTCACTCGTCCGTGAAGTACGCTGTATTAAAAAAAAAACTGTCATTTTCGAACGAAGAGACACTCGACGCACAACAGGAAGTGAGCTAATTAACATGTTTGTGTCATTAAGAAGTGCATGTCATTGTGGAGCTGCCACGACGCAGCCTGTTTTAGTTGATGAATCCGCACTACCACTGCTCTCTGATTAGTTCAGCGAGATCCCGTTGATCTGTGTGTCCACGGCACAGGACGTATTTTGATTTGTGGTGTGTTTAGTCAGCTGTTGGGCGGCCGGTTCCAGCAAACACGGTTGAATCAGTCGGAGCCGAATCTCTGCACGTCTGGCGGCTTTCGGTTGAGGTCTATGAATTTAAAAAAATCAAATTTAAAAAAGCCAGGGCTTTGTATAAAGGACTTAAGAAGCCATTTCCCATCCAAATATCAGTCGCCTTTTGAGTCGGCATCCACACACTCACACACACTCGGTTGTTATGGGTCATCGTGCGGTCTGCTTGTTTTGGTGTTTAGTTTTGCGAACTGGAATTTTTGAGAGGTTCTTGTCACTTGACCAACATCTTTCTGCGTAACAGCCTTTACTAACTGACAGGTTCTTTTTATTTATGCAAAAATGTCAAGGGCTTTTGGCACTCCATCCACAGTAACCCGAAATGACCCAGTATTCAGTTGTGTTGCCTTAAATTAATGAATTAATAAGTGATGGACCAGGAGATGACGCCGTGAGTGTTCCTCTGCCCTGTGGCTCCGCTCTGTCCCTGCCCCATGATCACATCGCACTGTAGGGAAGGGCCTGGGATAATGTTGTTTGAACGCTGTCAATACTTCATCATCCAGAGCCAGCTGCTGGTCCTCGATGACACTCAAAGCTCCACACAGACCTTGTGAACACGTCTCGCTCTGACACAGTGATGTTGTTTCCCTCGACTTTTCATGCCGCTAGACAGAAATGTATGCTTTTACTTTTACACTACACACCGACAGTTCAGAGGAGAACAGTCAGGCATTCATCTCCTGGTCCATTAAATACAGCACAACCTGAATTTTTCTGCTGCAAAACCAAATTGACCATGCTCTTTTACATATATGTCTTTGTATACACATGCAATTTGTTCAGTTGCATGTATGTCTGAGTATGAGACCTATGGTTTTATCCATGATATGCTTGATCTATGGCTTAGACACTCTTATTAACCATTAAGAGATTTAAAAGACAAATATGGTGCTATCGGACCTCATATTGGGGTGGTCACAGCTCGTGACTGGTCATGCGGACTCATTGATCATATCATACTTAAAAAAAAAAAAAGATGCTTCATGTAGGATTTTCTCTTCGATGCATCGCAGTGAATTGAGTCACGACGGTCGCCGTTAAGAAAAGGCCCAGAGAAAGTGCAGCGTGGGAACGACTTCTTGTGAGGGGGAGGGGGAACAGTAAAGTGGGAAAAGTCCTAGCAGCAGTGTGTCATAGGGGCACTTGAATGTACTATTTACGGTCGTCATGGCGATTTCTTTCGGCGGTACGTTACGAGAAAATCCTACATGTGTTACCTTTACTATCCTTGATATATGCAGATCTGTTCAACAGGTGTTTTTATTTTTATTTTTTTTCCAACCAGTGCAAGTCAACACCCCTGCAGGTTTGAAAGGACATGAAGTCAACACGTTAACCTCCTCTCCCCCCGTTTACTCCCTACACTGTGGCCCAGCCTCATGGCCTAGTCTGTCAGAGTGCGATGTCTGTGTCGTTCAGTAGATAGTGGCGGTAGTAGACTGTGTTCGTTGCCTCTCCTGGGAGATCGGGTGCTGCTTCTTTCCGAGCGCATCCATTTTTCCTTCTAGCTGCTGAAAGGGCGAGGTTTGCTGAAAACCTTGTTTAAAGGTGAGCATCTCACTTGACGGGACGCAGAGTAAATGTTTTACGTAGAACACGCAGAATATAGTCCTGGTTCTGTACTGATTTAACTGTTTTAAAAAGCATTGATACCTCATGAGACATTATGGAACAACGTTTCGTAGTTTGTTGTAGCAGATCGTGTTTTGGTTCCATACCGGGGTCAGCCTCAGCATTCCTTGTGTGGTCATTCTCATGTGTCGTGGAATGCTCAAGCTCCTGTTACCTTCGTATGTTTGACTGAACCAAAGATGCCAGCGGCCATGCCCAAATGCTGCTCTTCAGGCCTGGCTTCCTGTCCTTCCAAAAAACACCCCCTGCATTTTGACAAAATGTTTTGTCTTTTTACTTTTGCGATCTCTCAATTGTCTTGACTTATGACGCAACCTAATTTTTCAACGACTTCACATCTCTGAAACCGTACACGGCTTCAAAGATGGCTAAAAATTGGTTGCCAATTGTTACTTATTTTGTTTATTATTATTATTATTATTATTGTCGTCATTATTATTGCTCTAATTTACAAAAATGAAATCCCATGGTGTGCCTCCTAGCTTTATGGGTTTATAATTGTTTATTTTTCCCTAAAGACCAGCAGTTATACTTTGTATAAAAGATGGATTTTTCCTTATTTTTTATGCCATTAAAGAAAAAAAGCCTGTTTTCTTTACTCTGGACCCAGTAGCTGCACTGGTATACAATCGCACTGATAGATGAATTAAAAAAAAAAAAATTCTAAATGAATCAATAATAATAATGATAATGACAAATGAAATAAGATCTACAATAAACTTGTGTTTGAAACTTTTATTAAAAAAATATTTTAAAAAGCACATAAAAAACGAAAATGACTGTTTTTGTACATCAAATTACTTCTTTTCAAAAGAATATTTTGGATCTAGTTTCAAAATTCTTTTAGTGGTTTTCTATGTTCTGAATTTTTGAGACACTGACTTCGATGACGTGTCACTGTACAAAATGATTTTCTTCAGTTGCAGTGGCCTGATGGGCTGGGAGGGTTGCCTGGTGTAACTCCTCATACCAACTTTGATTTCTTTTCTTTTTGAATTTTGGATATTTTATTTCTCTGCTTTAGTAACTTGAAAAATGTTGATGGAAAAATATGAAATGGGAACTTCAAATCCATCCCCCTGTAGAGCTAGACCCTTCCTCTCTTCCTCTTGAATTGCTGTTAGTGTGACGAGACTTGAAACGGGCATTTATTAAAGATAGTATGACTCCAAAAGAAAAAAAAGACAAAAATAAACAAACGCACAAAAAAAAACAAAAGACAAAAAAAGAAAGCAAAAAAAAATTGCAAAAGAAAAGTGGGGAGGGTTGAAAGAATATATATAGATGGGTTATCTGAGTATGTAAGCAATGGATGTGAAGGTAGTAGTTTTAAACATTGTTATTACCTTTTAAATCATTTATTCAATAAAAGATACAAAAATCAACTGAAAAGAGAATGTGTCATGGAACTTTCTTTCAGCACACACAGACACTCGCACGCGATCTTCATATTTAGCCAGTGCTCAGTGAAGTCCAAGAGATCACACATGTTCTGTGAGGCCTCTGTGACCTTAACCCCCCCCCCCTGCCCTTAACCCCCCCCCCCCCGCCCCCAAATCTAATCAGCTAATCCACAACTCCCAGTGAACACTCACACCAAATTGGATCTGATTCTCTTGAGGCGCTCTTGAGAACAACAACACAAACCATCACTATACCACTGGAAGCTGTCCCTGTTGTCCTGGCAACATCGCATGAAGCAGAGCCTTGTGTGTAATAACTCCAGGCTTCACATTCTATATGAACTCTGGGTCAATGATTTATTTTGTGTGGCTGCAGTGAAGATGCTGATCAAGCTATATCTTCTTTAAAGTAAACAATAGGGCCCTTCATGTGGAGTTGCCTTTCAGGGGGACTTCACTAACTGCTGATGATCATGTGATAGGACTGAAAGGTCTAAGATTGCTACTCACAGAATCTTGTGTTTGTTTTTATCTAATTTGAAAATCTTATCATGGCGTGTGACAAAAAAAACAAAAAAAAAACACTACTTTAATAACACACTTTAAAAAGTTTCTCTATAAAGTGCATTTCCCACTTCTATAGAAGATGGGGGATTCAACATTTGTCTGAGTATTGTGAACTTGTGCACAGCAGCATGTCTCATGTGTTCCATTAGCCTCCAGCATCTGCTTCTTTTATGAACCATTTGTTGAATACTGTTTACCATTCCTATTGTTGCAGATTGTATTGCCAAGCTGCTGGACTGGGATGTGCTCTGCCCGTCCTAAACTTGTCTTTAATGGAGTTTTAAGATTCATGAATACATCTCAATGCATGTGGAAATTATGGCACTGTCAAAAGGGGAATGATTTATGCATCCAAATGTTTATGGAAATGAGAAGACATGCATACATTTAGATTCATAAATAATTCTATAAGTACGAGGATTTGTCAGTATCATCATTTCCACAGATAAGATGGAACCGGGACTGTAACGAGGAGCAGGATCCTCACACGCCTTCTGCCAGTATTCACACCAAAACCACTCATCCACTCACCCAGACAGCAGAAGTCTGGGCAGGTGTATCTTAAAATGCCTCGCTGCTCGTTACATTTTTAGATATTTGGAGCTAAGTGCTCGCAGATAGCTGAGTGGTTCAGAACTGCCTGTGCGCAACCAAACATGAACCCAGCCCCGGCCTGAGATCAAATTCAAACCAGCATTTTATTTTATCTGCTGCCTCGGGGGCCTCCAGCTGTCTGAATGAATGATCCCGACCAGTGAGTGGAGTCAACTGTCGAAACAGAGATTTGCACCAGGTCCATTTTCATTTTATTTCACCGGCGGTCTATTTTGTATTATGTGCCATTTGCGTTACAAAATGTGCCAACTGTGTCAGCCCTACGACCGCGCTGTCACGAGCCTCCGAGTCCTGGAGCGCTGATTATTCCTGTGCTGACCAAGGGCCTGCGTGATTGTTGCGCCGGAGCAAGCGAAAATTTCACATCAAGGTAATGAATGCTTTCCTGTTTCCTTCGCCTTAGATTCAAATTTCTGACAGTTCCCTTAACTTCATTCAAGTGCACAATCACGCCTATCAGTATTACTCTCAAGGACACGAGATAAAACACTCTGTTCCTCAACATTGAAGAAAGCGGAAGAGAAAAATCCTGGCTCTCCCCAGAAACCTCTCCTCAGATTTAGATGCAATATTAAATGTGCTCATCCCTGACAGACAATGCATCCTTACACCAGGCTTTTTCCTCCATCTTGCTCATAAAGAAACATGGTAACTCACCAACAAACAAACACACAGAGGTGAAACGGTTCTCCTCCTGTGCTGAGGCAACAATGGAGCCTGGTCTAATAAAAGCGAGGAAGCGATTTCCTGTTTGTTTCTGAATCAGCGGACACTTGGAATGAAGAGCAGCCTGTTTCTGATCTCAACTCCCTCTCACCCTGAGCCCTGGCTGCAGTCGCTGCAGCGTTTGAGGTGGAGCTCCTCTCGTGACAGTCTGAAGAGATGAGGTGCAACAGGCCTGTGAAAACACTCTGCAGCGCACTTCATTCAATATGCTGCTCTTTCAAGCTTTTAGACCCCGTCTGGCCTTACAACAAAAAACAAGTAGGGCAGAGACACAATCTGTGTGAGTCACGCAAGCAACTTGGCGTCTGTGTCAGTGTTTTGTTGTGTTGTGGTGAGTGGATATTCGAAGAGTAGCCAGGAAATACATGCATTTGCTTTGTCCGTTGCTGGAAGTGAAATGACACAACCTTCAGTGTAAAGGCAATGGGCTGAGTATAAAGATGGAGGACATGACAACACCCTGAACACAAAGCCACAGTGTGGAGATCACCTCCTGGTGGCTGTCTGCAGTATAGGTCAAATCCAACTGAAATGTCAGAATAGACATTAAAGAGACTTTGCTCGAAGATCGTTGTGACAACAACATGCACTGTGACACTACCTCGAGCATGGTGTGAAAAGACGCTACATTTCCATGAGATGTGGTTGACATCACTTTTATGGTCAATACAGAACATACACATGAACTGATAAAAATACAAAACTTTCTTATCCCTTTACAGTGAAGTACAATAATATGCTACAGTAACAAACACATCCCTCATTAATGAAATGTTATACTCTGACATATTTCAGTTATCAACATCAGCTAATACTTTCTCTCACATGGAAAGTGAATGTATAACTCAAATTGACCTCGTCGTGAATATGGAGGTGGAGTGAATTCAGGATGCTTTCGGAAGATTAGACAACAAATCGTATTCAAGTGTCATGAAGCATGAATCCAGCCCAGAAACATTTTCAAGTTCTCCCACATTCATCCAACTACTTAAACTGAATGTGGTCCAACATTACCGGAAAACAAAAAGACAGAAAAAAACATGACCTGCTTGTTGGGAGGTAATAACGTCCCGGTGTAGGGCCATGAATTCCTCACTGGGAATCTCAGCATGTGATACATCCTCGTGGGCCCAGATTATCACAACTGGAATGATCAGAACAGGGTGGAAACAAAAACACAGAAGCGGCCCCTGAACAGCGGTGCGTTCACTACCTGTCCATGTGCGTGATGAAGTGAGAACAGGGGGACGCCATAAATAATTTCCTTTCTTTCAGTCGTGACAACACTGAGAAGTGATCAAATGTGTCCAATAAAAAAATCCTTCAACTGAACGAGTGGTGACGTTTACGACAGCTCACATTTACAATCTTGAGACAAATAAAATGGCAGCTTTACTAACATAACACAGATCTAGCGTAAAAATGGCGAAAGAAATGAAAGTGTAGGAGCTGCAGATCAGTAGTGACATTTCTGGTGACTCCCATTTCTCTGTCCTCACCAAGATTACAAAAAAGGCAGCTCGAGAAATCGTCCACAAAGTCACTGACATCTCTGGAAACGAGATTCCCAAGCAAGGCTAGATCTGGCAAACTTAGCAACGCTAACTACCAGCCCTAGAATCCCTATTATGTTTGTCCATGCAAGTATGTGTGTTTGTACGCAAGCCAACTACAACACTAAAAGAATGACACATTGAGTCACTGGCCCTGAAATGCTCACGTTTCAGTAAAACAGATGGTTAAATCTTAAATATGCATTAAAATGTTGCTTTAAAAAAAAAAAAAGAATTTAAATCAGGATGAGCAGGCATTTAGAGTGAAAGGCTAGGTCTGTGTGCGTCTGTGCGAACATTCAGTCGACTTTCTTGCTGCGCAGTCGGAGCGCGTCCAGCAGGTATCTGCAGACGGAGCCGGTGTGCTGTGACAGCAGCGTGAGGAACTTCCCGTGGACTAGGGTCAGCAGGGTCTGGTGGCCCGTCGCCCAAACCCGGTACCATGGCCCGTAGAAGGGGTCGGACACGGCCGGGCACAGCATGTTATTCAGGTTGACCTCAGTGACCTGCGCACAGGGGACTGGAGTTAGCACACGTCTTAACATAATGCTAATTCTTCTCAGAATAATAAGTGCTACTCACATGGATAATGAGTTTTTGCTAAATGAAGTCACCGTATACGTGTTTCTAATTCTAATTCATTTCTGTTGGATCTGAAATTCTGCTGGAAGTAAGACGTGGTGCGTTTCATTTATCCAGAGAGGACGCAGAAAAACTGCATGCATTTGATCAACTACGTGTGCATGAGAGTACATACAAGCTAGAATTTGTTACTATACGTTTGCTTTACCTATTTCTAGACCGTGCAGATTATTGTGCATGTTGTAATTAGCAATCATATGTCCAGTGATGATTGCAAATCTGTATTTTAAAACATTCATTCAGTCATTTAGTTAAATAAACTGATGAATACATCTCTGTCTCCATGCAAATGAAACCACTGCCACTAGATGAGCTCTTTGCATGAGGGAGTGTCAAGTAAAGTCCAGCAGAGGGCTCCATCTTACCAGGCCAAGACCCTGCAAAAAGAGGAAGTGGTAGAGGAACAGGATGCCTGTGGAGAGGACTGCCCACCACATATCCCGGAGAGGCTCAGGCTTGTACACACCTGCAGAAACAAACAACTGCATGTCAAACATCTGGGGAGAGCTCCAGCCAGTGTATAAACACCAAGAATGGGAAAACTCTCCAGATCAGCTGTTCACATCTCTCACAACTCTTTAACCAGCTCTGAGTAAAGAGTGTGTGTGTGTGTAGTGCATAAATAAATAGAGGCGATGCTTTGCAATGTGTCACTTGGTAAATAAAGAGCAGAGCCTCCATTTTAATCCAGCAGAGCCAGACAGATTAATGTGCAACAGCAGCGAGGAGCACATCTATACATCTCATTCAGCCCAGGCCAGAACACCCGTTGCTTTTTAGATTCAACATTTAAAAGCATCTGAAACCCCCCGGCATCATGATGCAGTATCAGGGTCACATAGAAACCACACATAAATGGAGATTTTGAGAACAAAGTAATAAGGAAGTTGTAATAAAAACCAAATGCATTTGACTACCCAACAGACACAGCTTCCCCACGTCTGTGTGGGAGACTAAAAGACATGAGACTGATGATGATGTGGTGCAGATGCTCCCAAAATTACCTTTTGTGAAAGTTAAACTAAAATATAACCCAACAAGATGTTTCACTTTCCAGGCTCACTGTCTGATATTTTTTTTGTCCTATAATAAGACAAGGACGACTTTATCCTCAGAATATTAAAAGACGTTTCTCGAAAGCTCTGATTTATTTTCCTTTGAGCGACTCCAATACTCCGACGTGCAGAACCTGCTGCTGGCAGCAAGAACATTGAAATGCAAATCAAACAGACGAGACAGTTTGCTGATAAAAAAGTTTGATTCACTTTTGAGTTTTGTGATTTGCAGTTCTAAGTGGAGTTTAAAAAAAAACAAAAAACTATGCAACATTTAAAATCTTGCTCAGCAGCATTTCAGTTATATTTTATGCACTGAATGTAATCACCGCAGCTGAAATGTTGACTATAGATTCAAAAACACACTTTTAAAACTACATTTATGTTATGTTAGATTTTAAATTGATAAATGCACTAGAAGGGAAGTGAAAGATGGCCAACGGTCACCGACAGTTTGTACGTTTGATTCCATGCTGAGGGTAAAGCCACAGTCTGACAGTTGCTTCATCCTGATGACTGACAGCTCATAATGAAAGAGGTACTGTTAGTCAAAATTTGGGTAACAAATGAGGGCAACGGGGAAATGCAAATCCTTTTGTAGGTGTTAGTGACTGTATGAATGAGGAAATTTAACGACTGGAGCTAACAGAAGGAACCTGTGGGTAAACTATAAACCTGCCGGCAACTTGAGCCGTTCAGCGACAAAGTTAGTGCAGTAACACAAAACCCAGAGTTTCCACCTCATCCCAGGACTGGTCCGACTTTTTCTTGAATCCCTCTTTGTGGGTTAAAAAGAAAAGAGAGAGCAAACACACAGGATGTATGTTCTGTGACACGGAACAAAACAGCGTTTCCATTCACACCCTTCTTGTACAACTTAAATCAAAAGAGAGAAACGCTGCGAACCAGTAACAGGATGTGGTGTCAAACTGGCTTTTCCTGTTTCCTCACTGCTGACACTGGTTACAGAACAATGGCAGAATATCAAATGTGCAATAACTGGCCAGTGTAAGCCAAGAATCAGATATTTGACCTTGCCTGCCAGTGTTGTGTCACTAATGGAGAATGGGAGGAGATTTGATTAACTTACACACCCCATTCTCTCCGTCAGTGATGTGACTTCTATTCTGACTCAAAAATAAACCCTGTACACTGTAACATGTTATTTAAAGCTGACCCATCCTTGTTACTCTGGGCTGGGCAGAAACCTTTAGTCACTTCACCTGTGTAGTAACATGTACAGCTGGGAGCGGCCCGATGCAACATCTGTCCTCCTGCCTTTGCCACTCGGTGACTCTGAGGGCACCTGGACAGCTGTTTCTCAGAGACGAACGCCTGCCGTGCATCTGCTAACGTTTGTGGGAACTGAAGAGATTGCAAGTTGACGCCCTTCAAAACTCGATCCAGGAGTCGGCTATAGTTCACCTCGTATCAAACTGCAGAGCTTTACATATCGTGTGCCATATCTGAAGGTTAGATAAGCTGCTTTCTGCAGTGTGCACCATTGTTTATACAAGTATAGAAAATGGTAGTCTGGCAGGCATAACTACATCCCACAGCCACGTGAGTTCTACACTGTGACTCTATAAACCAAAAGGGTAATGATTTATGCCTCCTGCTCCACATTTAAGTAACCCTTTTACCTTTGGAAGACACAGTGGAGCAACACAAGGTTTTCTGCTTCAGTAGCATGGAGCTCATGCAGACGGAGCAGCAACATGTTTGCTTAGTAAAAACAGAGCTGCGAAGATTAAGTGAGCAGCAACAGCCAACACAACAGAACAAACACAGAAAGCCGGTACCAATAAAAGGTCTCATGTTGATACAAGCTTGACTGTTTGGCACGTGAAAGGAATTTGACTATGGGTGTCAATGAAATGGAGATAGAAGATAGGCAAGAGAGAGAATGAATGAACACATACCTCCTTTCCTGAAAAGATACAGAGGCACCAGATACAGCATGGAGTGCTGGATGTAGTAGATCTCCTTCTCAAACGGAAGCTGTGGAGAGAATATAAAGTTCCACATCAAACCTGGTATTAACATGCATCCTGGGTTATGCGTCTAGTGATACAATTATTGAAACCATATTTCCAATCTTTATTCAAAGCATGGTGTTTCAGTTTGATGGTTATGGTGGAGAAAGACAATTCACAGTCCTAATAACTGACTGAAGGCCTGATATTATGATTCACATCACCTTTATACCCTTCAAATGTGTCACCTTGGTCTTAACACACCTCCTGCAGTCGGTTTACTTCACTTCAGTGTATGTACGTATATACATATATAATTAAGTTCAAACTTTGCAAAACCTTTCCATCATTTATCAAACTCATACTTTATTCTGCCGGGGTCTGACATTTTGTTAGAATTTGTTCTTTAGATTCGTGCTCTTGTAGAGACGAGACTTCTTGAACATCACATTGATATAAATGAAGATAAAATGTCACAAGTTACTCTCAGAGATGGATCAGAGCTAAGGGGGTAGCACTTGCTCTCTTGTTGAGCTGTCAGAAAAGTTAGAAATATGGATAATAAAGAAGAAAATGACCTTATTAACTTCAGAAATAGAAAGTAAGCTCTCAGAGGGAACAGTGTTGGTCAGATTTTCAGTGTTGGATACTTACCAGTCTGGTATTGACCACAGGGAACATTAAAGCCAGTAGTGCACCGTTTAACATGTGGACCTGCAGCCTGGAAACACACAGAGGAAAACATCAACCAAGGACAATGACAAAGAGAACATTTATGTCAGTCAACAACATCTGTCTGGGGCCCCCAGGAAACATTCAACAACCATTTCTACATCCCATGCATCATTATATCACAGAAGTATTGGTATAGTGATAGAAAGACTTCTGAAAAAGTAAGAAATGGCCTCAATACATCTCTTCTCAAAATGGTCCACACAAAGAAACAAGCGCACACACACACACACAGGCTGCGTGACGCTTGTTTATTTAACTTCTGACCGTCCAACACGAGGATAAATGCTCCCTTTAAGCAAGCATCATTCACGGAGGCACCATCCATAAAAACCCAGGAGTTTATGTGTCAAAGTCTGGACCTTCATCTTAACTCCTCTGACTGCTCTTTTTGTCAAATGAGCCAAAACAACTGTTGTGACAGCTAAGGTCACTGGGAAAACAGCAGCGTTGTTGGAGTGTCAGATTAAATAAACTCAGCAGTCACTCTCAGGGGCCTCCTGAACCCGTTTGGAGACACAGGCCGCTTCATTCAAATTCACATTCGCTATACGTTTATCGATCATTAGCACTCTTTGCCCGCTATTTCTCCCCTGCCCAATGACTATGTTTAAGAAATGAAGTTCTTATAAACACTTTTTGGTATCGCCCCTCACGATCGATACTTGGCCTGAGACACTGATGCTGTTGTGCTGTGGGAGGAAATAGGCATTTACCATCAAATATTAATCAGAACAACCTAATGATTATACCTTAATATCGACTTTTCCAGAGCTCCACATATGATACCATCTATCATCATCAATATTACATTTGCTCAGATTGAGGGCTCAGATTGATTTAAAATTTAGGGTGGGCACCTTTTCACAGAGTTCTGTTTTGGTTCGGCCTGGTTCGGGTTGGATGTAGAGCTGTGGGTGGCTGACAGCAGACTGCAGTTACCGAGCCTTTAATGTTGTGTTTTTGTAAAACCACTCAGTCTCTGGTTTTAGTTTATTTTAGCAGCGTACTTTATGGGCATTTCAGGTGAGACACAGCTTCAGACTCCCAGGGGCTACGGCAACAGAAAGTGACCCTGCTTGTTTTTTATCTGTGTAAATACGACATCGTGTTCCCTCTGGCAAGAACACAGTCATTTCTCCTGAATAATTAACTGCCCCGACCTGAGAAGTCGTTGAGAAGAGGAGACCATAAAGCTCAGTGAATCCATTACAGTGAAACCAGTGAAAACCCAATTTACTCAGGGGACGTGCACAGGTAATTGCAATCAATGAGGCAATTGTTTTATACGAAAATAAAATCCATGTTCAATTTGGGTACATCTGCCCACAGTCATTTTCTATTGCATTCCAAATTAACAGCTGGGACAGCTACCTACAACTGCAGGGTGAAGGAGGGTGGATGACCCAAAGATGTGAGAAGAGCCCCGTTATAATCAGCATGACAGTAATCTAGCAACACTTCAGATGTGTATTTCCAAAACACATGGCTGTAAATGACAGAGACCAAAGCCGGACATGAGCCATGGTGTAAAAATACTCACCTAAATACAACCATTGCAGTTTTACCCGGCGGGCAGGCCAGCAGGAAGATCTGCGACGAAAGATCAGAAACTACATTCAGAAGTAAATTCAAAGTCATTGTTGAACAGCTTGAATGAAGCTTCCGCTACTCATTGCTGGAAGTAATGAAAATGCAAGAATGACTTGAACAATTATAAATAATATAAGAACAGGAGGCCTGAACAGATCATCCCTCTGGCAATTGTCAAATGCCTCGTGCTTCAAAACAGGAAAAATGAAATGTAGAGTTGAGACTGACAGGGATTGACATATAATTTGAAAAGAAACTGATTTGTGTATTTAGTTATTTCATGACTCCAGATCTTTCTCCTGGAAGAGAGATCCTGGGCTCTTAACAGATAGATAACAAGTATTTATCAGTCCCACTGTTGTGACAGTTGAACATTTTTCAGAATGCGAAATGCGACTACATCAAGACTTTATAGTGCGTGGTCTGTGGGTTTGCATTTCCTGCTTCATCGCTGATAAAGATGCCACGTGCTTCAACGGTTTGACCTTGAATTTATGCTGTACTAAAATAAAATGAAATTTAGAACGTCATTAAACTAAATAGCATACAACATATCAAATACTAATCCCACTATTTTAGCATCTCTGTGTTTTGCAGGCCGGACTTTTTCACGAGTCAAACCAGCCATGACTCTGTTGTTGCTGCATAAAAGACACTGTTAACTCTTATGGGGGTTTCCTCTCTATTAATTTTACTACTGAAATATAAATTTGTACCGAGGTACAGCAGGACGACACAGAGCGCCGACATCTTTGTTCTTGTTCTATGATGCAGTCGTGTCCCGAAGACGTGCATCTGAAACCCGAGAGCAGGATAGCGTTGCATCAAAATATTTAGTATTTTATAATCATACAGGTTCTGAGCAAGTCCAGGTGACACAAATCTAACCAGGACAAACCTCTTCCAGAAAAACCCTGGCACACAAAACTGTTTACCTCACAGAACTGATATTTATGGTGACCTTATTTTGGATCTTTTTTCCGTAGCGTAACCTTTCCTCACATTCTGTGCTTGTGTACTACAAACATAACTAAATTAAACCAAAAACTTTTTTCCTCATTCTGAGAGCAATTTCAAAGTAAAAGCACAGCTGTAGCTGCATAATAATCACTAAAGATGTGAAGGGAAACTGTTGAAAGTACCAAGAACAATCTGTTCTGCTGGATGTTAGTGCAGCAGCTGATAATGTGGCTATACGTAATTATAATGCAGTCTGTTGCACAGATACAGGATATGTGCACACAGCTTTGTAACAGCGTGGTGCTTCCATTTGGAGGCAAAACGCACAGCACAAAATCTAAAAACTTTACTGCTGCTGCGTTATAGTGTTTTAAACTCCTATAAACTCCATTCCGACCTGCTGAAGAAATGCCTGAGGGGTTTTTCAGCAGCCTGTCACAGTATTTATCCACATCCACCAACCAAATCTATCTGTAAGAGATTCAAATGATCAGGGAGTCTAATCACGATAGACTCCTGCTGGGATCTGAGAGGGAGGAAAGTTTACTTTATGTGTCTGATACGAGTGTGTCTGCCATCATGTACAGAGGTTAATAATAGGGTTTGTAGCATCTTCATTTTGAGTCTGAGTTTAATCTCTTCGTGGATTGGAAATAAACTGAAGAAAATGTATGTGGCATGTACATTTTTCTCATAATTATACACATAAAAACTGCTACAATTCTGAATAAACATTAAAATCTCTTCTACATCTGCAATTTGATTTGTTGGTTCATGGAGACCCACCCATATCCTCAGCACTCTGAAGAGAATACAGCAGGACAGTAAATTGATCAGTCGGTAATCAGCAGGATGTCTGTCACTGATGTCTCTCCATGCGGAGGATGACATTACAAAGATCTTATGGGTGTGTGCCCGTGCCACTGCTGGCACGACAACAAGCTAGGGGACTGACCAAAACCAACATCCATAACCTCAACACCAACCACTTCTTGCCCATTTTGGTTAAGTTTCTCCAAAGTGTTCAACACAAACTGACATTTTCGATTTGAGACACCACACTCCCCCTTCCTTTACACATTTCAAATAAACACTAATCAGAGGTTACAAGGAGACACGGTCCTTGAAGTTCACTTTGTTTCATTTGCGCTGAACACCCCCACCATCAAACATTCTGAATACAGCCCTTTTGTTTAAAAGGATAAATCCTTATAGCTCACAGACTTTAACCTGTTGCAGCATTGGAACACAGACAAGTACCTTCATTCTTTTTAGCAGCTCACAGATGAAGTCTACAACGATTCCAAAGAAACCGATTCAAACAACCAAACAGACATCCTCAAAAACCTCACCTCTATTGAGCTGTCAACTGTTCAAAACATATAAACATCCTAATTCCAATCCACTCGTGGGCGGAATCCTTGAGATGCGCCAACAAGCCAACAAACATCACTTTCATCAGAGCAAGACTGGATTACACACTTTCTGCTCCACCTATTTATCAGACATTTTATATAAACAAGCTCCAGCAAGTCCCTGGCCTTGCTCCCTGGTATGAGTAAAGACCTGGAAAGAATCCCTGCTGTGCCGCCCTGTTGATGGAAACAACACCACCCTGATACCCACTTTCAGAAAAGAGAGGGAGAAGCTGCAGCACAAATCACACGTTGTTGTGATCACACTCGCATGTGGAATTACCTGCGGTGAACAATCTAAACTTCTCTCAACGTACATTGAGGACATTTTGCTGCCATCAGTCACGTCTTGGTCACAGCCAGTGATTCATCACTGTTCCCTGGCGATCACACCACAGTGGCGTGGAGTGAAATATTAACATCCATATTACGTGTTCCCCATATTTCATGAGTATGATCCGACACATTAAAGCACAGTTGTCCGTGACCTGTAGCCATGACCTGTTGTGTTCAATCATACATATAGAAGGACAAGGCAACAGAGTGTCAAACACACGTTGTGAGTTCTTACAGGAGTAGTGCACATGGCGGGCCCTTGAGGAATTTAGTACCACTGGGGGGGCGACTAAATTAAAGACAACACTTCATTACATTTTCCTACAGTAGAAATTAAGACTGCCTCTTCCAGTCAGACCACCGTGCTGTTATCTTTGAGGTGGACCTTTGCCCAGCATATATGATGTTGATGTTCAGCTCAAGATAAAAGAGCATTCTAGGTGAAACTGACACATTCAAATCGCATTGCGGGTAGTAAGAAGAAATTCATATCTGCATCATGGGATCATAACCTCTCAGGCAACTCTGTCAGTGTGCTTGGCAAAGTTGGATGGAATCAAGTATGTCAAAGTTTCCAAAACATGCATGCAACATCTCACAATAACAGCTGAAAACACACACTCCCTGCAGGGTCAACCTCACCTGGACCATGGTCATGACGTGGCATGGGTTCAGCAGGTAAATCACAGTCTTGGTGGCGAACTTGAACCCGACCTCCACCCCGAAAGTCATGCAAAGGGCGACCAGCAACAGGTTCTTCCCCAGACTGTCCTCCTTCGCCCGGGTGCACTCCTTCCCCACCGCCCGGAGCTCCCTGGCCAGGTTGATCTTCCTCAGCGCCACTCCGATCTCCAGCAGGGAGATGAGGACGATCACCACGCTCTCGCTGACCCGCTGCTGGGGCGCGAGGAAGGCGGCGCACTCTGCTCCCCCGTTGCCCTCGAACTTCGGGTCCACGCCGCCGTAGACCCAGTCCAGCAGGCTGTAGATGTTATACCGGGACATATTCCTCTTCTCTTGTTGGAAAAGATACGAACAAGATGGGATGAACGACGTCACACTGACTTCTTGGCGAAACATGAACTGCGAGATTTGCCTTCTTCCGTAATTCGTGTCGTGGTTCGGAGGTAGACATGTATCCACCGCCTCGACCTGTGTGTGTGTGTGTGTGTGTGTGAGGCTAGCTAACAGTGCCTCATCCACAGATGTGATAAAGAACTTCAGCTAGCAGCAGCTGTACTCGAGACTGTCCCTGGCTGCCGCTAGCCCCGCTAGACACTCACACAGGCACCGGCATGTTGCGAAGCACGGTCCCCCTGTGGCTGCCTGCCCTCACTCATATCCGGCTAACACACGGCGTGCTGGAGGCTGGGTGCGTTAGCGTCGGAGCCGACACCGGAGCGGAAGCTAGCTTAGCCTAGCTTAGCCTAGCCTAGCTTATCAAGCGTACCTTAGTGGTGGTAAATGTTACCCCGAGTTGCCCCTGGCAGGCTCACCCAAGGCTTTGATCAGTCAGCTTCACCGAATTAAATATACACTCTCATATACGATTGCATTTTCACTCGTCATACGCACACAATGTAGTTCCGAATACGTTTTAATTTTGTTGTGAACAGCAGGGATATTTTAACCCAACAACACGTTATGCAGTGCCTGAAAGTCAAATTCCCGGGCTTTTGTGTACATGAACGCAACACAGAGGCGTTCGCTCTGTTTGCACGACCATGGATGATGGTGCGTTCAAAGAAAACCTGTAAAAACTCTGATGTGTTCAAGAAACAGACATTATTGGGATTCTACTCTACAGCTCCCTTGCCCCCACAACTCCAGTGACATATATGTATCTCTTTAATTTAACACTGCACCTAATCGTTGTGCTAATAGGTTTCCTTCTCCACAGGGTGAGATATATAAAGTAGAGGCAGCCACTTGGTTCAGTGCGCCACATGGAAATGATTCACAGACGGGAACGTTGGGATGGGGGGTGGGTCTGCACAAAGATTTTCATTCTGTATTCGCCCCTCCTTCCCCCATTGGTTAATCAAATTTATGAATCACTGATTTAAGCAGGTTGCACTTAAGGGACATATTTATTATTCAGTATTGTCACCATGGACCCAAGGCCCAGCGCAGACCCTGAGTACCAGCACATATGCTCATACAGGAATTGCATAACAAAACAGGTTTCAGTGTGGCAACTAATACTGAATGTTTATAAAATGCTTTAACCTTAGTGTTATTGAAACATACAGTGCAGTATATGTCCTCTTACTGACAATAGTATGTGTTTGTCTGCACAATCAAAGTTTTAATGAATCATGGAATTGCAACATTAAAGGAGCTTAAATTATTTTCAGAGCTGTTCCCATTAATCAGTATAAGTAGTATATGTTTATGGCATCACTGGTATATTACTGGTATAGCTATAAATCTAGTACAGCCATAAAACATTGGCCATAAACACTCAGTATTTTCTGTGCAAGTCAATAGTTCTAAATGAGAGAACCCTTGATTTCCAAGGTGCACCATCAATATAAATGTTGACAGATTTATTGCAATGAAAAGGTTAATATGAAAGCAATAGACAACTGGGGAGATGCTTGGGTTGTTGCCTTTTTCAGCCATACACATATGCTGTCATTTCTTTTCCCACTTTTTGATCAGCGTATAAAAGAAGACGCGATCGAGGGTCACCTTTATTCCTGGTTGAAGAAAACTGTCAACAACAACAACAATGATCAACCCTACAATTGTATTGAAAGTATATGACACAAAAGTAACTGGGGGTTCATGCATCACATGCATCCTTCAAAATATGTACATAAATGACCAGTGTTCACAACAATAGATATGTACAATTGAGATTAGGACGGGAACCAAATGTTTTTGAGAAACTGTTCCATTGTGTGTATGAAGAAGGGAGAAAGGTCTGATTGAAATCCGAACTACTAAATTGCCAATACCAGCATCCACAGAGAGCTCATTTGTCTGTTTCCTCCATGCTCAAATGGCACCATGCTTCCACAAATACTTTTTTACAAATACGCAAGGCGGAGTAGATCAAACAAGGGCGCAGGCAATGGACTGACAAGGGTTCTCAAGGGAGGAGAA
This sequence comes from Pseudorhombus dupliciocellatus, assembly GCA_016785235.1. Classification (NCBI taxonomy): domain Eukaryota; kingdom Metazoa; phylum Chordata; class Actinopteri; order Pleuronectiformes; family Paralichthyidae; genus Pseudorhombus; species Pseudorhombus dupliciocellatus. The sequence continues at coordinate 1,461,366 of JAFBJW010000120.1, read as the reverse complement.
AAGAGAAGAAGTGGATGCATGTGTCTCCCTCAGCGCATGCTTGTTTTGGGCAGCGCTCAGTTTTTGAGAAACCACACGCCGACATGATTCCATTAGCATGGAGGTGTGGGTAGCACTGAGTGTGGTGCAGCACCCGTTTGAAAGCAGGTCCAGCAGTCTGAGTGCAAATGTCTCTGTGGTGAAATGCTGTAATTGTGGCCAAATCTGCTTTACTATGCACAGTAAGTAAGTAAGAGAGGAGATGGGTTTCAGGCTGCGTAGTACTGGTGATGTAATGGAAAAATCCCACAAAAAGAAATAAGCTTTATCTGAAAAAAGTCATATGTTAATGATATAATTCACTGATAAATGCCCAGAGATGACTCATTAGGCAGATAATAATGTAATACATATGAAGGTAAATGCCAAATAGGACATTAACCTGGTGGTTTCCTTTCTGAGATAAATAATTATTATCATCATAATGCATACTCCCGGCAGTGTGCCACAGCCCCTGAGAACCACTGATATAGTCTCGTCCTTCCAGGTTATTTGTACCACTGGTCTCTATTTAAAATTGAAGAGCTCTATCGTTCAAAGGTCACATTAGTTTTGGCTCATACTTTAATCTTGAAAAATATTATATGAAATAAACAATAAATAAACCCAAAAAGATTTCTGTGGTGAATCAGGCCATTGCTCAGGAGTAGACAGAGAAGACATGTTGTTTGAAAAGAAAAACAACTCACCAGCAGACTCTTTCTCACTGGATGTTACCTGTTAAAATATAGATGATCCCATTTTCAATGTTCTTTTAAGAAACATTTCAATACAGCATGTCCTCGAACTCCCATAAGGGACAACTGACTGCAAGTACGAGTCAGTGTCGGCTGTAGAGCTGAGCTGCTGTCGCCTCTGCATGAGAAGAGGAGCGGCCCTGCAGCATGTGATCCATAGATTAAAAAAATGGCCTCCTGGCTTGTGAGGCTGAACTCCTCCAGGGAAAAAACGATTGGAGCAACTTAGTGAAATCAAGGCCCTTAAGGTCTGGTGGAAAGAGACCAATTAGTAGAAGATTGAGCAGGAACAGCTGGATGTGAAGGAAAAACTGCAGCACAGCCTCACTTATAGATGCAAAATCCCTCTCAAGCTATTTAGTGGGCTTTAGGTTTGCTTGTATAAGTTCAGGGATAGTTTGTCACAAGAAACCAAAAGCAGAAGATGACAGCCCATGGAGAAATATGAATGTAATATTTCTGCTCAACCGCTTTTCCCAGGAACAAGCTGTGATTTTCTCATGTGAGGAATAAACACTGCTGATGAGTTAGTCTCTGAAAAAACAAATCTTACTATATTTGTCTCATGAAAACACATTCCCCCCCCCCATAGAATGTGGATGATATACATGTTATTTATTTGCTTTTGACTTTTGTTAGATTTATTCTGCAATATTGATCACAGAATCCTCCCAGTATCCCCGCATCTTAAGTTCACGCTGTAATAATGACAATGGTCCACTGACACTTCAATCTAACACAGACCACTAACTTCAGAAGAAGACATTTTATTTTGGATGTGAATCACACTGCAGCACAGATTTTTGTGTGTGCCATGTTTCATAATATTTTAAGTAACACCAGGGGGCGATATTACCATTTTCCCGTCAGTGTTTGAGCTTTCATTCCAAATAAGACTTTATGAGGCATATTTAAACAAGCACTGCTTCACTGCAAATCCTAACCTTCTTAGAGCCATTGTTTAAGGGGCTATAGCTCCTTAGCTGTTTGATGTGCACTCACATGAAAAGCTGCAGACAGTATTTTATTCATTTTCACATTGCAAATGCAAAAGAGTTTGGAGCCAAAATCAAAATGGTGCAGCTGCCAAACCACATTTAATATCTCTCTTTATGGTAACTATATTTATAGAGTACTTTAAAGCACTCAGGAAAAAGGGCTGCACAACATAAAGAAGAGCATTCATAATAATAATAATAAAAATACCAAAAATACAAATTAAAACTTAAGTGTAAGTTATTACAAAATACACATATTGACCATTACGCTTCATTAATTGTGAAATGTGTTTATTCAAATGGAATAAACCCTTTGAGTTGCTCATTTTCAACACAAAACAGGCCATTTAGTTTCCTTTTAATTAAGGTTCTTATTTTCTTTGATTCGGGGCCGTTAAGGTATTGACTTTATGTGTTAGATAAATTGTGGGACAGCAGCAGGGAGATTACATCTATTTCCAATCCCTGAGAGGATCTGGTTGACACAGATGCAGGGCAGCATGCTCACTTTGTAAAAACAACTCGGCATGCAGGTGAAAGACAGGAAGAGTGATACTCGGAAAGCAGAAGTGGACAGCTGGGCCCGAGGAGACGGCATGTAAATGGACAACAAGTGTTTTGTGGGTCCAGGAGATCTGGGTTTGTCAGAACGGTGTGAAAATCAATGGACTCCTGAGGGGGTGGCTGTGCTCCGATAGGCCGTGCTCCTCTACACACAGCGGAGCAGGAATCAGTCAAGAATATTAATCTAAACATCAGTCATGCATGGGGAACACCCCAAGAGGAGAATAAGCCTGCTCATCCATGCGTCTCCTGGGGGAGGTAGGGTGAGGCGGGCTTTGAGGGAGAGAGCTGAATGGTTAAGGATGTCAGGGGTATCATCTCAGGAGATGTGACGTGGGCTGACTTCAGGCACACAGACGACACAAACCCAAACTGAAGAGGTTGGCACCATCAGGGGGTGAGATTTGTGCACAGCTCGCTGAACCACTCTCTAATCTGCGTCTCAGTCGGAGCTCAGTCGGAGCAACAGTCCAAGCAGTGACCAGCAAAGAACAATGAGTCCGTGCGGAAAAAAAAGAAGAAGGCTGTATTTATGAGTTATATGTTAATGTAATTCATTTCATTGCAATCAAATCCTCCAGCCGTTCCAATAAGACACACAAGGAGCAGGGGGATATTAAAATTCAGGACCAGTGCATTTTCTTATTACCTACAATATGCTGTATTTCATTTTCTCTCATCGCCTTTATAAAAACCTGTCCTGTGCCTCTCTGTTTCTGCTGCTCCTGCTATGTTATCTTCCCAAGGACAAGTACAGCTGTTGAGTTGTTCGCTCCGTGAGGATATACCCCGTTCTGACTGCGGGGCATCTGAGCTTTCCACTCCACGGATAATCTAATGTACCACGACTGTCGAGTGTGCGCCACGGAAACATGCCAACACAGTCAATTTTACCTCGCTAATCAATGCAAAACCCGAGCCGAGGATCATGGGTAGAGTTTAAAATTAGACTCCTACAGATACAGTCGGGCTGAGTGGAGGCAGATACCTAATCAGTTCTGTATTATTCCATACTGCATGGATGTGCTCAAATGAAAACGACAAAAGGTTTCAGTAGAAGTCCTCCTCTCCCAGTCCTGTTAATTCTTTCTGCTGTATCTGGAGAATTTACTTATTTTGAAGCAGCTCTCTGTAGCTGGGAGATTACAACGATTTAACGCCCTGCTCCATGTCTGTGTGACGTTTGTCTTGTTCAAGCACTGATCTGTGTCTCTATCCAGCATCTCCTCATGCCCTGAAGGTAAAAGAATGTGCGAGTAAACTTTTCTACAAGTGAAGTTTCCCCCAGGTCGTAACATATTAATTTCCAAACTGAAGCCACGGGGCCTTCTCTCGTCCCAGCGGCAGTACAGTGCTGCGTCAGGCCCGAGAGGCAGATTAATGGCCTCATTGTAACGCGCGGACCAGTCGCTCTGCTCTTGTATGCTTGAGAAATCAACACAGATTACAAGGCAATTTCTTCCCCTGCAGATAAAATGACAAAACCATCAAACGCTATCCTCTGAGAGAGGAGGGTCTCACAAAGAACAGATCAACTGTTCTATTTTATAAACCTCGCATTATTTGGTTTTTGCAGAGCAGCTTACAGTGGAACAGCAAAAGGCGACAATGACACGGAACAAACGTCCCTGCCCCTGAAGCAGTAGCTTCCAGACGAGTTTATCTTTGTCCGTCACTGTGTCGGAGACCCAGCCGAGCAAGATAAGGTCACAAGTGGTCAGGTTTTTGTCGATCAAAATGAAGTCTGAGGTGGAAAAATCGGTGGGATCTGAACACCGCTGTCAGAATCAGGGGGGTTGTAAATTTGCCCCTGGCCCAAGATGTTTAAGTCACAGATCACTGAATCCCCATTTCAGTTGTTCTCATTCACATTAGATTAAACTAGAGGGAGACCCATGGAGTGCAGGGATCTCTATTGAATAGTTAACCTGTTGGATTCAGACCCAAGACCAAACTACTCCAACCAAATGCCTCTTTCTAACTTGGAGTTGAAGTGATTCTGTATAATGTTGCTTGTTAACAGAATGGCCCTTTTATTACATATCACATAAATTGACAATGTTCACAGATTTCTACTGTCTGCTTTCAATTTCACATGTTCATAAACACTCGACATGTGGCTGGGCTGTGTCCCCCACTGAAGGTTCTTCCTTCTTTCCAGTAAATACAGAACAACCCATCACATCTGGAGCATCTGGGAGCAGACGTCATGGACACAGCTCAGGAGTTTTTTTTTTTTTCTTCCTCACATAATAAGCCACATAATTAACAACAAAAGCAAAACATCCTGCTCCAAACGAGCTGCTTCGGGCACTACATCTGCGGGGACGCGTCCGGTACCTGAACGAATCGCTGGGAAGCAGTGAGCAGCGGGGACGAGTGGCGTGTCCTCCTGTAGAAACTGCTACGCTGAGCTGAAGTTCAGTAAACACGGCAGAGTGCTAATTTTACAAGGCGTCGTCAAAGCAGAGGAGCCCTGGAGGGAAAAGAAAACAAAGAGAACTAATGATAGATAGCCCAGGTTCACACCGCAAAGTGTATTAGAGCCCACGCTGAGAGCACTTGAGTTTGAGGTGCATTGAAAAGGACACAATAAACGGCAGGAGTATAGCGAGTGAAGCACACTTTAATTATTCTGTAATATACTGCATCATTGTTGCCACACGGAGCTGAGGAAGGGAGGTAAACAAGAGTTGGATCGTTTCTTTATTGTGCTGCGTTTTCAATAGGATCTTGTGACGCAGAGACAGACACGTCGCTCCTCTCTGGACGAATGTGCTCCTGGACAAGGAAAAGGTTATTTCACTTGTCTAAAGGACAAGTGGCTGGGTGAATGATGTCAAATCAAGCTGGGCATTATCCGTGCAGACGTCGCTGGACTCACCATTGAAGAGACTGAATTATTGAAGGGATTCATGTGCAAATGGGATTACATTTGGACTCTGGTAGAACAATTAGTATAGAAAGATAGAAAAAGCACCTGAATGGGTGAAGCCGGAGTGGAAAAGAACAGGCTGTCGCGAGAGTTGACACTGAGGGCCACATTCTGCATTGCCTGACAAAGCAGTCTAGTCTGCCTCATGTTTGACATTTGCTATGGAGTCAGTAATCCATAAAGAACTCACGAACCATGCGGAGGACGAGGGTAACCATAACACTCACGAAAGCGGGGAAAAGATGAAAAATAAATATTTTATTTACCCAAAGTATTTATAAAACCAATGATGTATTAAAAAAATCATCAAGGAAAAACAATAATTAAAAACATTTCTCTGGCACAAACACAAGTCAACTGTACCTTGTATACTGAGTGCCCCTTAAATCAAATGGGTCCATATATTCAGTGCAGGCCAGTCCACAGATTATTGCAGGGGGAGAAAGGACAGTCCTGTTTAAACAGCTGTGGCCCCCTTCAGTTTGCAGCAGAATGGTTCGCCCCAATCAGTCAGCTGGTCTGTTTAACCTGTGGTGCTGCAGCAGGTTGCTGTGAAGATGGTGGACGACAAGACGCAGAGAGTAATTAGCAAAACAATTCAGAGCATTGCAACTGTCTGTTGATGTCAGTTAAAACTGACTCCTGGCTAACTGCTGATTTATCTTAAAGATGTTACATTCAATGTAAAACATTTGATGAAATGCAGCCTTCAGGGCCTCCTCACGACCAAGCTGGCTGCTAACCTGCGACAATCCAAACGAAACCTCCTCAAAGAGGTGGTTCATTGTTGGAATTTATTGTGAACGCTACAAACACTTGTATAACCTTGGCTTATGCCATAAGTAGTAACTCACCTGCCTGGGATTGTTTATTCCAGACAGCAGCTGTTTGGAGATTCTCAGGCTGCTTCAGCTCGACACATGTTGGGCCTCTCCCGGGAGGCTCCTGTCCGCCCTGCAGCCCGGGGACCACTGTGACTGAAGCTTCACGTCAACCAGCCAGGTAGGAGAAGGATCAGATATTCCTGCTGTGTGCCGTGTTCAGTTTGTGTGACGATGGCTTCTGGTTGCTTCGCTCCTCCTGCCACATGTGCTCTGCTTGTCGTCCGCTTGCTCTGCTGTGGTCATTTAGTCTGTGTGCTGCAGTGCTTGTAAGCTGTAGCTGCATGCCCCCTAGCCACAAAGAAATGAGCTCCCATGTCCCACTGTTTGAGGAGGACGGGTATGAATGTGACAGAGGTGGTGCGCCTCGTGCTACCGGACATGAACAGAGGTGACCGTGAAACGCGAGAGTTGAGTTGGGAGCTGTGTGCTGCTGCCAAGTTGGTGTGGATCAGATGAAATGAAAGCGTGATGCGGGGATGTGCACGGCCTGTTTGTTAGAGAGGGTTAAGCAATGATATAAACATAGATGAATAGCTAAAAACATTCAAGATAAAACCATCTGGCAAAGAACCGTAAATAAGAGAGTTGAAATTCCACCAGGGTTGAGGCCACGGCACCTTTGGTCGTCGTTCTTGGCACAGGAATATCTAACAGGGCTTTATCAGAAGATCTCAGTCTGTTGGTGAATCTTCTGGTTCCCTCAGAGGGTTCTGGTGGTGGTTGAGCCTGTTGCATTTGGGAAACATGACAGTGACAACAGGCCAGGCTGTCACATTCATATTCTGTCCATTGACTTCATGTTTTTACTTTAATGCACATATTGGCAATGCAAGCTCATTCGTTTGCAGATCATGACATGAGTCGAGATTATTCGCTTCTGTTTTATTTTCTTTGGTTTCAACATGTTTGTTCATTGATGCATGTCCACTTGAAGGCTGGGCTTGGATTCCTCTCCATCTCATCATCAGATAGTTTATGCGCTGTGCTATTTGGATGGGTTTTGTTAGGCAGTGGCCACATGGCAGCTGGTGTCATCTCCCTCTCTAAATGGATTCCACATCATTTGGCACTGGGTCGTCTAATGTGATTCTGCTGCGGTGGGGTTCATTACTGCCTCTCAGCTTGTGCCGTGCTGAATATGGTGCAGGTCGGACCAGGCCAGGGCTCAAACAGGATAGTATTGAATGATCTGTGGCCATATGATTTGGTTTCACGTGTGTATTTGTCCATTTAGCTGGACACGTGTGCGACGCTGCCCTCCTCTGTGCAGAGGTGTGTGTCGCTGAGATCGAAGACTCTCTCGAAAAGCAGACTATTACTGCGAGCCTCTGATGTTTTTCATTAACTTGAATCGGCAGTGCACTTACTAAAGTCAACAGACACAGGGAGGTACTTTCTTTTTGTTCGCCGCAAAGAACAGCAAGACAAAAGGATGGAGACACTTTGTCAGTTACCTCACAAATAAACCTCAGTGTCGAGTGGTGGGCAGAAGTGGAAACATCTGTTAGATCTGACAGGATTGCTTCGCACTACTCTCGTACGTCAGTGGTGATTAGCCATTGGCTTCTTTCTTTAGTACGTGTTGTGTTCACGTCCCTCAGATGGCCGACCTTTCATCTTTCTTCACAATACTGACTTTATGTCACAGACAGAAGCATGTTAGTGCTATTTTCCATGTTTTTCCATGTGCTGAGGTCATTCGTTTATGCTATTTGTTCGAGTTAGACTTGTTTAATGCACACATGACACTTAAATGCTCATTTAGTTTACATTAACCATCTGTTCTGTGATGTGTCCGACTGCTGCCTAAACACACATTGTTTTGCGTCTGCTGCTGAGGCTCGGTAGTACAGTGGGTTGTACACTGACCTGAAGGTTGATGGTTTGATAGCACTCTCTCCTCCTGTGTGCAAAAGGGCCCCTGGCCAAGATACTGAAAGATCCAAATCAAAATATGTATGTAGGTAATGAAAATGTCATTTCTTAAGGGCCCACTGGTGCCATTCTAATGTGTACGTTTTGTTTGAGAACTTCCATCTTCTTCCCACTCCATGTGTGGTGAAGCCTTTTGGCACATTTCTCATTCTATCCTTCTATGTTAAAGGTAAACAGAGCTATTTCCCCAGCACTGCTCCTCCACTAACATTACCTTCATTGTTACTGTGACCAGATAATAAGCGCAACTGTGGTGCTGCTCACAAATGCAAAACATGACACGTGATAAATTGGTGTGAGCACTGGCCTCTAAACTTGCAGCCCATTGTTTCATTTGTCATGTGAAGCGCAAGCAAGCAAACAAGCTAATATGCGCATGTAGGGGGCTTTACCGCGCTCATTTTCATGCTGAGAGAAATTAAATGTTTTTGCCTGAAACATGAGCATTCTTGGGCAGCTGGAGGCAGCCACAGGGCAGCCGGCATTGGACCACAGCCAGACAGCAACACTCACCTTCAGAGTCTTTAGTCCACTGCAAAGTTATTCCAAACACTCAGTAACGTCCAAATTGAAAATCCCCCTCTGCTTTGTTCTCTGCTTTGTTGAGACATTTATCATTATTTCATCCATTTCGATCTATTTCAGTTTAATCTCAGGTGTAGTGAAGCTGTTAATGTTTAATCAGTGAATTTCTGCATCATTGCAGCTTTTTGATATGTGGACATGTGAGACTCTGCAAAAACAAATGCTTCTCTCTCTATCTGTGTATCCATGAGATACCTTCACAGGCAAACTCCGGACCCTTGAGGCACTTTGGGAATTCCATCTCAGAAACAGATTTGCTCACATCGGCAGGGCTCAATCAATATTAATCAACTGCACTTCTGAGGCACAACATCTATAGTAAATAGTGTTCCTATATAGATGTGAGCGTGCGCCCTAGTTTCTCTGTTTTGTGTGTAACATATTGGGATCTTTGTGAGCTGCGTATATTTTTCAGACTTCTTCAGAAATGCATCGCAGGAGATGCCAGGCAGCTTCTTATTCCAATTCTGGTTAATGTTGTTGAATATTTGTGTTCGTGTCAGTCTGGGACACAAACAAACAGACCAAACTACTTTTAAAATGAGCCTATATGGCTGGATTGTGACCAAGAAGGACATTTGCCACTCAGCGATAAAATGCAACGTCCTTTTAATCCCCATTTCCATTTGCTACATCTCATACAGTAAGCACGTGAACGAGACAGGGCAACATACAGTCCAGTCACTGAGCATATGGAGAACGACCTCCCAACAAAGACAGTCCGTACATCTCCTGGAGCTGTCTTTGTGCAGAACGTCTGTTAGATCTCAATGCGTCGGGACATGCAGTGAAATTGCTGTAGAGAGAACACGCTGTGTACAACTCGGTTTGCAGACAGCTGCTAATTCACAGTAAGGTTTGAAAAGTGCACACAGGGTTCTGATCTTGTAAGTAGCTTTATGAGTATTATCTCTAGTGTACGTCTTGTAACCACCATAACACGTAGTGTTACAGAGCTCAAGGCAAGACAGCAGTACTTATCAGATGTAAAAATAAACGACCTGACATATCAATATTCACAAAAACTATCTGAGTTGATTTCACAATATCTACAAATTCACAACTTGGTAACACTGTTCAGTTTGTTGCCACTTAGTTTAATTAATTTGTTTAGTTAATCTATTTGTCTACGGCTTTCTACCATCGAGAGATTTGAATCAATGCTGCAGAGGTTATGTTGTATAAAACATATAATATTTAATACTTTACTGAATAGCATAAATGTATTCATATAGTAATATACTCTTAATATATATCTTATAGGATGACATGTTTCTGCTGAGGTTAACTCTGGCCCTGCGTGGAAAATATTGATCACATGAATAATACAATCACAACCAAACAGAATGGTAACAATTTCTTACAAGTTCATCAAAACCACCCAGGAGTGAAGATGTAAAAGGTTTCCATTAGTTGTCAGTGTGCATGCATACAAATAAGAATACATTCTAGTTTTAATTTCTTTTTTTCAAATATAATCATCTTCTTTTTTTTTAACTTTGCGATGGCCGGTCATCAGTCCTACTCTCCTTCATTGTCTTTAAGTTTTCTTGTGTGTCAATTATCCTGCATGTTGTTCTCATCCAAATTTTGAATAAAACATTTTGGGCTGAACAAGAAATGGACAATCAGACACACAGAAACAAATTTCAACATGTTAACGTGAACAAATACATAGTGAGCATCACAACAAAAATGAATGAATCTAAATGAATCTTAATGTGTTTCAGTGAATGGAGTGGAACTTTGTTGAATGTTCAGCAGTTGTCTGGCCTTGGTTGAGGTATGTCATGAGTGACTGGGATGAACTACAGGAACATAGATCCCTATTACAGTGTGACAGATGCTGTTATCAGAGGTTACGGACACACACACACACGTGTACAGATTGTCATGCATTGACCAATGACTGATACATGGTTTGTGGTATTAACACATCTCCAGAGAGGGCACAACACAGTTCAGTCATTCTCCTCAGCTCATACCACTAAGGATACAGTCTGAGGAGGTCCACTGCAGCCGGGTCTAAGTTGCAGTGGCCGTCGGAGAGTCCATCAATCAGGATAACGCACGAGTCTTCCAGAGTGCATCCAGCAGCAGAAACCGCCGTATACTCGTATGACATTTGTATAGGTGCTTAACATATTCAACACCAAACAGAAAAACAAAAGTCACGACGAATGGAAAAACCACATTTGGAGATGGCTGCCGCATCTGGAGACAAATATAGATTCAGCAGGACTGGTTTGCTTTTCAGTGAGAGCTCAACCATTACATTTATTTCCTCATTTCATTTCTGGAGATATATATATATATATATAAAAAAAACGTTTTACTTTTCATAGATTCCATTGCTTTGTGCAGAGTAAGAGTCTCCAGTGGTGATAGAATCTCTCCAAAATGTGTTCAGGGATACAGAATGACTGTGACACATTGGCCTTTTGTTGTCTACTACAAAACACAAAACCAGAACAGGATTTACTGTTTGTAGACAACAAAACCCACACAATATTACTTTTACACAATCAAGTATAAAAGGGCAGAAGTACAATTTGAATCAAACTCTTCGCCATGGTGAGGCAGAAATGCAGAAAAATCATAAAGGAGCTAAACAGCTGCAGAGCCCGATGTGGAGAAATAACAAAGAGATCAAGGCAGCAGGGTTCCTGCCTATGGTATACTTAAGGAAAGAAAATGTGTCTGCAATGATTCAATGCATAAAACAGCCAGCGATATTTGCATTCCCACGGAAAAAGGTTTAATAATCTGCTATTCAGAATTCGACTTCAGTCTGAGGTAATGGTGGTAGTTTGTTATGACTGCTCGGCTCATTGAGACGCCACACCGGGAGCCAAAACATAAATGCACATGATAATTGTTCTGGACTATGCTGGAGCCTTTTAATCTCTTCGCTTTGTCTTTTCACAGGCAGAGGTCTGTTACCCTTCCACACTAATGAGCAATTTTACACTCCGTGCCCAAGCCCCTGGGCCGTTGGTGGGCGGGCCGCGACCACATACAACAGTGCACAGAGCCTGTGGACACCCGTGTATGTTCACATGTAATATTTACACACAGACCTATTGTGTGTGTGTGTGTATATATGTGTGCTGCTTATGCTAGTTTGAGTGTGTCAAAGCCTTTTTTCTTTATGATGTGTGTATTCACCAAGGCACATAGCGTCTCCGTCATTGAACACAGTCAGCCAGTTAAAACAATAAGAGCCACTGGACTAGAAAATGTACAGGCAGCCCCATGGGACACGAAAGCAATTCCAGATGATACTGCATTGGGTCTGTTGAGATTCAGGGCGAGCTGAAGGCCAGACACGGAAGATTATTAATGATGTTCCTATGGAACTATACAGCCTGCCCCTGGCTAACAGAGCACAGTAAAGCGACCAAGAAATTCCGATGCCTCACTGTGCATGTGCGTGTGTGTGTGCATGCATGTTGTTAATATGATGGATATGTCAAACCCTTATCAGTGGTAATGAGCTACAATGAAAACTTTAACGCATGCTTGCTCTAACTTATTACAAGCAAAGCGCAAAAATGTCAAAACATGGGGCAAACACAGTTTGACTACTCCTACAAAACATCAAGCAATCAGGATACAGCAAAGGAACAATTTGATTACTCACAAAGGGGAACAGGGCCAGAGCTAAGTGGGGGCGGGGGGGGGAGAAGCTACACAAACAGTCTGATGTGAGGATGTGCTCCCTCCGATATCCACTACTAGATGCGAATCTATTGTATGGTCAAATTTGCCTTCCATCTAAACAGACGTGCAAAATATCAAACTCTTAAGAAAAGACAGACACACCGAACTCACGTGCTCACTCGTACACACACACACACACGCACGCACGCACGCACGCACACACACACACTTGCACGCACAATAAGATGTAATGGACTTGGCCTCCTGCGAACCTGTCTACGCTCTGAACCAGATCAGGCCTAGCATTTGGTCAAATTCAGTTTTGGTTGTTTGCCTTCATGATAGCCGGCTTTCTGTTGACATACGTGGCCCAGTAGCCTAAGTTGAAGATGAAGAACAGAACTGGGAAAATAATGCGGGATATCTTGTCCACTTTGCTGACACGGTTGTAGGACTTCTTGGCCTCCGTGTAGGGGTCATCCATTTTATGCAGATAGTGGTGTTTGGCCGACGCTCCAGTGGCGCTCTTGGAAATGGTTGTCAAACCCTGGTCTTTAGCTACGTTGATGGCGTATGTGGTTCCGACAATGTTGAAGGTGTTGTTTGCCTTTTTGGACAAAGTCACAGATTCTCTTCTCTGAAAAGGAAGAAGGCAATAAAGTAAAGGCCGTCAGGGGCGAAGCACCAGACTTTACAATACTTCCATTTGAACTCATAAAGAGGAAATAGAAGCAACACCACGAGACACGACACACACAAGAACAAAACAAAAGCCTAACCATATCGTTAATCCTGGCCATGTTAGCCTGAAACGGTTCCTGAAAAGAAAAGTAGAAAAGAAAAAAAGTTTACCAATTATATTAAAATTACCAATCTTACATACTCTATTCATCACTATCTAGCTGGTACTACGTTTTTCCTTTACACCATCTTACACTATCAGTGTTGTCAATTGTCAAATCTGCACCAAACAGATGCGGATTGCAGAAGAGAAAAAAAAAAAAAAAACGGTCATGATTTAAAAATTTCATGACAAAATTATCAGTTTGGTTAAATCAAGTGTGTGGAAATGGGGACAATTGCATTTTGTTTCATTGCAGAACCAGGCTGGACTGGCGTCTGATGCTGCTAGCAGCAGCAGCAGCACAGAGCAGGATTAGAAACAAAGCAAAAAAAAAAAAAAAAAACAGTGCCTGAAAACATGTCTGACAGACTGTGTCAATGAGAGCAGCCAGGCCTCTTCAGGCAAACAGCTTGCGACAAAACAAACACGACAAAGGCTGTGTGATGATAAAGCTGGCTGGAGCAACGGCTTTCTTCCCTGCCACTACAGAGGAATCATTACTGTCTTTTATGTTGAAATCACACGGGGAGGCTGAGTTTTATTTGCTAAATCGGTCCACTCAGATAGCTAAACTTACATCACCAGAGGATCCTGTCAGCCTGAGAGCGGACAGGGCCGCGCACGCGGTGAATGTGAGGGAACAAGTAGGGCACAGAGATTAATCACCGGGCAGAGTTTCCTGTGTGGCAGACACTACGTGCGTCTGGGAGACTGGGCTAATTTTCTTCCCACTGCTCATCCCCCACAGTGGCCACTTTAAGATCTGCAGCGCAACCGAAGTCGAACGTGTCGTGCAACGAGAGTTTCACTGCTCCCCTGTTTCGCTTTTGCTCGGAGCCGAGCTTCAATTTTTGGTCTACTTTTTCAACCTCATTTAATTTCCCTTCCTTTCCCCTTCACTCTGCCTTTTTAATTAGCATAACTAATGTGCCCTCCTCCCCTCCTCCGAAATGCCTCCCTGTCTTTGGGCACGCGGCTTATCGGCGGCCGCGTTGCCTGGTCTTCGTGGTAAATATTCGCACACGCACACAAATGGAGGCAGGGGAATGGCTTCGCATGCATCAAGGCAGACGTAGTACACCAGCGTGCGGGTGCGTATCTGATTATTTTCGATTGCGCTGGATTTACGTCGATAGAAACAAAACAGGTATTTCCACTGTACACGGATCCACGCTACATTCATATAAAGCAACAGAAGGAATAGGTGGCTGGATAAAGTCTTTCATCTGTGACATACATGGATAACCTTTACCACTGCTGTCAGATATCTTTCAAATCAAAGTTTGCAAAAAAAAAAAAAAATTGTGATGCAATGGTCAGTGTCCTAATGCATTAGAGCAGCAGTAAAAATGTGATAAAACCAGTGGGAGGTGACTAAGTGATCTATCTAGATAAGGATATGGTGCCATTTAAAGGCGAGGGCAACGTGGGATTCGAGGCGCCGGTGCGCATGACATTTATGCAGCGCTGCTTTAAAGAGAGAGATCCATGTCATTTCATCGACTGGTTGGGAGTACGCTCAGTGAAGAAATGTGATGATTCAGAATAAGTCATTGTGTTACAGAGATTGCGATAATGCTGCTTTATCTCAGGGCTGTGCCAGGTGAGTGGGGCGTGTGCATCTTTTGGCAGTTTATCAGCTATAGGAGAAGCCACGGAGTCAAGGTCTTGTCTGTTTTCATGTTATCTTACTAATACAGATTCCCGTACATTTCTACTATGATTCACAAAACTGCGTAAGATATACCAGAGACTTCACTTAGCGGGCACAGCCCCAACATATGCCCACGAGGGGCAGTGGATCAGTGAAGCAGCCGTCACGCCCTGCGCCCCCAGTTTGACCAGGGGCACTGGAGAGGACTTCCAAAACCCAGTGTGCGTGAATTGCACAAGGAGACCACTTGTTAATGTGGAATAATGAGCTTAATTAAGTCAATGTTACATTTCAGACCTGTCTGAGGCAGATGGAGGAGGCAGGATTGAGGTGGAAACACGTTCAATGTGATCAGTGCAGAAGCAGCGCGACTAGGAAGGAGATAAAACCGCTCCGAGGCGGCTGATTGCATTAAGCAGAGAAATGGCGAGCCGCAGCCTGGAGGGGTTTATCTCAAGTCAATTAGTATGGGGTGAGAAAGAGTCGTACTGATGCCCCATGGATAGCCGCATACTTTCTCATGTTATCGACTCCACATCTAACACCACCACGAGACTCCTTACATCAGCAGTAAATGCCAATGACTGCTCTAATGTGTCTTATGACTTTAAACATAGGCCGCGTACGAGTCCCTGGAACCGAGGACGTTCTTCGCCTGGTAACCGGACGGCAGAGCAAAGCACGTTGCCGTCCTCTGCAGCAATTTATATGGTCTAATTATTAGAGTAAGCACAAAAGGCATCAGCCCATGCGCTTGCTTTTATCAACCTAATGTGACAAAGCACACAATTTACTTCCGGCCAAAGACTCTTGTACACTGCTCAAAGTCATTTGACTCGCTGCAGGCACAGATAACCCCGAATACAATGCATCCATTGACCTTGTCTTTGTAACTTCTGCAAATTGATGCATCAGAATTTCCTTACGAGTGTGATTAAGTACCCCCGGGGGTAATTGTGCCTTGCTGTGTCCTGCTGTTTGGAGCTCAGTGTGCGCATGTGTGCACGGAACGGAACCTTGTGACAGTCTGTCCCCGGTTTGAGATCGGCGATGAGGTGTTGGCATATTTAATAGCCTCAAGTATCTGAGCATGTGGGTGCGTTGGCGTGCAGACGTGGTTTTTATGGAGATGTAGTGCCCCTGTTGTGTCCTTTAGTGGTACTTGGAATGGCCTTTTTTTTTTTTTTTTTTTTTTTTTTTGGTAAACATCACACTTGGAGGCGACCTGAGCTTCATGTCATCCATGCAGGCTGTGTGAGAGATTATTTATCAGCAAAAGTCCAAATCAAACCTGTGATAGCCTCCTCATTTTGCTGCATTAGAGGGAAAGAGGGAAAACTGGCATTTGTGCATACAAATCCCTCCAGCTCAAGCCATGGCATAGAAAATGTCTCATTTTAGAAGTTTGCCTCCAGGAGAGGCAGCTAAAATGTGTTTTTTCCACCTGAGCACACCAACCGCCCAAAAGAGGAAAGTGAACCTGTGCTAGCAAACAACAGTGGCGCGCTCTGCTCGGCCAAATGTGACCAGGATCGACGCTCCCAGGCCGCGTCTCCGCTGCTGTCTAACAAACCCGTTGCGTTAAACGATCTGTAGATGTAGGCATCTATGCAGCAGGTCTGGAAACACAGCGCTCCGAGGCGTGAATGTGAAACTGATGGTTCCCTGGCTCCGGCAGCGATGCCCACCACACAATGAGCCAGTGCTCCCGTCTCTGCTGATGAAACCGGTGATGGATAAATTGAACACAGTGGTGCCCAGTCGTGTGTCATGGAGAGCCAAGAATATGCAGGCTTTCATTTCCACCAATCTCCCCACTGGCTAATTTCTGTAATAAGCACACCTTTAGCTGGTGACTGGGACCTAATTAGGTACATCACTTGTCAAACAGAATGTTAAGCAAAAAAAAAAAGAACCCCCCACCCCCCCCACAGAACCTGCAAAGTTAGATGAGCCACATTATCTATAACTGTCATTAAACCTGGACTAAAAGCCTGGGGAGGAGGACTGTCTTTTATTCTGGTGTGGGGCTAAGAGTAGTGGCCTCGCCTCAGATAAAGAGCTTCAATTTTTCAAATTGAGCTCTAAACCACTCTTTTTCTTCGAGCTTCTCCTCCTATAGATTGCCCGCCGCTTTATTCTAAATACATTAAAAATGAAGAAAGGAAGTGTAGTGTGATGCCTTTGCTTTCCAGTAGCTCTTCTCGCGGGGGGAGTGTTATGGGAGTGCCATGTCTCCCTCTGTGACCCCATTCTTTTTTATCTATCATGACAACTGCATGCTCAGCACAGCCCCTGAGAAGGCAGCTCAGGCTGTTGCCATTAAGAGGAGGCATCAAACGGAGGAAGGGAGGAAAAAAAAAAAAAAAACTAACTCTCCACTATGCTGCAGTGTATCGCTGCAAATTATCCTCACCAATTGAAAAGTTCCATGGCAGCATATATATATATATATTTCCGTCTATCGCTCAGAGGACCAAATGTCAAAGTATAAAAAAACTGAAAAAGGCTGCGCTGATTGTGTCAAACAGTTTCTACATAACCGGCAGAAAACGGCTCTGTGGCTGTGTCGTTTCCTTTACATGTCGTCTGTTTTTTATTTATTTATTTTTTTTATGCGTTTCCTCTGCCAATCTTCTTTGGCCTCCTTACTTGGACTCATTAATATAAAGCCAAGGAAGTTAATGTGAATACATCATAGTGTTTGCCAGCTTTCAATAACCTACATGTGCCTTTGGAAAAAAACAAAACAAAACAAAACAAAACAGCCACATGTTCTGTGACATTGATAATATTTTAAAATTCTAAGCGGTTGATATTTAGCACCATGCAAATTGACTGGGTAGTCTCAAAATCATACAACCAATTTGATTTAGCAGATGTAAATATGTTTGCCAGTTAAAGCCCAGTAGGCTGCCATCACCCAATTGTGTCATTAATTGAATCTATATGAAAAATAAATATGCATCTTTGAAGCTTATGGTGCAGCACAACTAATCAATTAATCAGAACAAACATGGATATTTCACACATTCAGGACCAAGTGCTTTATTTTTTCTCCACGGGTTCGCTGTGCTCTGATACCTTCTCACGCCTCTCATCTGTTTCACTGGATGTGATCAGCCAGCCAACATCAAAGGAATCATGGTAAATTTAAGAACTGTTTCCACCGTGAGACACTGATCACTTTTTATTTATGACTTCACCCCGGCTTCATAGACCCCTGCATCCTCTAATGCTAACGTGCGCGTGATCTATTCTCCTGCTTTTCCTCCCTCGACGTAAATTCACTCGCCATCTTACGGCTTCGTAAACACCGCGACACCAGTTCAGACCATGGGCAAAGTAAAAACCTGTAAGCTGTGCATGATCAGATTTCATGCTCCAAATAAAACTGTCAGCTTCAGGTGATTGGTTTTATTAGACAAATTGTTTAATCTGTGAGCCTCTAATTTGCAGACGAGATGCGAGGCTGCCGTTTTTTTTCCTGAGGAGAATGAGCCTACGCTGACTTTTAGGACGAGACTTGAAACATTTGCTGCCATCATAAATCAGGGCCAGCATCTCTGGGAGTTTACGTTTACTGTTTTTTTTTTTTTTTTTTTTGCTCTCACTGTTCCGCCCCACCGTCCCTGTTCCATTTGGCTGTTAATGAATAAATAAAAGCTCTCTTTATAGTCTTTATAGAGTACTCCAGGCTGTGCTAAGGAAGGAATTTTCTATCAATGTTCCCAAAGTGCAATTTGCCCTCGTCACTCCGTCGGTGCAAAATGAGGACTCTCGAGGCAACTGTGAGCATTTTAACACGATTTTCAAAGCAAACGATGAAGAAAATTATTCTGGAATTTAATAAGCAGGGAAAAAAAATGAGCAAAGAAGAGACAAAGTCCTTCCTGAAAACCTGCTTTTGTTTTCTAGGATGATGTGATTTTTTTAATGCAAGTGCACAGTGATGACATGTCATGTGCGAACAGTTTTTAAAAGAAAATATGAAAACATGTCAAGTAAAAATCACTCACCCTTATTTCCATGCCCTCTTTTTTCCCATCCCATGCCCAGCTGCGCTTGGTGAAGTAGTTGACTGTGGCAAACTCAATCAAGGCAGAGAAGACAAAGGCATAGCACACGGCCATGAACCAGTCCATGGCCGTGGCATAGGCCACCTTAGGGAGGGAGTTTCTAGCACTGATGCTCAGGGTGGTCATGGTTAGGACAGTGGTGACCCCTGAGGATGAAATGACAACGTTAGCAAACGGGTTCTTCTTTCTGCTGAGGAGGAAAGTTCATTTCTCACAGCTTCAGTCGAAGTTTCCAAAAGATTCTGAACAGTTTCACTTTTTAGAATTCTGTTTTAGAAACCCATTAAACTGTGTGCACTAGGGCCGTGAGACAGAAGGTTAAGACGGGCTCAAATTATCCATTTTAGCTCAATCATGTAAATTACTCTACTGGGCTTTAAGGAGTGTAAAGCTGTGAGCCAAACATTATGGTCCGCTGCATTGCAGAGCTTCAACTTTACACATTCATGGGCTGTGAGGAATCGGAAAGTGGAGGCACACTAACAAAGTTCAGTGGTGCAGAAACAGTGTGAGTTTGCTGGGTCAGTCTTGTAGGTTCAGGTAGGAAGTGGCTGCTCAATACAATCAGCCATGATCGTGAATGTTCCGGGTTGTACGCTTGACTTTACTCCTGTTTAAACCACTCTGACATGTTTTTCCGAACACCGACGGATGCCCTTGTAGATCTGTGTCTGCTGGAGTCCTAAGGTCCAACACATGTACAGTCATGCCATGTAACAGAAAGCATCAGACAGCGAGGCCAACGTATTTCAGTGAGCTGTAAATATTATCATCTGGGTTAGTTATTTGCTAATTTGATGACATTATGAAATTCAAACAGGGTGATGGAGCCGTGCTTTGTTTGGTTATGATATTTAGGGTGACGGTAATGTCAGTGGACACATTTTTCAATCTCTTCTATAAATCAAATGTGTGAAACACGAAGAAACCAGGCGTCGGAGTTCTAATTTCAATTTAATCCCGCAGCAGTGAGAAGAGAAAATATGAGACATGATTACTTGTCCTTCACCGTAGATGTTTCAATCATTCCACTGAGAAAATGACACTGATTACAGCTGCTCTCCTCGTGTGAAGGAAATTGTTCTCTACAAATAGAATTTCTTGTGTGACTGAAATGATTTTTGAGACGACTGCTCTGGGAGAAATGTTCCAGCGGCCGTGTTTGTGGGGCACTGAAGGAACATTATTATTTAACGTGCATGCTAATAAGCTTTTGTAACTTGAGGTTTTATTTCCTACGCCGGCCCCTTGCTTTGCATCCAATTTAACGTCTGTCACTCTGACCGTGTGTGTGTGTGTGTGTGTGTGCGTGTGTGTGCGCGCGCTTCATAGCCAAATCAAAATGCAAATTATTCAACAAACACAGGTCAGGGGCTCTTTCGTAGATTATGCAGCACAGTCTGTTATTATTCACGGTACAAAGGGAGGATAACACAGTGAAGTGGCACATATGCAACTAGAGGGAAATGTCAAACAAAATCAACTGCATTTTGGGCATCTTACATTTTTATTTGGGGGGGGGGGATAAACCCTTCGGGTATATTTGCAAAAATAACACTCCTGAGAGAGGTAGGATTTGATGAAATTGTTTTCTTCTTTAAAAGTTGAAAGAAGTGGCGGTTTGATTTAGAGCTTCCATTTAAAATGAAGTGGTTTAATTTGTTCCACTAATGGAAACATGCAATCTGACCTTGTTCATTTGAACTTCAGTGGGATTATGTGACGCGTCGGGCTCGATCTAAATCACCTGGAGCTCACTAAGTAATAACACTTGAAACCGGCCCGGCTGCTGTGTAGCTGACAAAGTAGCCGGACATCCTCTGTGACAGATGCAGCACCTTGTGGATCACCTGCAGCATTTTTCCTGTTCCACAATTTCCAGCTTCTCCCTCTGATTAATTAGTGTTTCTGTAGTTACAGAAGTAGGAACAGATCAATACTGTGATATAAGCCTTGGAATAAAAACACATTACCCCTGTGCAAAAAAATCCCCCCAATACACCATTTGGAACTTTTCAAAGGGAAAATTCTCGCTTTGTTTTTTTTTTTTTTTTGCTGACTCATCAGCTCTGCACACGTTTTTTCAGCGAACGCTCCAACAACCGATCTCTCTGGTTCAATTGATCATAGAGCAACATGTTTAAAATTGGACTGAAGACACAAGATGGCACTCACCAAACACAGTGCGAGCAGGAACCGACTCTCTGTTTAACCAGAAGGAGACCTGAGACAGTATGACAGTCATGATGCACGGCAGGTAGGTCTGAATCACAAAATAGCCAATTTTCCTTTTCAAATGGAAATATGTTGTCATCACTACATATTCTCCTGAGGGGGGGTGGGGGGAGGGGACATGGAGAGAGAGATGGAGAGAAACATACAGGGTCGGGATTATTGATTCAGCAGTGCATAGCTGGCAGCAACACAAGCTGAGACATTTAAAAACCTTTTTATGGACCATTAATGTGTGCGTTTGCATCATCACAGCGTGGCCCATGGGTCGAGCTCCTTAAGCGAAATCAGTCAGAGAAGGGATTAAACCAAGGTCATCTTTCAGTTCAATTTGTATGAAAGAGACATAAATGCCTTCTCTATCAGTTCAGTTTTAACTAGAACGACTTGGAAACGCATAAAGCCAAGAATATGAAAGAGGGAAAAAAATAATATCGTACGAAGCTGTCACAAGGGCATTCTGTCTATTCGTCACACGCTGCTTTACCACACGAGAGGAAACCTTGAGCTGCAGCTCAAGTTACTAGAAAAGGACACTGGAGGTGTAGAAAACAAAATAAGTAAATGCTGTTTCCCAAATTTGACCCTCTCAAAAATAGAAAATCAATAAATATCACAATGGCCAGCGAATAAAAATGATGGCTGAGTGGTGGCTCTGAGAGGCAGCATGGCTGGGGATCCACATTCAAACTGAAGCACTGGATTCTTTAATTTACACCGACTCTGTCCAGTGCAGCATCTGTCCTCATCTCTGTCTGTCAGCAGCTTCAGGGGAGCTGAAAGGGCGGCAGCCAGACACCAGGCTGATTGATGGCCGAAAGTCACTGGACACAAATAGTTTTCAACCAAGCAGCATGAGGATGATACAGGAAGAGAAAGCTGTGCTTTTTATACAGAGAGTCATTGATTTTATTTTGAGAGAATTTTTTTTTTTTTTGGACATTAACAGCATTTTTTATAAGATTGACTTGAACGTGGTCATTAATCCAGTCATGACATCTTGAGCATCTCGACCTCACATCATTTTCCAACTTTAACGCATGTCCTCTGGTGGTGTCAACCTCTGGTGGGAGCAACTGTCATTATCCTTTGATTTTAAGGGAAATGGATTTGGTCCTTCTGTCTCCAGTTTGCCTGTTCCTGGCTTTTTCAGGTATTGAAAACTCTTGCCCTGCAATGAATGACGACCCTCAGAGGGATCCGATAGATAATGGCTGAATGGGTGCGTCCATCAAAGGAAGGGTCGTTGTTGTTGGAACAGCTGACATGTAATGTAGGGGCTGTAATTATATGGTGGATCAGAATGAGACTGTGCCCTGTAGCATGTAAATGGAACACTCTGTTAGCAGCTCACGTAAACACCACCATCGACACTTTTAAAAAAAAACGTGAATTTAGGCCGAATATTGTGCCAACAGATAGAATGGAACGATCGGAGTGTTTGGAAGGAACAAAATGGATTTGTTGTGCCAGGCATCGCTGGGTGAGTCCGAGTCCTTTTGGAGTGACATATTTGATTATCTGGGTCTTAGCTGTTGGTGACAGGACGGATAAAAAAAAAAAAAAACAAATGAAAAAAGCTTTTAAAAACTGTTTCCATGCAGGACGGCTGTACAACCTTTTCAGAGCCACCCTTCAAGCCAACGTCGGACCATTATGTCAACATATGGATTTTCTGTTGAGTGTTCCTTTTAAACCCAGATCTCAGACTTTGCTGCTGTTGTGAAAACCCCCTCTGCTTACATCACCCGAACCTCTTGATATAGAACATTTCCTTCAGCCTCGATTTTGTCAGTGATGGCAGTGAATGGACACAATCGCAGTCCCCCTCAGCACCAGCTCATGCCATGTCTGTAATCTGTGTTGCAAAGATATGAGAAAAACAGCCTTTCACTCCCTGAGGTCTTTTTTTTTTTTTTTTTTTATGAGCAGATTTTAACCAGAGCTGAACTGGCTCAAACCCAGCCAGTGCCTTGGCTTCCTGCACTCTATTAAGTTTAAAGAAAAATCTGACATCCTCGAGCTGAACTTGTTTATGAAAGGGGTCAGGATGACTCCATTGGCACCCATAGTCAGACTTCACTCGGGCTTGTTCCTTCAAACCCCCCCCCCCCCCCCCCCCCCCCCCCCCCCCACCCCCCCCCCCCAACTTTGCCAGACGCAAGTTCAAACCAGCGCAACACTAAGGATGCGCTCAAGGAAAGTTTTCCCTGTGGAGTTACACAAGTTCTATTATATCAACAGCTTTCAAGCAGCTCTCTGCTTCCTTGGAAAACAGGCAGCGTGTCATCCAACAAAGCTTTTAGTCTCGAAACCCAACTGATGTCAGACAGATCTGTGACTCTCCGCTCCTGAGAGCTACGCGAGCAAGCGGCTTCGCAACGGAGGGTAAATCTTTGGAAATGAAAGTCGCGTTGCTGCGTTGTGAGCTACGCGCTCTTTCAGTAATTACCTACTGGCCCACTGAAGAAACCTTTTATCTTCAGCTCTGCAGTAATCAGTCCTCCACCACTTTATCCCTGTTACCTAAAGCCCGTTATCTAAATTGCCATTGGAAATGTTTTATTGATGTTGTTCCCCCGATAGATCTCTTATCAAAACACCTTGGCAACTTACATTTTCTTGTAAATGATCACTCCTAATATGTACCGTTAAAAAAAACAGCACGTATTTCTCTACTTTATGTTGCAGGAATATTGCAATGGGTGTTTTGGTTGATATTATTATACGTTGCTACCCAGCGGTTACCTTGGTACTTCATACCCCAATAAGCTTAAAGCCCATCTGTGGGGAAATGGATACAAAGTGAAAATGGCTCCTCCCTGATGTGGATGTGAAGAATCAAATGAATATGTTATCAAGGGTACAAGGAGAAGAGTGTTTGTCCTTTATCTTTGTGCTTATAAAGTGGACTCCGGGCTGGTAGCCCACAACAGAATGGAAATGAGGCTTTCACCACTGGCACAATCCTCGTATCTCTGTAAATATGCTGAATAGTTTTCCCAGAAAACTGATAACAGTCATCATTTTCCCGATGGAGGCAGATAACGCCAGCCGAATGTAGAATGGCAGAAAGTGAAGAAAAGTGCAGACTGTTACTTTAGGAAAACACACAGAGTGCCAATAAACAATGAGGTCTGTGTGTCAACAGAAAATAAGGGAGAAGGGAGCTCATTTCTGACGATGCACTGACTTTATCTGCCATCAAACTGCCATTAAAGGTCACGTGAGCTCAGTGTGGACAGCACTGCTGTCTGGGCTGAAGGTGGCGCATCCTCTACCTGTGCTGGAGCTGATGGTTTCTTTGCCGATCACGTGTCCGAGCAGGTCGTACTGGTTCAACCTTGAGCCGTCCTCCGCCACGGCAACGGACCTCTCGTCTCCCTGAGTCCACAGGTAGATCACCTCGTTGTTCGTGTAAGCATCTGAGAAAAGAGAAAGGTGGTGGCGTGGATAAGAGACGAACGAGGGCCCAGAATGTAGATCACATCAAGAACATCCTCTTGTCAATACTGGAGTGAGAAAGTACGCTTTTTTTTTTTTTTTTTTTTCTATGCACAGGCGTGATCTCTGCATGCAAATTAAATGGCATACAACCCAAACTAAAATGAAGGAAAGTAAACATGACACAGAGAGCGGGGCTGAGATCTCAGAGGTTCAAGAAGTTTCTAAATTTCCCTTTATACATCACTGACATTTTCCGGCTCCTCCTTGTTGTACCTTAATGGCTGAATAAAACCCAAAGCCAAGGGCTTTAAAAAATATATAGCACCACTCATATGCTGTAGCTGCAGTGAACCAATATTGGTCCATATGCTAGTCATATAAATCTGTGTTGAATAGCCTGAACAGAATTTAGTGTGTGGAATGTATAGCCTGTGTTTATAGAGGCAGAGAAGCTCTCGCTGTGAGCTGACCGTGTTTTCCTGTGTTGCTGCAGAAACACATCTCAGTGTGACAGCTCTCCTCAGTGCAGTTTGAAGTTTTGCTTGGACAGGAAAGGTGCTGCCCCCCCCCCCCCCCCCCCCCCCCCCCCCCCCCCCCCCGAAAGGTGCTGCCCCCCCCCCCCTTCCCCCCCTCTGCCCCACTGTGGACTGACTTACAACTTCCAAACTTCAGAGGACAGGCATGTGCATCCATCGGGAAATCCTCCAGGTGCATGGGGCACTCAGCATGAATGGTCAACCTGGAGGGACAAGGGCAGAGGCGATATTTCACCGCTCGTGCCGCAGTGTCAGCGGTGTCAGAGTAGACCGCGACTGAATTTATCATGCACCAAGAAACTGACATTAGAAAAATGAAAATGCAGGATGTAAACATAACGCCATGGGATGTTTGGGAAAAAAAACAAACAGTAGTGCTCCACTCTCGCTCCTGTAGCCGCGATCACTCAGCAGACTGGCAACAAAAACACATGTCCAGGGAGCACTGGAATTTCTATTATTTTATTTGGAATTTATATAGCCCGGCCTCAAAATGCACTCTAAACAAACAGGGAAATTGTTCATATTATGTCCCTCATACATGTTTAATCAATGCGAGGATTAAATTTGCTGAGTTCAAACAAAACGGCAGCCTGTAAAAACAGCCCACGGTGGACTGGGTCTCTTATAAATGGACCACAAACAGGGTTATTGTAACTCAGTTAAAACCTTTATAGACCAGGCATCAATCCAGAACTGCGTTAGCCACCCTGAGTGGAGCAGGATATCCCAGCAGCTAACTGTATTTGCTTTAAGGAGTAATTCTAATAAAGTCACCATCTATCCATCATGCTTAGATATTGAGTGTGCTGTGTGCTTGCAGTTTTTAGAATTTAAAAGAAAATGATTGAACGTGTTTTATCAGTGTAAAGACAATGCCATGTTGTAAAGGGTCATATAAAGCTTACTGAGGCCACAATATTAAACCCTATCACCATCACAGACCCCTTCTGCAGGTTCTAATTAGCTCTGTGTTGCACTTGCAACTGCCCTGCGCGCCCATTGTTTTCCACCCTCTTGACTGCTCTCCAGCGCTGCCTCATTACTGATAAGTGTCCCGGTAACCACGCAAATTAACACGTTACGGCATAAATCACACACGGGCACCACGACGCTGCACTTCAACCGGCGGCTAATCGACAAATTCATCGTGTTCCCGAGGAGTTGGTCTGATCGTGGCGACACAGGAAACTGTCTGTGTTGCGGCAACATGTTAGAAAGAGTAAAGAATTGCCAATAAAGCCCATGCCTGAGGTGGCATTGCACCAACTGTATTTGCACAGCAGTGAGTGTTTAGTTGTGCATCACTGGTGCAGTGGATCCTGGCTTTGGTTGAAAAACCTATTTTCAAATGAATGTTGCAACATATGGCTGAGCACTAATGCATGAATACGCCCACGCTAAAAGTTGTACTTAAAAATATGCAACTCTCTCTTCAATGGGTGTTTCACATTATTTACAAATGGCTATGTTTTGTCCATCCCAGGACGGTGGACAGGACCACAGATAATGATGCAGTCCTGCAGAGCGGAGGCCTTCGCAGCGTTTGTCAGTGCAGATGCTGCAGACGCTGATTAAATGGATTAAAGCAGCTGTTTATTGAGCTTCCTGTCACTATGGTGATGCGCAGCACTTCGCAGCAGACATCCTATTAAAACAGATGGAATCTTGTTCTATTCTAAAGCCTGATGCATATTCAGAAGTTTGCGGCTTAAATCCTACATTATCAGTCTCTTTGTGCAGACGTCCTTTAACGATTCATTATTTTATACACATCATTTTTTAAAAAGCTTTTACTATCATGAATAAACAAGTGCCAGACGGTGACTGCAGGACAGTAGCTTGAAATCACTGGATTTATAAAAGAACATTTGTCTTTGACAGTGTGTGTGCGTTTTTTTTTTTTTTTTTATCTGAGTCATCATACAATCTTTTCACACATTGATTTGGTGACGCGTTGCAACTTCCCATGTGATACTCCACTTGTGCTCAAATGTCATGCTTGGCCTTGGCAGGACTGCCTCCGCATCCAATCCACTCATGTGCAGCCACAATATGAAACTCACTATTTCATTTTCACCCTTGGAAATCAATACTGACCATGTGGATGACCATCAGAACGTTTTTTTCTGACGCAGAGCTGCCTACGGACTGACAGCTGCACTGATTAGATGAGCTGAAACCAATGAATTATTTTTGCTCCAGTCACGGAGCATTGCCTGAGCCGATGCTATTTACAGTCCACTTTAAGCGCGACGCAGACAGGGTGGCAACTCTTTGATCCAGTGATTATTGTTTTCTGAGCTGCCTGCGAAACACATGTGGCCCCGACTGGCTGCAGGTCTGACACCGGGGCCGATGGAATGAATCAAGCGGCTGCTGCATCAGCTCCACTCAGCGGAAGTTTTAATCCCTCCGGCGCCGAGGTTTTCAGGTTGACATATGAGCTGCTGCGAGTGAAAGTTCTCAATAACCTGTGAGATGAATTGTTATGAAATTGGTATTCAAACTCCACTCCGGATGGATTGCAATAACGCGCGTGATCCCTTAACCTTTTCACACGGCGCCATCGTCGCTTTCTAATTTCAATTTGTCAGACCAGTGGCATTTATACCAGAGGCAAACATTACAAACCCCTTTGCTGAGTTGAATCAGTTGGTTTGTTTCTCTTTGGAAATCCATCCATCGGATGACAATGCTCGTGAGGTTTGCTTAATTCTGTTTAATTCATCATCTGTGACCGTCCAGACCAGAGTTTCTCCTTGAATCGAGGCTCACCTCATGGTGTAGAGCAGCGTGCCGTTGTCGACCAGCCGGAGCAGTTTGTTGGGTGTTGTCATGTTGTGGGCCACAGATTTCTTTCCATTGTGAAAGAAGGTGTCAGGAGTCCAGATCTTACTGGCCAGGAGGTTGTTGAGGGGTAAAACCTGCATGGGCCCATCAAACTTCAGCCTCTCGTCTCGCCAACTCTGCCGGAAGAAGACATCGATGGTGTACTCCTGTGGGCAGAGAGGGCGAGGGAATGAGTTGGCAACATGACAGTTTGGAGACTTGGGACCTGCTGCTGGTTGCATAGAGGCCCTTTAAGGTTTTCACAGCAGACACTGTGGGGAGATAAAAACTGACTCTCTGGGAAACGTATTGAAACAACTAACTCATTTCAAATTTCAGCAGAATGTCAGTGAATTTTGGATCCTCTTAAACAAAATATAAAAGAAATCCAAACTAAGGAAAAGTAAACAGGCAACCAAAAAACATGCAGGATGAGAAGAATCCCTTGTGGCAAGTGTGAAATACATGACTTTAAAAGACACATTATTCTATCGAGATTCTTGTGTCACGTGATCACTCCTCCTACAAATGAGACCCAGCGCCAGATCTTCGTCATACATCTGTTTCGTGTCTAATTAATCTGCAGCAGCGTCTTTCTCTATTGTCATCAACACATGCAAAAGTTGATAAAACGCATGCAGGAAGTATCCAGTCAAAAGGAATTTGTTTCGCATTAGTCTTTCAGTAGGAGTCGGTGTCCTAGCAACAGCCTTCCCTCGCCTGCCTGGTGCAGCGGCGCTGCCGACCGAGTGCAGCTGTCAGATGGAAGGAAGCTGCCTGCGTGTCCAGCAACAGCAGACGCGTTACCAGCGAGCGAGGCAAACGCACTATATGTGTTTTGCCTCTAATCATCTTTGCGCTTTTGGCACGTGCCGCGAACGACGTGCTCTCCAGTCGGCTGAAACTGGCTTCACAAACAGAGTCATTTCCCAGCGGCTTCAACAACAGGAGGCCATCACCCCCAGCAGGGGAGGTGCACGGCTTCCACTCAGCACATCAACAGGGCTCCTCTAAACCGCGCAGGCCTGGCGTCTGTTAATTGATGTGATTGACCTCCCGATGGAGTGCACGCCGGCAGAACCATCAAACGCATCTGCCTTCGCCACGGCGCTCTTAATAACGCCCACTGAGAGCCTCGCGCACATAAAGGTGGGGCAGATCATTTCAGCACCAAGCTACTTCTCCAGCGTGTTTAGATCTATTGTTCGCTGTCCTCTGTATCTTGTTCCTGAACTTTCGGGCAACGCTCCAACAAAGTTTGCTTCTGCTCTGGCACAGAAAGACCATTTGAATCCCCATCGCTACATTTATTCTCATGTTCGGCACTTCATCACCCCGCAGTCGTTTTCAGCGAGCTGCCAAATCCCATCCCTTTCAGTGTAACGCATCCAGTGATGAATAAAGAGACAACAGTGTGCTGGGCCCAGCTGGGCGGTGCGATCATTTGTTTTGCATTTGAACAGGAATCCCCTGTAAACACTGTGAAATCATTCAAATTGAAAGACAGGGATGTGGAAAGAGCCTTGTCGATTTCCATGTAAGGCGAAATGGCACAATCAGTTCCAATGTCGGCCTGCGTTCCTCCAGGGACGGAGTGATTGATTTCTCCTCGACAGAGTGCAACTTTGGCCCAAAACTAGATTTCTTTTTCATGGCGGCGAGGATCAGAAAATGGATTTACGCAACAGCAAACTGTAATTTCAAATGACATTTTTAAAACATCATTTATGGCACCTGGATGGCAGGGTTACAAACAGATTTATGAATAAACAAGCAGGTCCCTTTTATACGCCTATATGCTGTGCTTTGGCTGCGTGCCTTCATCGGAAAGCAGAGGATGAAGGATGAAATACGGGGGGAGAGAGGAAAAGGGGGGGACGGCATGGCACGGCTGTCCCTGGCTGGATTAAAAGTGGGGCATTGCGGATAAGTTTTATGTGTCTGCCAGTACTAGGTCGCCAAGGCACCCCTAAATACAGTTCTAACAACTCTACAACTGTAAAATATTTATATTTAACTGGAATTAACTATTTATACTCGTGTTCCTACAATTAACCGATGATGTTAACACAACTTTTAAAAAGTGCAGAATGGCCATCGCTGGTTCCCAGAGCCCCAAGTTCTGTTTTCACCCTTATCTGATTGTTGATTTTATTCTATTCAGGATTGGCTTTACTCAGCGACTGCTGTGCCATGGCGAGCTATGAGGTCCACCGTTCTCCAGTCTGGGTTTCAAAGACCCTTTTGTCTCAAAGTACAACCTGGCAGATTACAGCGGCATAAAAACCGAGGAACGCCGCAGATGCTTGAAAAAGCCGGGACAAGCACATGTTTGGCCTTTCCTTGCTTGATGAATGACTTTCAAGCTGCTGAAATCAATGGTTTTAGATTAACAACTGATCAAAAGAAAGTGTGTGTTGTGAAAGAGGTCAGCCCCCCAGAGAATGATCCCCCGACTCGATGGCGCGTACAGCTACAAAGCTCTGATAAACCTTTCGTAAGCTACCTGCCAGCGTTAACGCTCACAGCGGCTGAACATGGCGGAGCGTTTAGAAGCTTAAGAGCCAGATATCTATCTCATGAAGAATGAATTCCTTTTTTTTTTTTTTTAATGCTTTCTTCTATTCATATTTTGTCGATGGATGAATCAGTTCCCATTTCAGCTCCTGTGAAGGAAGTGCTTCACGTCGA
Source organism: Pseudorhombus dupliciocellatus (assembly GCA_016785235.1). NCBI lineage: Eukaryota > Metazoa > Chordata > Actinopteri > Pleuronectiformes > Paralichthyidae > Pseudorhombus > Pseudorhombus dupliciocellatus. The sequence continues at coordinate 1,430,711 of JAFBJW010000120.1, read as the reverse complement.
TGGTTCAAGAGTAAAATCTTTTTTCTTTTCATTTTTGGCTTTGACTAGAGTGACAAACAGGAAACATAGAGATGGAAAGATCTGGCAGAAAAGCAACTCAAGGATATAACACTTCAGGCACTTGGCTTCTAATCTGTGTGAGGATCTACTGTATCCAAGGTGGGGTGGTTGAAAATGGTCAAATCAGACTAAATCCAATTAGAGTCCAATTAGCTGTTGCTGAAAAAGAGACAACTAATTATCACAGTATTCATGTGTAGTTGTATGCTCATTAATCTGGCTATTCTTCCGATGCAGCGCCGGAATTCATGTGGTTATTTTGACATGTTTTACAGCCCCTGCCTTACATGCTATATAACTTAATGGGTCTACAACATGTTCCAAGTCGGAGGTTAATTACTGAGCACAGTAAATAAGGAAGCGTTGCTTTGCAGAAAAGGAAACCGATAAGAACAAGGGGGGGGGGTGTAAAACAAGTGAGAGAAGAGGAATGGCAGGAACACACAGAGCAATGCAGGGAAGCAGCGAACAGCAGAGCCGCAGCGCTGAGACGAATATGAGAAGGAAATGAGGGAACGGAGGAGCGTCTGATAAGGAGGCAGTAAAGGTAGGATGTAGAGTAGACAGTGACAAAATGACAGCGTCTGCTTCCAAGATAATGGCAGGAAGATTGTGTCTAATATCTGATAGAATATTAATGCTGCCTTTTATCTTTAATTAATGAGTTCATTAAATCCTAAACATTTAGGTTGGTTTGAATTTGGTTTTACATAACAGATCTGTTCCTCCATGCAGATTTTACTCTTTATCTGTGAGGCAAATTATTATTATTTTTTTAAATTTGTTACTTGAACAACATCAGTCATCTCTGAAGTGAGTCGCACATTTCAGGAAATTGATATTTTCTTGAGAGAATCTTGTTGCCCAGTGTTGTTGACGTGCACATTTTATCTATCAGCTGACTTGTATGACAGGTTTGATTTAGTGCCCCTGCCCTGGCTAAATATTAGACCGCGTGAGTGAGCCTCTTTCCTCAATTTATTGAGAAAGAAAAAAAAAAAAGCACACGTGATCTATGTCATGAAGACTAGTTTTTGACAGCATCCAGAGACAGCTTTCTGATTAGCCACCATGGTAATGACACAGACCACTTCCTGGCGGCAGCGTATCAATTTGACCCGGCGCCGGCGAACTTCACACCCCGGGCGCTGGAATGATTACTCAAAGATTTGATTAATGTCTTAATTACTAATCCTTTCTCCCTCTCCTGTTGTCAATTATTCTTTCTCGCTCGGCGTCCCGCGCGCCGCTCACCTCTCCCAGCTGGAGGTGTAACCTGTGTGAGACTTGCAATGAGCTGTGAATCCCACACCAACTCCAATTATCTCCGGTGTTTTCCAGCCTCTGCAGCTCTGAGGCATAAACAGGCTTTCGCACTTTTCTGCATTGTGCTCCACTTCAGACACTTACGTTTGGTTCCACAGACGTAATCAGCCCTGGAATTAAATGGGAGCAAACAAATTGCGAATATGTCACAGTGAATGTGTTTATGCAAAAACAAAAGGGAGTTGAAACTGTGAACTATTGAGTTACGTTGAACTGCTCCCACAGACAAAAACTCAAGTGGTTTCAGATTTAAGAGGGAAACCGTGTAATAGTTGTGACTAATTGTGCTGTATATTAGTGTTCCTGCAGTTTGTTTCCAATTTTACAGGCACATAAAATACTAATCACCAACACTATTGTTGTTAGGAGCTGCAAGGTTTAAAGATGCATCACTTGAACACACGTCCTCGATATTAACAAGTGGGACATGGATCAAAGCGAGCTCAAAATTCAAAGTAAATGCCAAATACATGGTAGTTTATGTCATTGTAAGTAGTTTTTCCCATGTGATATCTGTTGAATATGGACTGCTGTTGAAGGAAAGACACACACACATGCTGCTAACGTCTCTTGTGCCACTTATGAAAGAACAGTGTCAAACAATATCGTGATGGTCGACTGGATATTTCAAAAGGCTTTTTCTGATCGCACAGCATCTGGCAATGATTCATAAAGACATGTTCTGAACTGACACTTTCATCTCAGCTGTGACTGCTGGGAATGAAGAAATGAACGTGTAATCTAAGTGTATTACAAAAGCTAGGACCCTGTTTGATTCTTCGATGATTGCAGGGCACCGAAGTCTTCAAAAGTCCTTTTACCTGTGGCTGGCATTTTCACAAATCATATAACAGCAAAGGACCGTACATGCTCTGCTTTCACATTGTTCCTGACCTGCACATGAATCATACTGCAACAGTACAGAACATGGTGACCTGTATGGCAGAAGGGAAAAATATTAAACCCTATTTTAAGACTTTTTTTGTGCTGCAATTCAAATACTTGTTTAAAATTCAATGTGTTCTCATTTAAAGGGGCTTGCATGTCTTTGAACAAGGACAATGTGATTGATGCAGAATCCAGGAGTTCACCTTTAAATCTTAGCAACACAAACCGCCATCTGTTATTTCCAGAAGACCTTGAACTGCTCCGGCATTTTAAATTTGGACTTTGAATTTTTCGGGCTGCCGGCTGTGTGCTGAATATCTCAGATATTCCGGAAATGTTTACCCCGAGAGATCGTGCAACCCTTGCTGATATCACGCTGTCACTGGCGTTGCCAAAGCAAACTTCAGCACAGTACCAGTGACAGCCTAAACCGCTTCCTCAGAACACACCTGTCAAACCTGGAGACAGGTAAATGCGCCATGATGCCCCGTACACGTGACAGACGGGCATCACAGACTGAAGGAAAATGGAAATAAAAGACTAAGAACAATCAAGAAGAGTATGTGAGAAGAGGCAGGTTTGAGGTGGAGATCCACATCCTCCTATACTTACCAGGGATTAGCATCAACATAGCAACCCACAACCTACATTGTGGTTCTCGGCATGACTCACTGCAGAAATCTGCCTTAGTCAGACCCACTTCTGAAGTGGGTTAGCTTTGTTACTGGCCTAATATTCCAGTTTCACTCCAATTACACAGTTAGCCTCCCTCCTGTTGTTATAGTGCTGCACTAAAGGCAGATGTGGTGTATTGGGGTCTGAGTGAAGGCTGAACAACTGACCCTCAGGGTGACTGAGAAGCGGTCATTTCCGGGACACTTGATGCTGCAGAGATGGGTAATTGGACCACTGGCTGTACGCAACATAAACTATGAGATGCCTGGGGAATGGAGTGTGCTCTGTCTAGGAAGATTTCAGTTGTAACAGTTTCTGCAAGCATTTATTGCTCCACATTTCAGCCACGCTCGCAGAATGACTTTAGAAATGCCGCTGCCAGTCAGTCAGCACTTTGCTCTATACATCCACTGTGTCATGTTCGGTTCAACCATTCACTGTCCCAGAGGCTGGTCCTGACAACGGATCATCTCCTGTCCGGAGCCACCAGTGTCTGTGCAACCCCAAGATGATTTGGTACCTCCACGGTGCCCAGAAAGCGTATCTACACTGTAGCCGACAAAAACGATTTTTTGTTGAGGTTGGCCTTCACACAGACACCCTTGGACTTGAGGCATTTTTTGACTCAATTTCTGAGTTGCATGACTCATGTTTTAGTCATAGCAAATTTCAGTTTTATTGTGTGGTGCACCGGGGTTAGCTAGGAGCTGTCATGTCAGAAACTGTGCTCTGCCATTGCCGGCTTCTTGCCAAATTGACACACTGAGTTTGTGGGCATTGGAAAAACTCAGTAAAGGTGACACCAGGACAGGAGTCATATCATCATGTGATGACAATGTGTTGCATAGACAAAAAAAACATAGAAGGCAGGCTGGTCTCAATGTGCCTCCTCTAGTTCTTTTGTTACAGTGATGGTATTCACCAAGTTAAATACATGAGCATGATCCTTTTGTAATGGGGTCAATCATTAAAGAATCAACATGGATGAAATTCACATACTTTCATACTGGACCAGCAGGGTTGATCTGAGGCTCAATTTCCTGCACTGCATCCAAAGCAGGGGTCTTTATAGGTGGTGTATTAGTTAGAGACGGAGCACTATTAATTAAAAACTAATTAATTAAGTATTAATGAGATTCATTTAAGCAATCTGGAGGAGAACAACTAGCTTTGGCTGAATAATGGCACAGTAACAACATGATAACAAGGCTCAGACAAAGTTAAACTAATTTTTTTTCATGTCCCTTGCAGGAATCTGCAGTTTTTCCTCTAATGACTTGATAAATGCCCTGAATGAATCTGCTAAACTCTGGTGAATTGTCTCCAAAATGGAACTTTTCTTTGGTGAGCACATCAAGGGACTATCATAAAAAACTGCCCTCCACCCCTGAAATACCTCCAGGATTAGTTATTTCCTCTTCTTTTAACTGACCTAGAAAACCATTCCATGCTTTTCCCAGGTCTGTTTACAGCGACGCTCAATACACCGCGGCTGCCCTGCTAGACACTCGTATACCACGTCTGACTCATTCTGAACTCACTAGTCTGGAACCCTGTGAACCAGAAAACACGATCGCACGACCCTGACCTCCTGCAGATTTTCCTCCATCGGCTCTGAGCACTGCAACTCCAGACTGTCTTCAAAGTCCAAACTAGCTTTATAAAAGTCCTGAAAACACCTCGCCCCTCAGCACATCACACAACTACCCAATCTATGAAACTGGTCCAACTCTGTGCTGGGCAAGTCTCAGCCTTTGTTGTTCTCTAAAACTGAGCCACTCTCCCGACTACTCACTGCCCTCCCCATTTGGAAATGGGCGCCAATTTGTGAAATTCAGACCGTTCATTATTCAAGTCCAGAGTCCAGCCCCAGTGCAGCACAGCATCAACATTTGGTCATTATGCTATATCGTTGTTAGTCCTCTCACTTCCTCCTCCGCTTGAAGGGCCCCAGAGCTCCTTGTGTTGACCTGCAGTCCCACACAACAGCTCTGCAACTAAGGAATTCACTGTGATTTAAAGGAAATGAGTCATGCATCTACATAATGGTTCTTCTGAGTTTCCTGAATGGATCTATTTGCCGAGAGGGGGGGGGGTCTGCGTGCTAACAGTCAGTCTGTGGATCCAGTTGAACATTTCTTCTTCTACGTCCTCGGACAAACTGTGCAGCAGTGGCTGGAAACTGGGTCAAAAATCGGCATAACATCACCTTGACAATGAATCATTTTGAAGTAGGCTCCGGAGCATTAACGCAGGCCAAGCAAACGGGCAAGGTTAGCGCAGACACTGCATTTGAGTCCTATGAACTGAAAACAAACGTGACATAGCACATATTTACGGAAGTCACGTTTTTACAGAAACGTACTCTGCTCGTGGAGGAGGAAAATGCAGCGTAGCCTCAGGCTGGAAGGAGCCTCGCCCGTGTAATGATCAGCATAATCCTGATATCAAATCTAGAACTGCGATGCAAAAATAACAAAAATCGATACGTTGATGCTATGTTTTCACATCTGGGAACAGATAAGACCTTGGCACCCACACCTCATGCATCGATTACAAGATGAAGGTCCAAGCTTGAGTGTGTAATCACTTTTTTGCCTTTGACAGAACACAAAAAAACCCACTTGCTGTGTCCACACTAAACAATACCACCAGTGGATTTCTGTGGCCTGTGCAGCCGTCACATTTGCTACGGACTGTATTCAGTGCTGTTTGCCACTGATTCATGATGTTGCCAAGTGGAGCATGGGAAGAGAATAAAAGATTGGGGCTCGAATTGAGCCCTGAGAGACCCCAAAGGTGATATCTGCTGAAAAAGATAAAGCACTGTCTATTGTGATCAAGTAAAAGCGTGAAGAGTCTCCCACAAAGCAAGCTCAGCCTACTGTGGTCAGCTCAGTGTATCTTTGCAGCGGCAGGGATGGTCTCAAGAAGCCGGGAGTCGAGTCCAAACCCAGGATTTTTGTTTTTGCGTTGCAGAAACATCTGCCATGCAGCCAGGAAAGATTAGAAAGAGGACGTCTGTCATGACAAACTTCATTAACATGACACAAATCTGTTCTTTACAGGAAAACACGTGAAAGTGTTCGTGTCCAGCTGAATCTCATGACACAGTAAATGCCGTACATTCTTAATCACAATTGTATGAATGTGGTTTTAATAGTTAGGTTCTTCCGTACTGCTCTAAAACAATAAATCGGACAGTGGCATTGTAGAAGAAAGGGTTTCTGGGAGAGGAAATTGCAGTTTTATCTGGGTGAAAGTAATATACTTCAGAGATTAGGTTTCGATGTTTGCATTGGAACATCTCTGGAATAAGTGGCTCAGCAGATCGGCGGCATATCTCTGTTACAATACACCATCAATGGAAAGAAATCTCTTTCATGATCCACTGTAATGGTCTTTACAGTTGTCCATCAGATCTCGAGAGATTCTCACTTGCCAACTTATGTAAGGATTGAGCCTGGCAGTCTTAAAGCAGCTTGAGAGACACTGATGTGGAACCCCCCCCCCCCCCCCCCACCCAGAGAGACCACAAAAAACTCAACCCGGCTCTCCAACTAGCGCTAATCTTGCTATGTCATACAGGCTGATGAGCAAGCTCCAAAAACCAAGCCAGAGAAACCACCCGGTGCTCACGGCGGTCAATTAGAGCTGCACGATCGAGCCCGTCAAATGCTGCATAAGATCCCAAGAATAACTGCAAACCTGCTGCTAACAGGGATTCATCCAGCGCCTGCGATTACAACTTCCACATTAAAGACTTTCGAAACATTTCTCCTTAATGTGAAACCTAATGTCCTTGAATTATTTCTGGCTGTTGATAGAGAGTAGGCTTTTTTTTTTTTTAATGCCGTCTTTTCTCCTTTTAAAGAACTTGACACCATTGATTTTCTATCAGAAGTTGTTTCACCGTTAAGCAGCTCAGGAGTAACTTCACAATGAAATCCGTATGCCCTTAAGCTGCAGGAGGATCGCAACACCCGCCATCAGTTTAAATAACATCTATTAAGTCCGTCATTGTCTGACATTAACTTTCTCAAATGCGTTAACAATATTGCACAACAGATTGTGTCGACATCCTCCAGCTTAGGTAGCTGAAAAATGTGCGGCTGTGGAGGAATTTCTGCTTAGAGAGAGAATATGTGGATTTAGACAGGCATTGTTCTCTTAATGGTGCACAGATATAATTTAATATACACATGGGGTATATAGTGTTATATACAGTAATGTGTGAGGATATACGGATATTCCTCAACAGTCGGGATGAACTGTTTTCTGTGATGATTTTCACACCTTCTCGTCTTTAATTGGTCGTTGATACTTGACCTGGTTTCCCATCTGAAGTGCTGTTAAGGAAAATGGACCAGTAGTCAGAAAACTGTGTATATCAAATATAAAAAACCCCCACAACCATTTAACATGAAGGAAATGCGCACGTGGAGAGCAGCACATGCGGAGAGCAGTGTACAGCAGCACTTCTGTTTCCTAACAATCTACACAGAGGTTTCTCTCGCTGATATATGCTGTAACATCCAGAACCATCTCAGAAGAAGAGAGGATGCAAACGCATGTGATAAAGCTGGAATATCTGAAAGGGACGGTCGTTCCTCCCACTGTGTGAAATCTTGACTGAAATGAAATTCTACATTATTCTGCTGGGGAAAATCTCACGGGGGCTGCCGAATCCAAAAACGACAAAAGTACTTTTGTCAAACTTAAATAGAGCAGAATAAAGCCTAATAACCTGCTTAGATCTGATGACTCACGGTGCTGATTACAGCGGAGGCGCAGAGAGGGGAAAATAACTCACCATGTCTGTGTCTGACACCGGGCCGAAACTCGTCACGTAGATGTTTGTCCTCACTTCTGTCACACTCTCTGAGGAAAGAGACAACAAGGAACACAGCCCGTCACAGTGTCGTCCGTGTGCGGAAAGCCTTGCTGCCGTCTTTGTGAGGCTGATTGTTTGTGTACATGAAGGCGAGGTTTGCCTGCTGGCATTAAACTGAGCTGCTTCACGGGGAAATTCAGCCGTAATCAAGGGTGAGAGGATCTCTCCAAACTGTGGAAAAACCGGAGATCAAGGTAATTTGTTTCCCTCCAGACGGATCAGCACTCGAAAACTGAAGGTGTTTGTGCATCATTTTCTCCAAACTATGCTCGTGTTTTGAGATTAAGGGTTTAAGGCCGTAACACCAAACTAACGGTGTTGGACGTTTTCCTGAAATGTTAGACTCCAGCATTGTTGGACAGCACTCCCAAGTGTTGTTTCCGACCTCGATTCAGAGGCAGAAACGTTGCCTTGAGATTCTGTTCAAAGTCTTTTGTTCAGTGCAACTACCATTTGTTTAGCTGAAGCTATTTTTGCCCACTAAAGCATAAAATCGGCTTTGAGCCAGGCCTGAGTCTTTATCTGTGGAGGAGACATCCCTTTTGACCCAAAATAATTTTAGTTAGCCTGCCCCAAAAACATTTAACAGTCCCTAAGGGACGGCCGGCTCGGGAATAAAATGCAGCAGCTCAGCCGTTACAGCGTGTGTCTGTGTTTCTTTCCTTTTTATTAATAATAGGCAATTCTATAAACATATTCTAATCACATTAAACATCATGTAGTCGACTGCTGTATGACGTGACTGTTGTGATGCTTTTCTGTATATTTCTCGTAATTATAATTACACAATTCATTGCACTTAACATTTAAAAGCCCAGTAATTGCTTCTGTTCAGTCACAATGGTTTATAGATCATCCTTGATGCCCCAGCACTGGTCAAGTGTAATAAATATTATGCACTCGGTCGCTCAGGACAAGTGACATTCAATCAAAGATACGGAATCACCAAAATGACTCTAAGAGTAAGTAGGGCGAGGTATGAAAGTCGCGACAGATCAAATTTTGGCCTCCTCAGCGTGGGCTGAATCAGCTCCTCTGGGGCGAATGTGTAAAGCAGCCTTTTGAGCTATAGGCGAGACAAATAGCTGCTCCCAGTGGTGCAACAACTACAGAGTGATGAGGCCAAACTCCAAAAGTGAATGGATCCACAGCACTAACTGTGTCCCAGATCTCGGGGACCACCCACAGGTGAAGTCTCTAAACCTCCGTCAAAGCGCGCCCCCCACCCCCCAGAGAGCGGAGATCCACTTCCACATTTATCATCCCCGCGACACAAATAGCGCTCGCAAATACGTGATTATCACAACACCGAGTCAGCAGTTTGCGTGGCGGGCGTTGGCGAGGAGGGGGGAAGTGGAATCCGTTACCCTGTTGTCGTTAATAACAAGTCACCAAAGCATAGGGCAGAGCTATTAGATGACTCTGAAGATGAAATTAAATGATGCTCTCCGTCCTCTGCCGGGTCTGAGGCGGCGCCGCTGGAACGGTGGGGAGCGGGGGCGGCTGACGGGACAAGATCTGGCCGTCTCGTTTGTCTGCAGACAGATGACCTTGACTTTATATTGTGCCAGACTGAGAAGGGGCCTCAATTGGTTTAAACTCTTTCCAGCTCGGGGAAAACCTCATCTGCAGAGTTACTCCAACGTCCTGTGATGTCGTGCTATTTTTTTAATGAATTAGATAAAACAATCTGCAACACAAAACTGCCCTCCCCGACTGAGATGTTATTCCAGGACACGCCTGTCTGCTCTCACTGAGTGGAGACGCAGGACCCCGTCAGGGCTCTACACGAGAGAATCTCCATGACTGTGAGCCATGGCTGGTGTGGGCCTCGCCATCCCGTGGCCCTTGAAGGTGTGAGCAGAGGCACAATCTGACATTAACATCTTGTGCCTGGTTCTTCTCGCTGGGCGCTGCCACAGAGCGCAGGTCATCCAGCCTGGTGGCTCAGCAGCCCTCGTGGCCACGCTCGCTCCTTCAGCGGCGAGCATTCGAGCAGAAGTGACCATTCCAGCTGGCTGGATTAGAAATGGCAACGCCTGCTTGAGCATGTGGGCTCGCCGTTAGGTTTCTCGTCCTCCGGGGGCAAATATTTAGATAGAAAAAGCACCAATTAAAGGGATTTGCACTGACATATGTGCTTATCTGCCATTTGGGCATGATTGAACAAAGGCTTCACCCAGGGGAAGGCAGATTTCTATTACTGTGCCGCGCAAAGTGAAAACCTGACGTCAGTGTGAGATTGTTACCGCGAGTCTCAATGCTGATACATCTGCAATGAGAAACGGAGTGAGTCATGCTCTGGGCTCAATCAAACCCTGCAGTTGATCTGGAGTTTTTATTGTTTGGCAGAATGTAGACTCTTCCCGGCCCGCAACCCTCCACCCACATTTCCATCATATATTATATTAATAGATTATCACTGCAAATTATTTCTTTCCTCGTTTGTATTTGGTGGATAATCCACGTTTTGATCATGGAGTTGCTGTTATGCTAGAGGGGCATTAACTGGAAGTATAATGTGGCTCTGGATTTAATGTTGTAATAACATGGTATTTAGATTTTGGTTTGTGGGCGTTTGTTTGCAATGGACATGATGACATCATCACACAGAGCTAGAGAATCAGCTGCAGAAACAAATGAGTTTTTGTGTGTTTTACAAAGGTAGTATTGTGAAATGATGATAAATGCTGAACAACAATACATATATTTTCAATTTTTGGTTTGGTATCTTTATTAATTGAAAAGAGGTGTGTAATACCTGATGTGCATTTCTATCCCAGTTATCCGTGTCTTAAAGCAGAGGCGTAGTGAAGCAGCCTCAACTCTTCCTCCCTGTAGGAGTCTCTGATGTATTGTACATAGGTACGTGTGTTTGCTTACCTCCCAGCCCAGGCCGTAGCCTGTTGTCATATCCATCCAGAAGCCTGTCTAGGATCCGGGTGAAAATGGTGATATTGTCTTTGCTATCATCAGGCAGCGGCTCTCTGTGTCCAACTACTGCCCTGTAGGAAAAGGTGCAGACAGGAAGATGGAGTCAAAGGCACGGAAACACGCTCTGTGTAATAAAAGCGTTGATACATTGCTCCATTAGTGAAGGGCTGAGATCAACATGCCTCCACAGCGGTGAAGCGCCCGGTGTTTGGTGCTTAATGCAGTCCATATTTTCACAGTGAACGCACAGTTTTATGGGCTTTATGTGTTTTGACACTCCATCGCACAGATGGATATATCAATAATGTATGAATTAAAACATTGCATAGTGTACACCAGCTTTCAGTATCAACGCATGTTGTGAGGAGGCTGTGTTCGAAGAAAGGGCTTTTATTTAAATAAAGCTGGTATTCTGTTAGGTAATAAGTAGAACACACATCTAATATGATTCAGTTTTGACATCTTTCTAATAAGAAAAAACTGGCTCTGATTTCTCCTGCCTGTTTAATATTTCTCCCACAGTGACGATCTGAAATCAGTCATCGGCCTTGGGCTTTAATCAATATTTGTATAATAACTGTCTGCTTGTGTTTGTGTTGCCACATTTGTGTTAACAGACTGGAGTCGCAGTATTTTCACCCAAAACTCTAACAAACAGAACACACTGATGATGAGAATGAATTGTTTTCCGAACAGGAAACACTCGGCAGCGTTTCGCGAGAGCATTCATCACGTGGTTATTAATTATGTGGCCCACAATCCCCTGCAGAACAATATTGTAGAGAAGATGAAAAGGCCACTACACTGTAAGGTGGAGCACTGATGAGTTAATCAGCACTGTCTTTGATTAAACTAGAATCCCCATGAGGAAGTGACCTGTAATATCCACGTAACCCCCATCAACAACCACAATGCGTGTGTTTGTGCGTGCGTGCGTGCACTCTCACGTGCATCATTACACTGGAAAGGGGGCTGGGCTTAAAGAAATTCCGGGCTTAAACTAGAATGTACCGTGCGTCTCTCCTATAATTACAACGAAACATAAAGAGTCCATCGGAGCCACACACCCTCTCATTAAAGTACTCATTAGGCAAAGGTCACTTTCAATACATGCAAAGTACGCACATGCTAATTTTCAGACGTTTGGTCAAATGATTTCAGGCTCGCTAATAGGCCGTTAGGTGTGAGCTATAAATAAAAACAATTACACATCAGGGCTCCTTTATTTTCCCCAGATCATGTGATTGAAGCCCCTCCCACCCCTAAAAAGAAAGAAAAGAGAAAGTATTTCTTGGAAAATAAAAACTATGAATCTGTCATCTACATAATACAATATAAATGATAAGGCATTCATTGTCGAAAAGGAAAATCACAGTCATTAAAGATGCAGATGAGTTTGTGGTCCTGTTAAAGTGCACTTGCCTGTTGCCAAGGTGACGTGGGGGCTGAACACAAACCAGGATGAAACCTTGCAGTTGACGGTGCTAGGAGAGCCATTTTAGTCAGAGGTTGCCAGACACTTAAAGCACAGTATCTCCACTTTGCAGTCCACAGAGCCTGAGCCTTTTAACCTTATTGACTGGGTCACAGTTTGATACATTCTGCTTGTCAAATGGGCACCTCGCTGTATAATTAAGCTGAACCGAAAAAAAGGGTTAGAATGTGATGAATATTTGGATGAAATACACAGTTCTGGCTTTTCATTCATGCCCCTTTATTAAAAAGTGACATGGGTGCCTGTCTGAGGCAGCTCGGGTGCACGGAAACACTCAATACAAAAAGCTTTGGGAAATGGCTGCGACTAGTTCGACTGTGAAAAGGTAATATCTCGCTTAACATGAATCATGTATCAAACAAAAAGGCTTCTCTGCTTGCACCAGTGGAAATTCAAAATTTAATGAGAAACCTTTGGTCCCTAAGAAACCATTCTCCTCACTAAAATATCCACTTCAGAAAAACAAAGTGCGGCGTGTCCCATCTGCGTGTTTCAGCAAAGCACTCACACTCTGTCATGCAGACACACACACACACACACAAACATTTCCAAGATCAGCCAGCTGTTTAGATCCACCGATGAGGATAAAGCAACGGGACATTTCCTTTGGTGTATGTTGTTTGGAAAATACAGGTTACATAATCATTCCAGCGGCCTGTGTTACGTTATTAGTCTCCTTCAGTAGTCAGTGTCTCTAAGAAACTACACAACACAGTTTGGTTGCACTGTGGTGATGCTGGTGCCACTTTTCTTTCTGAAACTGGAAATGTGACCTGCAGTCCACAGAACCCCGACGCTGCACATAGTTCACCTGTTGATTCAAAGTTGGGCGAACACACAGTATACAGAGCCCAGAGCATCAGCTGTCCTTGCTGCTGTCATTAATTCACAGTTTGTCTTTGTTATTGTGGTAGTATTTCCAGTCCAAATTCAATGGCGTACTTCATTCAGCCCTTCATAATACACAGGCAAAGTGCGAAGGCGATAAGATAAACAGCTCTTGAGATGCATGAGACAGTCCTTGGAGCAGCTGGGTGAATGGATTGATTAATGGATACATGCTAATTAGCCATCCTGCGTGTTTAGAATATTTTAACTGGTCATAGATTTCACATAAAAACAATCTACATATTTAATGAGTGACATAGTTACTGATTTCATTGTCCGACACGTGAGGTTGAACCGTAATTGTTGGAAGAAGTTTATCCTCTTTTGTCTTTTATTTACATGTATATTACATCCATATTAGTTTGGTGCACCTGTTAAGAGGAGACATCCGAGAAGCATCGTGCATTTCCCCTGCTGACGTTTAGGAGGTAGTGAGACTAATTCTCCTCCGAGGTCGTGTTATCGTGCAGTGGCTCTCTCTCACTTCACTAAGACAATCACTGTTACTCAAGGTAAATCAATAGAGTAATTAATTATTACTTTTGCTAATATGAATAGACAAAATGTCAGCTGGAGAAAAGTTGCTTTAATAAAGGCTCTGTGTCTTAATTCATGGGCCTCCATACCCACAATTGCCCTTTTAAGTGCGTTGACACTCGTAATTGATGATGCGCTCGGTTCTGTGAAAAAGTGTCTATATGGATTCATGGTGGAAGGGGAGGGGCCACCAACTTGTTTCCAAGCTTGGGAAAGTGGCGGAGAAGGAGAAGGGAGAAGATGGTTAAGGTGGTGTGATTCCCAAACTGCCGGCACATGCAATAAAATAAACGACAATTTTTTTAAATGAGCAAAGTGGCCGGAAGTTATATTGCATCGCCCGACGTTTGAATGAACGGCGACCTTGTTCAATTTGCCACGACGCTTCCCTATTCACAGCGAGAGCGAACGCTAACAGGAGCTGACAAGTGTGACATTTTCCAGAAGTAGCGAGATTCAGAAGTCATGCTTCACTATTTGTGACAAGAAACCCACTGCAGCATCCAACGGCGCCTCACACTTAATGGAGCAGTGAGCGGTGCACAGTGTTCACCTGAGGCTGGTCGGACTGGAACAAAAGCTGCAATGGATTTTCTCTGGCATGTTAAATGTTATGTAATCAGGTAGTCAGCATTCATCTGAAGTCACTGAACGTCTCTTGGATAAAAACACTGTGGTTTGATTAATTTCCATGCATGTCATGTATATTGATGAGGTCACATTGCGTTATCATCATCATAAGGTAGCATGTGAGCAGGGGTATTAATCGCAGGGGCACATTGGAACCTCCAACAGTAAAGTGAGCTCTAATTAGAAAGAGCACAGACAAATATTAAGTCAGGGATTATATAGCTTAGAGCATATGGACAGTTAAACAACTTTGAAATTCTCTCGCAGTGCAGCTTCTCTCAGAAGAGACAGTCAGCATTGTAACCCTTCTTAAAAAAGTTTCTTAATTGGCCTTGCTCTGAAGAAATCATGTCTTTCATAATCGCCCAGTGCCGTTTATTCTAGCCACTGAATTTGCAATGATGGTTGAAATTGAGCAAAGGTGCTTTTCCTTTCTACGTCCTTAAATCGGAGAGGAAATTGAAAAAAATATGACGCTGTTGTATAAACCATTTGTTATCACTCAGTTGTTTGTCTGCATGTGGAACCCACATCTCATCCGCTTCACAGGAAGTGGATTAACGGTCACAGATGACCCCCGTGTGATGGCTGTGGTGGCGAGCTGGTGGGAACGATCGTGTGTGGGCCCGAACGCGCTGACTTGGTGGAACGGAGCGAGCTGGCTGGCGCGAATCCAAGGTTCATCCGCTGCACCGGGCTGAAAGGTGAGGGATTACAGGCTTTGGCCGGGGAAGAGATGTAGCGGTGGTCTCTCAAGGCCACATGGGTGCCTGCTGCCAGACAGGCGGCATGGAGCGAGTGGGTGAACCTGGAAGGAAGTGAGCGGTAACGAGAGCTGCTGGGGCGGCGGCGTGAGGCGAAGATGCTGACGGAGTGGCGGCGAGGAGGCTCGAGTGCGGAGGGAGTAATTGTCCAAGTTGCAGTTCAAGCGTGCGCTTGTGTGCAAATGTTTCGCTGGGTGACTGATTTGACTTGCGAGGTCAGTTATTTCATCCTACAGCTGCTCGATGTTGAATATTTGAAGGAGCGTGAAACTATTTTTATCAATCTGCCCGGCGTGCGTGGCAGGGCCTGCCGCTCATTATCTGCTGAGGAAACAAGCTCAGAGGACGCAGAAGAGGCCAGAAGAAAACTTGACCCTCCAACACCCCAGTGTCTGGTCAGTGTTCTCTGCCTCCTGCACAGCGTAGCAGTCAATGAAAAGGTCCCACGAGGCGGCATTACTTCCTTAATCTGATGCATTTCCATTAAAAGGAGAACGTTGGAAGGACACTCAGGACAGTGAGGGATCTGGCTTTGTGAGTGTGAGCTAATGGGCTCAGGCAGTTTCCTTTGATAGATGGAGGAGTCAGAAAGGTCAGACTGTAAAAATGTTTGTGAAGAGTTTCTTGGCTGCACTTTAAAGTTGCACCTACCAGTACATCGTGAGGTCAAAACTGAAGATGATGATGGTAAATCATTAGCCAGCTCATGAATTTGAATGAGGGCAGTCCGGCATCTCTGTGGAGGTGCCAAGTTTGGAGAACTCCGGCATAAACACACAGGGTTACACCTACGAGGATCAACTGCTGCTCTGAATAGTCAAATACATTGAAGTGCCCAGTCCCGGTGGACTGTTTTGTAACATTAAAACAGACAACATCTACAGTGCTGCTCCATCCAGCTCGAGTTTGACAACGTTATAGTAGTGCTCTGCTACGTGGCTGAAGTCCTTTGATGCCGATAACTGAAAGGTGGTTATTGTGGAATTCTGATAAGAGGGGAATGAAACAAACAGCCTCTTTGTCTTTGACTCTGTCACTGTCATGCCGACAAGCTTTTCATCTATAAAAAATTGGCAGCAGCTGTTGTTGCTGCTCATGCATCCTGAATTCAGAGCGAGCACCTCAGGAAATATGCCCCAACATCTTCCTCCAACTACATCATCCCTCTCCAACTGCGCGGCGCCTCCTATGGAGTGACGGGTGTGCCGCGGATGACTGATCGAAATCCTGATATCCTTCCACTGCTTAAAGTGCCCAGACACACTCACTGAATTATCTTGTAGCTGAGAACTGGGGGCGACTGCAATCGAATGGAGGGGATTAGTGAGCCTTGTGGAAAGGATATATTGGAAGCTGATGATTTTTTTTTTTTTTCTTCGCTGCAGTTATGGAGGCAGTGTTTCGTTTATTTATTGTATATGGTATGTGGCAACCAATATTTAATTCCACCCTCCTGTCAACTAAATCTTTCAATGTGCAGTAAAGGCATGGGGGAGGAGGATGTCTAATTAGCACATTCTTGATTATTGAATGGTAAATTCCAAACTAGAATTCATGCATGGGTTAACCTTCACAACATAACTAATCTCCCCTGCCAGATCCTCCCACTCATATTGCCTCATGTCAGCCAACAATATACTAATAATGTTATGCAGCAGCACATTATGCAGCGTATTGTCTGTGACCAACGACGGCCTTGTTCCCTTTAAATATAAGGATTCTCTTGGGTTACTTCCCTCCTTAATTTTTTTCTTTCACTTGCCTGTTTTGAGCAGATAATGCGTATGAGAGCTGAAGCTGAAGGGTGGAATCTATTATCAGCTAACATACAGTTACTGAGTGAGGCCGACTCCAGGGAGAACTGCCCTATCAGCAGTCATTCATCGAGAACAGCATTTCTTTTATCACATTTATCTTGAAAGATATTAAGAATTTGTGGAATTCTTTAAAAAAGGTTTTAACCTATTGTTACTGCAGCAGACTGTCATGATGCTAACAAGTATTTCTTAGCCATGCTAGCAGTAAAGCTGTCGGGAATGTTTGTCCCATACGTTTGTCCAGAATTGAATTTCTCTACAAGTGCTGAATGCATTAGCAATGCAGATATTCATGCTCCCCAGGAGATGCATCCTAACAGTGATCCTGTGACTTTTCCTGTTGTGCTGCCATATGGTTGCATTGTGTGTGTGTGTGTGTTTTTTTTTGACTCAAATGCAACTCTTGCATTAGATGCATTGCCATGACATTTATGCACATGTGATGTATCCCCTCCAGGATGAATTGTAATAAATTCCCATCTGGCGTCCTCGCCAGACTAAGAATTACCATGTGTAAGCATGGGCCATGACTACAAGTCCCAAAATACTTCCGTGCATCTGAACTCATTGTACAGAGGTATTTGTATCACACTTCTGCTCTGGGTTAAGGATCTAGGAGGATTTTGTCTGCTTTCGAGCTGTTGTGATTGTTTAACCTGCCCCAAAGAGTTTCACCTGTGCCAATATATCCCTCCCTTATGTACTCAGTCTCTTAAGGAGGGAGGGGAGCAAAGAGACTAAATACATAAGTAAGTTATGTATTTAGTCTTCTCCACAGTCCCTTGTCAGATTATATATTTACTCACTGTCTTTGTATGTCTGCAGTAAGGCTTAGTACTCTTACATCTTCTATCGATACATTTTTCCTAGTACATCCACTGTAGGGCTGTTGCTGCCCACCCAACGATCAATGCATTTTTCCCACAAACCTCCCCCAGCTTCTCCTGTGGGACCCCAGTTACTCATACCAGCTGTGCTGTTTGTTTTGGGTCGCTCCCCCCAAAAGGTTTAACCCCAGTTGACTGTGTGCAGAACAGTTTCTTAGGCAGAAACCTAGGGGCCATTTTCAGAAAATGTCCACTGGACAAACTTTGTCAAGTTTGTTTGCACTGTACACCAAGTTAGCATTTGTGTCCTCAGGGAAGGTCCCTTCAGACTGATGACGCTTACCCACTGTATTGACTTCAGAGCACATTTGAAATGTCCAAGACATTTTACAATGACACTGTTTCAACTCAGGGAAAAGGTTTTTCACTAGAAGTTCAAGGGTAATGACAGAGGCGGCCAGCACTTCCTCCCCAGCATCTGTTTTAACACTTCCATTTAAAGTAAGCGGTACAAGCCAATTCTGGCTCCTTGGCCCACTGATCACCATTGGAAAGCAAACATTGTGAACCTTGTGTTTTGAGCACAGTCTGTTCAGACAGTGAAACAACGGGAGGAAAATAAAATCAATTGGAAAAAATGCTAATTTCCAGCTGGTACCAGTCGCCCAGCAATGCTGTTCTGTGGTGTTGAAGATGACTCAATTATTGCTAGCAGTCTCATCTCTGCCCCAAAGTTTTGTTTGGGGAAGTCACAGAATAGTGTGTTTGCGGCGTGTGATGAGATTTCTGATAAGTGAGATAAATCTACTCAAATGCCGAGTCATTTTAAACTGTACAGCATCATTTGTTCTTGTCTTTAGTTTAACGACTCTGACCCATCCTCTCCTCATCGCCTGTTTTCATTCAGCGCACACACATCCTGTCTCCCACACAGTCGAAATTCCCCAATCCATCGCTGTACAAGCCCCCGCCTGGCTTGATCTTGGATTTTTAACAGTTTTCCTCCATCTTGTTTTCATTGATCTTTAACTAGCTTTAATCCGCCGCCGTGACAACCAAGGTCGCAGGGAGGGCAAAGAGCTGCCTCTCCAGGGTCTATCATTGCTGCACAGTGTAACATCATCTGTACTCTGAGATGTTCACACAAAATGAAAAACTGCCAGCATTTTATTGCAAAACATAGTGACAGCTTTGTCCAGTCCCCCTGCCATTGCCTTTTAAACACTAATTTCAAGGTCAGCAGTTAAATTCTGCATCTGGATCGATGTGGAGAGCCGCTGCAAGGTGTTGCTGCAGCTTATTCTCAAGAAAGGCAATCTATTTAAATTTAATTAATATCGACAAATGTATTCTAAAGACCACAACAAGACATAAATTAGCTGCATATGTGTCTGTATGTGATCTCTATATTTTGACGTTTGTGACATCCCCACCTACCGTCGAGAAGAAAGCGTCAAGGGGCGCATCCAGCACGTAATTACAGAAACCCAGTCTCCAGCATCAGCAGCAGCAGTGAGATTGTTTATAACTGTAAAAGCTGACTCTTTAAAAATGTGGTTATTTTTCTCGCTAGATGGCAGAACAAGGAGACGGGTTCAAATGGCAAATGATTTCCTCTGAGCCTCAGGACAAGAAAGTAGTTTAGAAAGAAATCAACAGCTGATGATCTTGAGGGCGACCCCCAACCCTCCCACCCCCACCCCAAAAAATTCATTTAAAATCACATTAAAATTCCAGCAACACAGTTGTTCCATCTAGAGGCGGAGCCCAGTGCGTTGGTTTATTTTAATGTGTTGACACATACAGTAAATCCTGTCTGCCCAGTACATGCTTCACTCCATGTGATTGTGACCAGTGCGTGCCGGTGTGTATCTTCTTTATGCAGACTATATATTCTTGACGTAGCGATGCTGAAGCCACAGGTAAAGGGGCACACAACAGTGCATCGCAGGGTTTACGGCTAACATATGTATCCCCATCTGGCTGGGCAGCGTTTGTCAGTGTTTGGTCCTCGGTGGCACAAAAGCTAAAAATACTCAGGCTCCTGTTTCTCATTAGTCGCATCCTTGACAAGCAGTGTTATCCCATTCATCTGTCACCATCTCTCCAGCACACGTGCCCTCTCCTCATCTTTAGATGACATGCTCCTTTCACTTTCGTTTCTCTGCTCTGTTTGCTGAGCTGAGCATGTGTAGGTTGAATCATTTTACGAGTGTGAGCGTTACTCGCAGGTATGCTGTCGTATTTTAGAACAAAAGGGTTTTTTTTTCTGCAGTGAATACATAAATGTGCAGTTTATCGTGGCAGCATTTACCAGTTCGCTTTAAATATTTCCGTTGTAAGGTGTTGTTACAACTGCAGGGACCCGCCCGTCCCTCGCAACCAATGTCAGTCACAGCGGTCTGTGCAGCACGCCAGCCACACTGCGACATTCGGGACATTCAGATGACCTTCCAGTCGCAGAGCCACACAGCTGCAGCCACACCACCACAGAAGAGACTGTACAAACCACCATTACTAAATCTAGTAAAACACAATAATGTGCGATTGGGAAAGATATGAGCCGGAAAGTCGGTTGGAATCTAAATTGGCCAATCAACAGGTTCCAGGAACTACATAGTGCCAGACCGCCCCCCCCTCCCGAGGGGGGGGTCATGTCTGACTCATGTACTTGAAACACAAGAACACCACTGAACTTAATGTCTTGAGTTTCACTATCAAAGTCACATGTTGTGTGTGTGCCATGATGAAGTCTGTTCCTACTCAACACATCAACTGAAATCTCCACCATATATGGATTCAATTCTCTTCAACTTCCAGCGTTCCAGCTCAGATTACAGGCATAAAACAAACCTAATGTCACATCTGAAAGTTGCAGGTAGCAGAGCTGGATTAATGAGGCGTGGGAAATTCTTCTTCTTGGGCCCAGTGGACTGTAAACCAGGATAAATTGGCATATTAGCCATCTCTCACACCTCGGATGCTGCCAGAAGCTTAAGGGCTGGATGTCTAATCACAATATGACAACCTGGTGGCTCATCTCACACCTCCACTTGAGGAGGTGGTAGAGCAGCAGAAAGAACATGAACTGTGAAGCAATAGACGGCGATCACAGTGTATTCTATCAGCAGCACTGCTCAGCATCTATTAGCTGGCCATTTGTATTCTGCTTTATTGCTAATGAGACATATCTTCCTATTGGACAGCATCGATATCACAGTCAATACTTTAGAGCAAAGTGTATATTAACACGATTCATCTCAGTGAATTGCCTTTTATGTTGTTTATGCCTGCACGCAGATTAAAAACTCTATATCTTGACAAATTATACATTTGTAATTCATTTTGAAAGTAATCAATACCAGACTAGAAGTCATCACACGTAGCTAATTATTGGACCAAACCCAGAGCCGGGACACAAATGGCTCAAGCTCCCATCTATCGCGACGGCTGTCCTTGGTCAAAAAAAACTGCCAACCACTCCAAACGCTCATGATGGATGTTTCACTGCTTTACCATTACGCTAAGACGACACGAATAAGCATTACTGTTAACCAGACAAGGCACCAAAGCTGGCTGGAGTTATTTTGAAAGTTGAACCACAATTTACTTTATCTCAAAATCAAATGGATTTTGATGCAGATAGGCAAAAGCAAACAAAGCATCGCACTCCAGAGCAGATTTTATTGCATCACTTTAAAAAAACTGTTTTCTTGGGAGGGAAATTCATGGATGATCGAGAAAAGTCAGAAATATTTACTGCTCTTGTGTCTATTATTGTGTGAAATTTGCTGCAGCTTGATTGGATTGTAAAGGAACTGTCAGGCCTTGGCAGAGATATACACTCTACTAAGTGCTATTCTATTTTTTTTCCCCCCTATGTTTTATCACAGTTACAGCAAAAAGCACAAATGTGTTTTTGGCAGATGGTTGGATTTCCGGTTTAAGTCCGACCATCTGTCAAAAACACACTGGTCTGAACCAAAGACAGAATGCTGGGTGTAATGTTAGTCTGAGGCACCATCTGACTCCTTGGGCTCGTCCAGTTTATTCCAGACTACACAATCTGGACTTTAGCCAATGGCTCAAAACTCCTAACAACTACTGACGACGGGCCACTTTAGTCTTGTGTTCGCTCGTACTCGGAGCAAACTGGCGAGGTCTGGCTGTGTCCCAATACTTTGTTATCGCTACGACTTCATCAGGCCTCCTTTAGCCTCCTGCTCAGTTTGCATTCATCTCATTCCACACTGCGTTTCCGTGTTTCCCTCTCGAGCCGCTGTATGCACGAGCTGCATTAATACTTGAGCCCCAAACCAAACATTGGTGAGTTCTAAGTGGGGGGGGGGGGGGGGGGGGGGACGAGCAGCACAACAACAAGAATTAATGGAGTCATCAAAGGGTAATTACTCATCACTTACCGTCATTACCATTCTCGCTGCATCGATATTATAAGTGGATATTCAGTCAGTAGATCAACAGCTGCTGAGCTGTGATTTCGTTTCTCAAAACGAAGCGACTATCTCGGCTCTGCCAAGGATTTAGTTTCTGAAAGCACAGGCTGGAGAATCGTAACCAGCTTCCCCTGTAGGAATGATTAAATTGTCTGTTGCCCCCAAAAAGCTGGTTGATAAACTGCCAAAGAAGTCTGACACATTTCTTTTGGTGCTTAAAATATGCAATACATCCGGTTTGGGTGATATTGAATCTTTATTACTGCACCTCTCCAGTGACTTTATGCTTTGGCAACTGTTGGTTTGTCATCCACGACAGATTTATCTTTCCCTCTTAATGAAATAACAATGAAAGGTCAAACGTTGCTGTAAACCAGATAGAAACATGCATTTATTTCTCTCGTGTCATTGTTCTTCTACATTTTCTCTGTAAAAACCCTGTTTACGAGACCCTGAGTCAGTTTGTGCAACACATTCAAAGTCGCAGTTACTGTAGGTTTAGGGATTTTAATCTGTATTGAGCGGCGTGTATATCCACAGCTTTGCCTCTGACTCGAATTCTTCTTCAGAGCGGGAGTTGGGGGTGGATGTTGCTGGTGGCAAAGAATATGGGATGTACTGAGATGATTGTGTTTCAGAGACAATGCTCAACGCAAAGTGAATGTGAGCCATTTCCCGGAGGAAGAACAAGAAAAAAAAAAAAAAGGACATAAAAAACATGGCGATAATACTTGAGCTATCTTAAAACAACAACAACAAAAAAAAAAACACACTTTGATGTAAGAATTTCATGGAGTGAGAGTTCATTCTAGGAGACATCATGCATCAGCTTAGTGCTGGGGAATTTCACAGAGCTGAGTGCAGTGTGTTCGGTTCACAGCTGTGTGGACACCTCCTGGGAAATCCATCCCTGGTTCAGTTTGATGCATGCCTGCTGAGAATGTCCACTAATGGCGACTTTGAAGATCATTGACCACAGGCTTGTTTCATCAATAGGAAATTGACTGAAACTCAAAACCAATTCTAGCACAGATCAATAAATGTATGAAGAAGGTGTTTCTTACCAGAGTTACTATACATATATGGACAGGTTTTGACAGAATCTTTTAATTTATTAACTATAATTAAATTTTTAATAATAATAAAAAAAAAAAAAACAGATCAATGCAATTATTTAGGAAGTCTATTACGAGATGTATTTTACTCACCACAGGGAGCCAGACAGGTTTAAGAGAGTCATTGCACAGTTCAGGATACTAATGCAGTGCCTGTCCTGAACCAGCCTGTTTAGAATTGGCTGTTTGCTTGATGCTGGTTACAGTGTTCTCTCTGAAACTGAATGTGACCTGCAGTAATGGAGCCAAAGTAAGTACAGACCTGCTGCACGGCTCACTCCACAGAGCCCTGAAGCTGCACAAACCGCTGTTCATTCGAGTTTCATCAATTGAATTAGAAAGTGCACTTCTTCTTTGAGGCCGTGAACAATACTCGCGCCACACGTGAAGCTGATAAGAGGACTATAGAGGTTCTATAGATACGTGAGCCACAGGCAGGTAGATTTCTGGAATGGGTCAACGGGTTCACCAGTTCACCTGCAGAGTAAATCACCTGAGGGGCCACTTCATGCGATGCAGTTTCCAGAGAAAGCATATGGGCTAACTGTTTGTTCGGGAGGCACATATTGACTGATAATTTAACCCTGTCACGCCCAGTGAAGCTTTGATTTTCTTTTCTTGTCATTCCAAGAAAAAAAAAAAAAAAACTATTGCTTGCTCCTTCAATCAGCAAAGTGGCTCGGCCATGAATACATTACCCTTGTCTGGACCTGTGACACATTAACCTTGACAACGCTACAGAAACGGAATGTTATCTGTTGACCGGGTCACATCTCAGAGTGATGACCCTCTCTGCCGCGCTGTGAATAATTCATGTGAGACGGGGGGTGAGAAGGCGAGTCGCGGCGCGGGCAACTTGAGAGCCCGTCCATTGGCAAAGCGTCCGTATAGCCCTCTCATGCTTATAGCTATTGATTATGTGCCACGTCAGCCGGCAGCCTGGCAAAAGACTGCAAACACAATGGACAACAAGATGGCCTGACTGTCCGGGCTTGTTAGGTGTCGGGGAGCCGGCGGAACGGAAGACGTTCGCTCGGGGAAGATAAACACTTTCTCCTCATTTACATGTAAAACATGGATTCCAGGGAATAATAGCTTAATCATGCCTCGTCTCCCAGTGTGCGGGAAATGAGAAAATTTGGTGACGTGCAGAATGACAGACCCTTATAAAGAGGATTTGTCTGTTACACCTGAATCCATTAGGACAGTCTCCTTCCTCAACTGTTGTAAAGCCGATTTGGAGGCTGCCGATAGCATCAGCGGGCATCGGGGGTGGTGGTGGCGGTGGCAGGTCTTGGAGAGAAAGGGCTGATATCTGGATATTCTGGGGAGCTTGTGCGCGCTAACGCTCTTATTTCTCAACGTGCATTTTTGACGGCCTGTCACCTTCGGATGCAAATTTCCTCTTTGTTTTGGATTTCTTGCGAGGCAGCAAACACAAGTGTTTTGCTCAAATGAGCTCACGAGAAGCCGGATGCACAGCAGTCCTAGTTCCACTGGGTAGAAAGAGCGGCGCAGAGACTGCTGTGCAAGGATCGCACATGTGCACAACATCATGTTTAAGCAGAAAGATTAACATTTTGCCAAAATCCTTGTCACTTGCTGTATTAGGTCCATGCATAATGAATGGAGCTCGGCTGAAAAGAGCACGGTGACAGCTTCTCGCTCCTGTATCTGTCGAGACTTCATACATTTCCATTATTAACTGCTTGCTCTCATCACAGGCATCGGTTTTCCCATATTTCCATTCATTAACAAGCGGAGCGCTAATTTCATCGTCAATCTTCTTTATGGCATCACATCTCAGCATTGAATATATTGAATAACTTCTGGACATTGGTGTTGTCCATGTGGAATGAGCAGGTTTTAAACATCATCTGTACATTCGGGAAACAACTATGACCTTTACACTGAGTTTATCTAGATGCGCGAGTCTTCAGCGAGTCGGCCTGACAACAGAGGTGTAACCTGATTCTGTTGCTGCAATCTGGTACTTTTATTGTTGACAAGATATCTCAAGACCAATTTATTTTAGAAAAAAATATGACAATGTGGTCAGAAGTCAAGGTCAACTCGCCCTCCCTCCTCAAAGCTAATTGGATGCCTTGTGAACCTGATATCTCAAGAATGCCTGAGGGTTTATCTTCCAACTTTTATGTGGCTGGTTTTCAAGATATATGTCTGTGGATGAAGTTGTCAAACAGCACCTAAATGTTTCAGGCTATATATATATGCTTAAAACAAAGAGTAAGGCACAGATGTGAAATAGCAAAAAAAAAAAAAAAGAAATCATTCATAAGCTCCTGCCAGATCTGGCCTGGTACCTTCCCCTGGCTCCACATTTCTATTTAATATATGTAATTACAAGCACTGTGTGCTCCTAATAAGCACAGAGAGCCAAGTGGCACCATGACAAAGCAAACTGGGCTAATCCCTGTCATACCCTTCCCGTTTCCTTCCCTGGTCTGCTTCCTACCTGGTGCAGGGAGCCTTTTCTGTGGCGTGCAAAATCTGAAAGTCATTCTTCACGCCGCGGCCTCTCCCCGCCACAACATCTTTCCTTATCAACAGTGCTAACACGGCAACCTGTGCAATCTCTCCATTTCAACTCACGCGCAGTGTGATTAGAATGGCTCGTGCGTGCGGGAGCGTCTTCTTTTTGCTGACTATAACGCAAGGACGGGGAATAAATGTGCGCAAGATGCAGGACTGAAAATGCTGTGAATGGAGAATCATGGCTGTGGTGCGCTGCACAATGCAAATTAATTCACCAGTCAGTGAAACTGAGACTGGTGCAGAGACCATGGCTGGATATGTTCACTTTATTTTGCCCTGATGATGTTTTTTTTTTTAACCTTATGTAGGGCAAGGTGGCTTGGGCTCTATTTTAATCGCTGTCCAAAAAAACTCTGAAAAATGTGAAAGACACAGAGCTGTCTTGGAAGTCCTTGACACTGGACAGCGCAATATCCATGATAAAGATTTTCCCTGCAGCCCTGCAGTTTATTTTATTTAATTTTATTGACCAAGATTATTTTCGAGGTGTGGTTATTGTTTTCGACAGGCCCACAGTCCCAGCTGGGACCCTCTCACCCTGCGATAACAAAAACAAGTCGTGCCTTTCCCCTCCTTGCAATATGGATGAACTTTTGCTTCTTGTGGTGTGAACGCAGCGTCTGTCGCAGCAGTGAGCCTGATTAATGAAGGTGGATGATACAAAACACATCACGGGAACATCAACGCCAGGGGCGGAGCTGAGGCAACGAATCGGGGGCGAGGGGAGGGGAGACGGTTAGCACCCAACAGAGGTGCAGAGAGGCTGTGTGCTGCGTTACCTGGCATGTGGAAGGAGGTTGAGGAGCAGGAGACAGATCCACAAACCCAAGTCCAGAGATTTGGGCTTCAAAAGTGCAGCAGCCATATCAGTACAGAGGACTCCTGTGGAAATAAGAGGACAGCTGCTCAGTGGCATGAAACAATAAGAATTCTTCATTTCAAATACACTGATGGTGCACGACACGACGCGCTGTGGGGCTCATAGAAAAAAGGGGGAGATAGTGTCACCCATAAACCCATATCACCTCACAGCTTCCACATCCTCAACAAGCCTGGTGAACAGGTCGTGTTACAAAACTCATATAAATGGTTTTATTTGTCAGGATATTATTCCCATTGTAAGCAAGACATCCGATCTGATTCAGATTCATTATGCATGGACTAGTTGGGGCTTAAGCTTTAGTTGGTCCCCAGAGTTCTGCTGTCTCTCTTCCTACTTCTAATATACAGATAAATGAGAATTCTATATTTTTATATCCGCTGTTGTTCAAGCTAAAATTTAGAGACGAGGTCTGCTCAGTCTGTAGCAGTGCACTTCCTCCACTGGGGTTTTTTTGATGATGAAATCAATGTTTTATTAAGAATTGTGGTTAACACATCAGCAACCCTTCACTGATTTTATTTTTTTATATTTTTTCCCTCTCTACGTGGGTTCATTATTAGAAGAAATGAAGGGGGAGGAGACTGCAATTTATTTCCCATGATTCTAGCGGAGGTTCCAAAAACTGATTTTTAAATAATACAGGGACACTCAGCCTGCCTCATTATCATGTTTTTTTTTTTTTTTTTGTACCAGCCCAGACTTATGTATACCTATAACTATTACCATCAGCGGTATGAGGATATGCCTGTGGTGCTGCGCAAACTGGATACATTAAATATTGAACAACCCATTTTAAATATCCCCACACAGAAACCAAGCAAATAAATATAAAGCTCTGACACAAACATACAGCCGTACACGTGTAGTTCCCCTCTTCTATATTGGCACTCTCTGCATGTTGCCTATTTCTGACACTGTTATTATCGATCATAATCATGAGGAGGCTGCAATCTGGCAGTTTACAGAAAGACTGAATTACCTCTCATTAAAAATACATGCAGTCAGAAATCGTTTCGCCTGCCATTGAGTGCTGGCAGAGTCCTGGGAAAGAAAATGTGTAACCAAAATTAAAGAATGCCGAGTATGATCGGGGAGAGGAAACATCTGCAAATGACGGAGGGGCAGCACTTCCATGGCCACTCGAGCATACACACGTGCAGCTGCTGTGTCGCACTTGAAAGGCTCTCATTGTGCTTTTGTGAGACTCATCCCTGCTTTATTGCACCACACAGAGACGAGATCAAACACTCGAGCGGCGCGCTCCCTGTGTTCCTGCCGCGCACCGATCATCGCACGAGGAGTAAACAAATGAGCGGACATCAAGATGCACTTGAGCCCAATGTTCGAAATGGGAGGCTGCGGTGACGGTGCGGTTCGGTCTGTGACCGTTCACGCGAGCGCCCCGAGATGAAAACACTGTGCAGAAGCCATTTTAATATTGATTGTAGCTCAGCACCGAGTTAAATGAAGAACATAAGTCCAGATCCTGGCAGCGAGGACTGGGAGCCAAAGACTTCTGACTTCAGCAGGCGAACGTTGAACATTTGTTGTGTGTGTTGACCCAGGGCTGCAGAGTTTCTAGCAGTTTGTATTTTCGCTCATTGTGGGGAGCTATAGTGGAAGTTTAACAAAAACATGTGACATTTCGCCTGCAAGCCTAACATTCAAACAGCCGACGTCCAAGACTCCAATCCACAAAACACTGCCAAAGGGCCAAATGGCTAAACAGTTTTTAACTGGTTTCTCGTACTAAAATAAAGTCTACATATCCTAGTTACAAATTTTGCAGCGTTATTTATGTGCAGATGTGTACGGACATCTCTGTGGTCCTTCTGGCCATCAATAAAAGATCCACCCACCTTCCATCTTTGACTGAGAACTACTGTGGGTAGCTTCATTAGCACAGAACAGAAATAACGACGGTCCCACACGAGCGAACAGTTTCCGTGGGACCTGACCTGGATATCTCAACCAGAAATCGAAAATACCCTGTTTGTTCTACATGCATTCACCCAACAGCCAACACCCCGTAAAAAGTGAGCTGTGGCATCATTTAGAGCAAAAATGTCCTCAGGAACAGATGTCTCATGCTCAAGGGCAGGCCGAGTTCCAGACTGTGTTAAATTAAACCAGTCTTCCCAGGCTCAATAAACGCTGGTAAACACAAACATTCTGCACTTCCAAGAGCTTTTTTCTTCTCTTTCGTCATTTCACTGTGTTTCTCCCGGGGTTCTTTAGACCCAGGGGAAACCTTAAAGGGACCAAATCTCTGATTATAGCATTAAGTGTATCGGGGGGCCTCCAAGAATTGAACTGTTTAACTGTTCATTCATGATCTGAAGATGGTATGTTCCCCTTTACAAAGTGCAGGATGCCCTCTGGAGATGGAGGTATCATTTCCACTTCTTATTGTGTCTGTCTGCAAATTGTATTACGAATTTCCGGATATATTGCCTCCGATTTAAGTCATTTCCACTTAGACGGGGATTGTCATCGTGTCTGTATCGTGTTTAGGACGCTGGGGCGTCCAGCATGAGTGAAAATACGTTGATTCTTCTTTGCCCTCAGGTTTAACGCAGTTCCTTTCTCCCTGATAGTGATTGTACTTTGTTGTGGTTGAAAGGGAGGATGAGTTCTCATTAAAGAGACACAGCACATAGCGCTGTAATGATGTGCTCAGTAAACACTAACAGTTATGTTTCAAAGGACTAAAGAGGAAAAAGTAAAGACCTAATTATTCTCATTACTCAGTCTATAAACTTCGTCTCTGTCATCTCTATTCTGCTCATGTTCATGTTTCTTAAACACAAGCGCCGATTAAGGCGAGAGTAAAAAAATCATCAGGAAAGCAAATCTTATGAGGGCTCTCCAAAAAGATAAAGTCAAAGTGGCATTAAGTGACTGGCTGCCCGGGCCGCTGTCGACAGATCTGCACTCAACTCGCAGCCCCTGTCAGACAAACCAGGGGCTCAGCAGACCCCGGGGCTCAGATTGTGCTTCAAACATGCAACTAGAATGAAGGAGAAATAGAAATAGACGCGCTTTTGTTGGCAAATTAAAAATAGCTCGCCTAAGGTGACAGTAGACCCAAAGAGCTCTCCATTTCCTGCTCTTCCAACATTTGTTTTCACTTCTCCTGTCAGTTAGCTCTTTGTCTGGGCTGGAAAACAGCATATGCCATGAGTAATCGCTTGACAGAACTAAAAGGCTTCAAACACCTTTGATCCAAATTAGCTGAGTAATCTGACAACGACGCTCCGTAACGATACAGAGGATATGTTTTAAAGCGAGACGCGGCAGGCAACCACGGCTTCACGGAACAAACATAAACCGCAGCACGCCTGCGTTTAACGTGCACCCAAGAAAGGAAGAGACCTCATCAGCCGGTAAAAACTGTCGACTGTGGTAATTGTTGAATTTGGGACACAGCTCTATAGCCATGTAATCCAAGTGGCTGTTAACTAAAAATAGACCTAAATCCTGTCACTGCTGTTTGATGTGACGGTCATGCTCCGTGCATCGACCAGTGATCTTTGCAGTTCATTATTTCACTAACAGCACAAAGGGGACCCTAACCCAAAACAATCTCATTTTGTATTTGAAGTATTGGTGTAAAACACATTTTTATATCCGGAATATAATACTATATATATATATATATCAAGTTTTACGGTGCCACACTGACACTTAAATCAGCCAAAAAGTGACTGGAGATCAACGGCTCCCTTCCGGAGATAAAACAAAGACTGGAAAAGATAAACATAAAAAAAAAAGTCCTATTATATTGGTTTTAGTATGAGTGAAATAAATAACCAATAATGAGATGATGATAGAGTTTAAAGTGATGGATAATTAGCTGGATATTTTATTTAGGAGTAAAATTAGTATCAGCTAAATAGGTTCGTTGTTGGATTTGGCTCAGATAATCACTGGGATTGGATACATGTGTCGGACCAAAGAGGTTGGGGACCACAGGTAGACCAGCAAATGAGCGAGTCCCACTTCCTCTCTGTTGTGGGACTGTGGGCATGTGCATTGTTATGATCATTACACGCTGTATCGCCACCAAATAATCAATCCACCAAGCTGCGGGGCAGAACTGTTTCCACTGGGGTTGTGTTAGCGCGCTGATAATTTGTCAAGATTTCCGTTTCTTCCTCACAGACATGTAATGAAAGTGCCGAGGATCCATAATGAACGCAGCGCTACCTGGCAATAAGCTGTTGCTGTTTTTTTTTTTTTTTTTTAGGGCAGAGGAAGGATACGTCTCACGCTGCCAATTTCCTCTTGCAGTGCCAGGGCTTAGCTAATTAATGCTTGGAGTAAGTGTACAAACAAAGAACGGGAAAGAACTATAAAACTAGACTGAAAAGGCCCAAGTGGCCTTGATGGTCCAGTTTAATCAAAGCTAAACATATTGCATCTCCTCTGAATTTAAGGTGAAGTGACTTGAGAAATGTTTTTATAAGTTCTAGACTTGGCAGTCAAAGTAATAAGGCCTCTCGCTGGCTGGTTGGGATCTAGGCTGCTTTGAGGCTTGCTCTCCACTGCACATCCAGGGGTGAGAAACGGTGCTGCACTAAACAGGAGGGGTTTATTAGCATGAAGAAATTAATTTAAAAAATGTACCAGATGGAGTTATTTTTACGGTGACAGATTTGGACCTTTCAGTGCGCGTGTGTAAATTAGCATGACAGAAATGTGGTTTCTGAAAGGAGGCCAAAGTGGTTAAAAGCCAAACGCTGTCGCAGCCGTGCACACAGTTCTAATTATATATCATCAAGATGCTAAAACCTTTTTATTTGAAATAGTAAAATGAAAGTCAACCTTAACAAGTGTACTTGTGTCTGACCCCGGCAACGACTTGATGCTTTATACGTCTTGTCTAGAGACGGCGTGTTCTGGGGCTCAACCTCTCATCAATGGCGGGCAGCAGCAGCAGACTGGAGCCGGGCGATGAAACAACAGAAGAGACGGCAGAGGAGAGCTAACTCCTGCCGGTCCTGGGATATTTTGCTCATTCTGCTGGTTGGTTTGATTGTAAGCAAGATCCAGATCAGGATGCGGATTATGCGGAATTATGCATGAGCGAAAACATTCCGACACATTTAGGGAACTGATTTTTTTTTTTTTTGGAGTGTTTGCAATTTGGCGCAGCTTGATCGAAATGAGGGGACTGCTGGACCTCGGCGACACTATGTGCTCCACTGAGGGACGTTCTGGTTCATTCATATTTCCCATGTAACAGAGGGATGGAGCAGAACTCGGTCCCCTTCCGTGTCTGAATAAAAACGATTTGTTAAACACATTGATTCAACATCGCAATGAGCCGTCAACAGTACGCACCTGTCGAGCTCCCGATGAAAAAAAGATCGACTGTATTACGTTTACCCAGTTGAGCATGTTTGCACACACAGCTGGGTTATTCTCTATAGATACTGCTGGATCTACAATATTTGATAATCATTTATCAAATCTGCAAAGTAAACAATACAGAAACGACTGGAGTGCGTTCTGCGACGCTGATACCAACGGAGCTCGACGAACAGTGTTGACACAATAATCCTGATGATTAAAGACAGTCCATATTCCATAGAGCACCAACCATTAGTCACGCAAGACTTTCCATAAGGTTTTAATCAGTTCTTATTCTTAAAATCATTCTAATTTGAGGAGTGGAACTGAGAAAATACCTCAGATTTGTTTCCACACTAGAATCAGACATAATTATGAACCTAATGGGGTGATTTTGCCAGCAATAAAACCCATTTCACTTCTGGGAGGGAGAGATCTGATCCGAATAATAATGTGAGCCAGTGTGACTTCTACAAGCTCCACACAGCGAAGACCAAACAGCTGCTCATCTGCACACAAGTCACTTCAGCCGCGGGATGAAAAAACACTGGAAAGCGGCTGAAACCTGGGAGAAGGGCACCTGCCTCCTGGGCAAAACCCGTCAGAGTTCATCAGGGATTCCTGGTGAAGGGCAATACCTTCTGCAGCACTCACCACCTGTGCACACGTTCCACCTCAGGTCTCGTTACGCTGCTGACTGCAGACCTTGCTCTCGCTATCCTTTAGCATTCTCTTAATGGCCAAGTTGGTACATATTTATATTCTCCTCCCAGATAGCGGCGTTTCCCAAAAGTTCAGCAGAGTAAATCGCCCATATATGAGCAATAACTGGAAGAAATACAAATCCTGCAGTTTTAGAGCGTCTTTTATAGTTAAAGCTGCACATTCGTCATATGAGAATGGGAGTTAAGGCATAAAGCTGATTTTTTGCTCTCACGCACATTTACCACCATAATAAGAAAAATAGAACAATAACATAATTAGCATTTGTTCTAACACTAAGATATAGTGCAGGGTAATAGTGGGTCTATCCAAAAGCTCAGGGGGCCATTATTCTATAAGCAGACATTGTGCAATCAAACAGTTAAATGATAATAACAAAAGACTAATTTATTTCCACTGTACATGCACAGTTACAGATTCTATACATGCAGCATTTGATTCCTTGGGGTTTTAATACTCAGTTACTATTATTTTAGAGTAGTGCCCATTCTAAACATGCTCTATGCAGCTTTCTGTCTGAAACTGTAAAACAATTCCAGCTCCCGAGTCCCAGCACGTGCTGGTCGCCTGTTTATCCAGGGTTTATTTATATATTGAAAGTATTGATTATCCAAATTACACCAAAGTGTTAAGAGAGAAATAGTTCTGAAGAAATGCCAGACAATATTTGTTTTTGTAATTATTAGTCACAGTAATGCAGCTGATTTAAAAACTTCAAGCATCAAACCGACATATTCCGCCAGGCCTTTATTCTGAAATGACATTTCCTCCCAGCACTTCTAAGCAAGAAAATGGATGTCAGACACACATTTGTATGAGGCTTAACCAGACAAGATTCCTTCAAAGCTGATAGCATTACATGGCCGGCAGAGCGGGGTCCCACATGGAGCGGAAATTAATATCTCTGTTCAGACTGTGACAAGTTGTGCATCTCCTCAATGGATTATGATTACAGCTGGAACAAAGTCTTTGCCCATTAGCAGGGGTAACCAAACTGGCTTACAATGAGAGGGAATGGAATGAGAAGAGAGAGAGAGAGAGAGAGAGAGACACTAACTCAGTGCTCATGGTACATTTCAATTAAAGTGGAGACCTGTGATGTGAAAACACATAACCTTGAACAGAACCTGTGCTGTGTGTTCCGGAGAATATGGGGGGGTGGGGGGGTCATGTCTGAGGTTTGCACACACTGCAGTGAGTAAATGTTACCTACAGCTGTGAAAGAAAGAGGTTTTTCTTTTTTTCTTTCTCTCATTCATGCAAAATTCAAAACTGAAAGAAAACCCAGTTTTATTACAGTGGGAGTTGGAGTTGGAAGCATGTGTGGCTCCGAACGTTCCTGCAGCTGCCTCCATGAACAAAAACATCCCAGTTTTCATTTACAGTTAATTATCACACAGACTTTAAGCAAAGCAAATTGGAGCGGACTCATATCTTTTAGATGAAAGTGCAAATATGGATATTGGAGTTGGATTACACTTAATGACAGCGACTCCCACATTATACCGAGGCTTTAAGGCAAAATAACCAGAGCAGAACATTGTCACACTCTTAAAAATGACTCTCCTCTCCAGTCCTCTGCATATAGTCACATATTTAGCCAATTAGTTCACAGGGACGTTGACTCAGCCTGGATGTGTGCAGGGAATTACATTGCGGGTCAGCATGGCAACCTACTGCTGCAAAGATGCGATGGGAATACAAATGAGAGTGTCACGAAAAATGCATTTAGTAGATACAGCAAGCAATAACGCAGCAGTGGATAAATGGTGGTGGGGAGGAATTGAGATGGAGGACTGCGATATGCAACTGGAAGGTAGAGCGAGTATCCTGTGTTGAGATGTGGTTGAAAGCCTCCTGGAGCCGGGCCACAGTGGACCCCTGTGCTAAACATCATTGTTCCTCCAGCCTTTGTCCACAGCAGGCTGCTGGGAACCTGTGAAATCACATGTGAATTGATGATGCTCTCCACTAAGTGACCCATAGGGGGCTCTGTATTATTCATGGGCAGCAGCAGGTTCTACTTGTTTGTGATGGCGGTAATTGTTTCTTCATTAACCCGCTGACTGGTCACTTTCAAAAACATTCATTCACTTTCAAAAACATCTGATCTCACCAGTGATCCACCAGTTCAATTTAGTATTTAGAGCCGAGGGGGGGTCTGGTAGCCCCGTTAAGCTCCTCAGGGTTGAGTTTGAGCCCTTGACGTCTGAGCCCTTCATGTAAAATTGTTCTGTAGGCTCTTCATTATTTGAAACTTAATATCCAGAACCCACAATAAAAAAGTTTTTTTTTAGGACCGAAGGGTATCAACAGCCTGGTCGATCCAAAAATGTAAAAAGAAAGATAAAGAAAGAGAAATCGTAAATAAATCATTCGTGCGAAGAAATGAAAAATTGAATATATCAACACCATTTAATTGGTGATCCTTTAACCTAGTCCACCCCGACTTAAATCAAAGCCATATCTAGGTCATAGAGCTAGTCTGAAAAATGTAACAGCATAAATATTTCAATCCAGCAGTCCATTCAGAAGACTGGCAGATAATCCTCCAAAGTCACCAGAGAGTCAGGGAAAGAAAGATGAAGAGGGCGCACAGTGCAAACATCCGTCTGACTCCATCATGTCTGCCGTGTCTCGTGGTGCCTCACCGAGTAAAGACGCACCACTGCAGGAACATGAGATGGGCTGTTTATCCTCTGATGGGACTTCCATGTCATTTCCATCAATCAAATGCTTCACACATCACTTCGCATCACGATCGGAACAAAGATGATCTGTGCATGAACATGTCAGCTGCTCTCCCGACATTTATTCGCTGTCGCTCCTGATTGTGCCGCAATTTATCCAGGCTGGCAGCGCGAACTAATGGAGAGCAATGTTGAGTCACTCTGCCACTTTGGTCCAGGCTGAAATGTCCCATAAAAAATTGGCTGGTTTGCCTTTAAATTTAGCACAGAGAAAAGATTAGGCCTTTGACGTTTCGCTCCAGAGCCCCCGAATGTCCCAGTTTTCACTTATCCGGTGTAATATCTCAACATCGATTCGATGGATTGGAAGAGAACTCTGTGTAGATGTGCCCCAGATGATAAACCACAATCATTTTGGTGATCCCCTATTGCCTCCTGGGCCACTATGGAGTTGACGTTTGCAACTGAAATATCCCAGCAGCTGTGAGATGGATTCCCATGACATTTGGTACAGACATTCATATCCCCACTCAGGGTGAATTGTCATGAAGTCCTTCCATTGTAGGTTCTTTCTGAAAACCGCTGTTTCTTTTGGACCCGATGAAATACGTGTCTGGCATACTTGCTCGTCACAAACTAAACTCCGAGCGAGCAGGTCACAAAAGCCGGCTACTAGCAGTTGTCAAGGTGTTCTTGTGTTTGAGTAGCTTTGACAAGAACGCCACTGGGTGGAGGTGAAATGCAGCGGTTGCATTTCTCAGATTGCAGCGTGATCTAAGTTGCATTTCCAGCATTACCTACCCTAGCTCTAGAGCAAACCAACAGTAGATTGGCCAAGATCTGATGGATATTGCCTCGGGTCATTAGTCACGTGGCATAGTGGTGTATAACTCAAGGTAAATGCTGATAAAGACCGGTGTGTACATTAGAAAATCAATGGAGAAAAATGCATAGCGCACTTTGTTTACACATTACGTTCTGCTTATGTATGATGGGACCTTTACACAACGTCACTGAATCTATCCAACTTAAGAACCCTGAGAAGCTTGATCAGAAGCTATCGATCACACTAACAGGCACGGTATTCACCGGCAGCCTGGTAATTCAGTGGCAGGAGAAGCTATGGTCATTACTAACTTAAATGACAGCTATATAGCCCGGCCGTAATTGGAATGCAAGGTTTCACTCTCTGGTAATAACCATACAAAGAGCAGCAGAGTTCAGCACATGCACTAGACTGGCCCTGCAGAATAATTTACACCATAAATCAAACATCTACGCCGCCGTTCACCTTGAAGCTCCACAGGATTGTCTTTAGCACTTAGCGAGAAATTGTGTTGAATATATTTCCTTGTTTTTACACTCAGGCCAATACTGTTAGGATTGACGGATGTGCAATGCAACCACAAGGATATGATGTACGGTTTCTATGATGACGGCTGCTTTCAAAGGCAACAGACTATTTTAAAATTTTATGGATATAAATGGCATGGACAGAAAAAACAATCTGTCACAGCTGCAACGGAGGACATCAAAATCTTTTCTAAAAGTGAAGCTATTTAAATAATATATGTGAAAAAAAAAAAAACACATTTTATTTCAAATGTTTGGAATTAAATTCGTTAAAATACATCCAGTAGAAATATAAGGAATTGGCGTGTTTCAGGGTCATCGATGTTATTATAGATGTGAGCATGTCAAACGAACCGTTTGACTGAATTTCAAACGGGTAATTCATATTTTAACTTATCGTCACTCAGCCAGATATGTCGGTGTGTCAGCCACAGGCAAGACTTGGCCCCTTTCCTCCCGTCCAACGCGGACGGATATTACTGATGGTGGTCTCGCCTGAAATACATTAAGCTTGCTAGAAAAATCTAATCTTATCTGAAAAGGTACTGTGCAGAAGACCTTACACTGCAAATGTGGATCGCACACGTCCAGTTTCATTACCCTCTCATTATACCATGCAGACGATAGGAGATTTATTCAAATTTTTATCCGCGAATGTCAGTACAAGTACATAAATAAATTCATAGCTTTTTCCATTATCCTCCAGCGTTCCCAGCTATCTTTTCCTCTGTCTCGGTGATTATAATCACAGTTCCTTTCACTGGGATGAGGAGAGTGTGACTTTGAACAGGCCTGTGATCAGCTTTGGGTCCTGCTGTGGATGAGATGTTGACTGGGGCTTTTTGTGGGGCCAGTAAGATCCCACTTAGTGTGAATGATGGCAGCTGTGAGGGTGCCTCTGGCAAGTGTGACTCCAACTATGGCTGCTTGGTCTCATGTAGCGTACAGCGCCAGCTGCTCGGGCCGCGCAGCACTCCAGTGAGCATGACCGATTGTGGCTGAGGTAAGCACGTCTCTGGCGACAGCGGCGAGGGGCGAGAGCGACTCTGGCTGCGGCTACGGCTGATCGCGGCAGACAGAGAGCGCAGCCGGCTGCTTGGACGGCGGCTGCGTCCGTCCAACTGTGGTGAGGGTGACAGAGTATCTGTGACGAGCAAGATTGTGCGAGCCCTGTGTGGGCTGCCACTGCTGCTGCTGCACGGGCTGACACAATGTGGCGAGAGTGATTCAGGTGATGAAAGCGGCTTTGACCGCTGGTGCAGAAACGTCTCACTCTGGTGGAGTTTGCTGGTTGGGCAGAGACTGCGATGAGCACAACGACAA
Organism: Pseudorhombus dupliciocellatus; assembly: GCA_016785235.1. NCBI lineage: Eukaryota > Metazoa > Chordata > Actinopteri > Pleuronectiformes > Paralichthyidae > Pseudorhombus > Pseudorhombus dupliciocellatus. Next base: position 1,392,524 of record JAFBJW010000120.1, on the reverse strand, counting down.
CAAGTGTGACTGAGTGCAGCTGGGCTGAGCGGGATTCAGTTAAGCTGCGTTCATGCTACTCTGTTTCAGGCACCGACCGGAGTGTGGGGCCAATAAGCTCCAGCACTCATGCAATCTGCACAAACACACACTGATGAGTGTTTCTCCGGTTTCTAATCTGGGCAGCCTGACACACTTTAAACTGTTTGCAGTCAGAGGCAAATAGGCAGATTTCAGCAGCAGTGATATGAACCCCTTGGTTTTCATATAATATGGATAATTTAGAGTAGACAGTGGCTCCCACACAATCAATTGAATGCAAGTGATCCATCCACCATAAGACAGAGTCTGAGTGAAGGGTACAAAAACTAAGGCAGTGAAAGGCAAGATGGATCGTGACAGAAAGTACCGCGTTACGTGTCAGATCTGTGAAATCTGCTTGAACAGTAAAAACATTACAAACCATAAACAGCTCTGCACACAGCCATTAATGTGTCAAAAATACTCAATTCATTCTTAAACTGTGAATATGGCCCTCCAGTAGGCTCACCACCCGCAGGAGGTCTCAGGTTACTGGTGCAATGTGATTTGGGTGCAATTCGTGCTACACCCGCGACCCGGTAACGGATAAGCGGTTGGAAAATGACATGACATGACTGTGAATATGGCAGGCTGGATATTTAACAGAGAAACGCGGTGCAGGTCTGTAATACGTAGAATCTGTAAAGGGTGTTCACGATAGATCTGAAAGCGATAACTGAATTCTGCCGCTGACTCCGACACCTGCCGGTATCACAGGCCTCACTCACCACACTCATCATCACATCACTCAATCCTGACTTCAGTCCTAGCGATAGATGTGTAAGATAAACTCGTTTTTAAACCAGCTCAGGAAAGTGTCAATCTATTTCTGTCACCAGTGTCCCCAGAGGAAACAACGCGTATTGACTCAAAAACACAATCACCATCCGACTGAACAGATGCCTGACGCTGCTGGTTGGGAAAGATAAGACGGACCGGATCATCCAACACGACATACATGTTAACGTGAATATTATTTTTTTCACATTTATTTATGATCACGCCCAAAGGGAGTTGACCTGTGTGTGGCATCTGGAATTAGATTGTAAATAAACTAGGTGGGACCTGTGTGGCACATGAGAAACGCTAAAGCTTTTTGAAACGTATTGATGATCATAAACAGGCCAAGGGGCGCGGCCCCCGTCCAATAACTGCTGGCAGTGTTTCAGTGTAATGGAAAGAATCACACTCTGACGGCTGCTTCAGTGGATGCAGTCGATACTGGTGAGGTGTAACATTCAAGTTTCGCTGGCAAACTGATTGAGTTCCTGTCGCTGTTAAATGTTGTCTGATAAGAGCAAACTATTTATTTCTATGCACTTTCTTTGAAACTCAAATTTTCCTTCTTTTCCTTTCTTCATCCATTATTGAAACCTGAACGTTACTCGATACCCAGCCCTTAACAGTATGGCTGTCTTATGCTTTAATGTGTGTGTTGAGCTAGAAAGCAGTTGTGGCCAGCATTTGCAAAGTGGCTGCTAAGTTACTGACCAGACAGAGGAAGCCAAGGGTGATTCCTGGCATTAAATATTCTTCTCATTACCATTATTTGTTGAAAGCAGCAGTTTACGCAACCAAATTAGCAGCGGCTGAACGATAGAAGCCATTGCGCTAACGCGTCATATTATTGAATTCATGTCAGGATGAGGGAGAGCTGGAGGAGGAGGCCATGTTCTCCAGGCAGCCTGTGACAGGGGAGGCAGTCACTGCTGCAAGTCATCCTGTCCTCACAGATAAGTGTGTTCACATTCTTGGCATGCAGTCAGACTTGTTCAAGGTGGATGTCAGCGTCCGACAGACTTGTCCGCTCGTGTGTCTGTGATGTTCATGGATATGCATCAAGGCAAAGCCAAGGTCTGGCTGTCGGGCCCGGTGACGTCAGGGTGGCATCCCTGCTCATTGCCAAACACGGACACTCATTCTGCCTCCGCTCTGGCTGCTATTGGGTTTATGCATTTGCGCACGTCAACACGTTCGGTCGCAGCAGCAGGGTCCAGGTGTTCTGTGACACTGCTCCGACAGGAATGTTACTGGAGTGCAAGCATACATCTGAACCCGTACGAGAGTTTAAGTGTGGCCCCTTCACGGATTACCTTGCATCAGGATTCATGAGTTGGCCCCGCGGTGTTTTTAGCGCATTAAAAGACTGCAGCTCGTGTCTGCAGTTTGTATTTTTGATGGGAGACACAGCATGTAATCAGTGAACGCCCCCCTGGCAGCCCGATGCCAGCCGGGTGAAACACAGAGACAGTTTCTGATGTGTGGGTTTCTCTCTCACGAGAGAGTGATGCACAAACACCCCATCCACATCAAAATGTTAGCGGTTTCTTCCTCCTGACCAACAAGACATCTTCCACCATGTTCTGTGGTCGTCCTCCCAGCAGTTTTTTAGTAAATCCACCATCCATCAGACAGACAAACACAAGAAACATATTTACTCCTTGGTGACTGGTAAAAATCAATGCTCCTCATTTTTACATTTCCTGAAACGTTCTCCTATTCTTTGACCTATTCTTTGAATTTATAAAGAATAAATTGGAGGCATTTATTTATCCATTTTCTGAAGCATTTTCTTAACCCCCCATCGCACTTATCCAGAGCGCTGCATTTAACCTCTATCTATTATTAGCCTACATTGAATATTTCATAGTTGAGATCAAAACATTATCTCCAGGAGCCACAACGTTGGCGCGCACAATGACGACAGCGCACGCTGCTCCGGTGTGGGCGCAGGGGCCGCTCCAAAGTGCCGCAGTGAGGCTCACACCTTCCTTCCTTTGGCATCTTCTCACCTCTCGCTGTTTCATCATCGATTTCAAGAGGTGCAAACGTGTATGTTCTCACTGACCGACCCGGCCACAGCTTGTCTGTGGAGTTAAGATTCCTGCGCGGCCGGGCCCTAAATCCTAATGCAGGAGCCTCCAGACAGTGTCCATGTCAAGGTTACAGCTGAACGGTGACCAAGCTGTTTCTGCACTGAGCTCATGAGGGAGCCTCCAGCAACACGACCTCAGATTTAGACCCTCCTATTTTTTTTTTTTTTCCATCATCTCTGTTTATCTTTTCACAATCTTTGCAGCCATGTCTGATCTCACAGTTTTTGGATTCATTATTCCCATGGCTTCCTCTATTTATTGAGGCATTTAGGTTAGTCAGTCATCATAACCTTGACTAATAGATTTCCTGTGGCGAATGCAGAAGAGCTGATAGCTTTAATTATTTATTTGATCATTTAGACTGTGATATCCCCTCATGCATCGAGAATATTCTGCAGATATCTTGAAACCTTGCATGATATTAGAGTATAAGATAAAGAGGAGGCGGTTTAAACACTGCTGCGCCCACGTGTGTGTTCAGGTCTCTTGTTCCTGGGTTCACGTGGCTCAAAGCTGAACCTCTGGCTTTATTGTCCACTGGAGCAGCAGCAGCAAACTTTTATTACCTTCGACCTTTATTACTTTTGTGAGCTTTTTATATGCCGAGTATGCTCTTGATTAATTGTTGAGTCTTAAAAATGTCAGAAAAACACGAGGAAAAGTGTGTCGTGATTTCCTCAGATCTCAAGGTGACATCGTCACATGACTTGTTTTTCTGGCTAACGGTCCATAACTTGGATATTTTCCATTTATTATCATATGAGAGTCTTCGGTAATTTATTCTGGAAATAGTCTGATTCTAGATCTGGAAAGCAGGATTGAGGGAGATGCATTGGCTGAAATGAGATCTATAATACTGACGCTAAGAATTATTATGCTTTCATTTGCTTTTAATGAGCTCTTTACGGCTAAATCATGAGGCCTCATCTTCTGAGTCTGCCATGTTGCACCATCATTTCTCATTTTTTACTCCTGGGCGCACAAGTGGTATGGAGGCACGTTGAATATTTACTGTCTTGGTCACCGTTAACTTCACTTGTTTTGGATTGAGCTGCAACAGAGTTTACTTCTGAGGCGCCAGAGTTATTTATTTATGGACTCAAACACTTCGCCCGGCCCTCCGTCATCAGAGTGCTGAGCAATTGATGAGTGAATTACATTTTTTGGCGAACTATCTCCTTGATGGATGAAAGGCAGCAGACACCCAAGAGCGCCACCTATCCACGGGTTAATTGTCAGGTTTTGTTCGTGGCTTTTTTTCATGCTGGCCTTGATTATTTAGTTTTTATGATTCTAGGCTTGATGCTCCTTGATGGGAGCAGATGGGCACTCGCTAGGGAATACATCAGAACTGCAAATGAATTTCAAGATTCACTGCAGGCTGCCAACGCACAATCACGTGTGCATTGTTTTCCTTGATTAAATATTGTGTAGTGAGCACCAGGCTGCTGCAAAAATAACCACCATCTCAAACCGGTAATATTTTGTGGTTCCACACAACGTTCCTTGATCCTCTCCATCATCTTGACGTCCCAGGGACCGCCCTGCACCGGGAGGGGATGCGGCCATGGAAAGGTTTAATTCTCTGCCTTTATTTGCCTCCACAATCACGTCACAGCTCGCTGCAGTTTGTGCCACGCAACCTCTCCTCGCAAAAATTTGTACCCACTCTCTTCGCCAGCAGCATTTCTCAACGGTTCTGGACCAGGCACAAAGAACTGACCACTCACTGTCTTTGACTTTAAAATACTTTTTCGTCCTCTGCCAGCTTCAATCAAATGTCCGATATCAAATACTTTCATTCCCTTTTCAGTGCCAGTCCATCACATTAATGCGTGATTGGACTGAGTTAAGAAGGTCTTACAGGTTTAAATGCAGCATTTATCTTCTGCAGCCACACCATTTCAGGTCTTGTCTCAGGCATCCGGGGCAGACTCTCTACCTCTGCAGTGCTGGACATCCAGAGGCTCCAGGCTCCGGGGACAGGCACTTGAGAAATGTTGACGACCGGGTCTAAATAACCTGTCACCTGAAAGGTCACAGACAGGCAGACCTGTGGTTTAGGAGAGTGGCTGAAAATAAGAGCGCTCAAGTCGGCATCGTGCAACCTTCAGTCACCTCTGCTTGAGTGCCTGTCTGCGCCGCAATCGCCTCATCCACAATACGGACAAATGTCTTCCAACCCACATGCAGCTTTCAGTCGATCCGATCTGCAAAGCCTCATTGGAATATTCGATCGTTTTTAGTTTTCAGGATGTGATTCTGTCACAGCGATTTCCTACGAGTGAGAAACAAAAGGTGAACATCTGCGGTGACAGTGGATTCCAAGCACATGCTGTAACACGCCGCGGCGAGCCGACTAAACCAAAACAACTGCTTTCTGACTGATTATCTCCCAAGAACAATGCGAGTGTTGGTAACCACGCAACTGTTGCGCCGGCTCCCTCGGCCGTTCATCACACAATGGTCGATGATTTTCTGGGCTCCCAATCTACTTGTTGAGAGCGTTTCAGGCTTGGCATGAGGATTTAGTCCCTCAATGACATGGACGTACATTTGCACGGGGACGCTGTTGTCACGACTCCTCTGCCTCTGCCAGCATCAATAGTGAATAATAGGATTTCAGTTTTGTTTCTTTTTTGCACAAATTTGGCAGAAAATGTGTAAAAGCTCAAGACCAAGGACAAAGACGTAACCGATCCTACATCAGTGGGTGTTTAGAGGTAACAGTATTCCTGTGAATGAAGCTTCAGTGATTAATCTTACTCCTCTTCCGCACATAAATGGCGAACAGATGAGGTAATAAAGGAGGTAAGTGAAATTCTTGCAGGCAGTGTGGGTACATGTTCAGAGATCCTCCTCAACCTTAAAATATTAAATTGCTTCACAGCAAATGATGTTTGCTTGTGCTGGATCAGTGAGGTGTTCGTGTGTCTGCATCTCTCCTCCGACTGTATTAACGCGGCCTCCTCATTGTCCTGCTTTGTTCCGCTTCTCGTCATCTTTGCCCGCGTGGCGCTGAGCTGCAAATTTCCCCTCAGAGCTTCTTGGTCATGACTGACATGATCGCAGTCGAGGCTCCAACACACTTCGAGGGCTCTTGTGGTTTTACCACCCGTCAGCTGTTATCATTATCAGCATCCTCCAGTAGCTTTACGCCTCAGTCCCATCTCCACTTGGGCTGTGCGGCCGATCTCAGAAAACAAGCTCCTCACTGTGTGTGTTTACTGATTAGTTTCCAAAGCATGATGTGTGCATTGATGCATGTTCCCCCTCACACTCTGACAGACACTCCGCTCGTTCGCCTTCTAAATATTTCACGTACTTTTTTTTTTTATTGCAGCGTCCCTTATACCCTGCCCGGAGGAGCAATGTAGAAATGTTAATCCGTCGCAACAATCTGCCTCTGTCTTCTTCGCCGTGTGCTCATTTTGCCTGGGTTTGCGCGCAGAGCCACAAGATTAGCAATTACAAACAGATCCTCTAATCACGCCACTTCAGATGCAGGAGCGCACCGTATCTGTAATGTACATCCCCGGGAAAAGATAACACCTTCTCCTTCAAACAAAGTCTGCTCTCCCTGACACATCCCCGATAAGTTTGATGTCGCTTGCCTTCCACCATGCAGCCATTTACTCAGAGACGGGGTGGGGGGGGCTCCGTATGTCTCAGCAGATGAAGAAACTGGCTGAGAAAAGTCATTTACTTGTGGTCACACTCACGAGTCTGGGGAGCCGTAACATTATGAAGCGTGTAGAGCGCAGGCTGAGAGATGGAGGGGTGGGGGGGGGGGGGGGGGGGGGGGGGGGGGGGGGGGGGGGGGGGGGGGGGGGGGGGGGGGGTGGTGGCTGTGAGGAGCCACAGATGACTGTGCATTACATCAAATGAGAGTTGCGGTCAAAAAGCAGACATATGCGATGAGCAGGAAAAAGGTCTCCTGCCAATGTGGCGACTGTCCCACGACGGACGTGGCAGAGGGTGGAAACTGACCCTCGGAGCGAGCGGCAGCTTTTAACCTTGACCTGGACGAAAGCCACTAATTAAACCCAGGCCATGGCCTCTGACACTGGCTGGTTGAGAGGCAGGAAATCTACCGATTAAGCGAATAAACGCAGCATCGTTTCTCCTCCTCCGCTGACATATCTGCGCGTCAAGCCAGCGCGCGCGCATTTTTCACCTGGGTGCTTTTTAAATATGCAGAAGCAGCAGGATTGTTTATGTGCACCTTGTCTGGAGAAGTGCCACCAATCACCGCCGTGTGCACCCACACATGCGTCATCGAAATCACCTTGAAGAGAGTACAGGTGCTTTGTCAGTCAGTCAGTCAGGGGACTCCAGCCAATGCTTTCTCCACGGCTGAAACCATTTGTTGACTTCATGTTCGACCCCGTTTCCTCTCGGGGCGCCAAAAAAAAAAATAAAAACAACAAAGCAATAGAGCAATAGAGTGTGTCAGGTCCGTATGGTCTTTGCTGATTTGAGTCCACGCAATTTATTGTAAGGTGACAGTTTCACGACTGTCTGCAGACGGTTGGATGCTATTTGAATTATTTAGGCTGCTTGGGTGTGATGATGCGAAGCCTTCGCGGGACAAATCCTACAAGGCCAGTGAAGCACCACAGTGCATGGTCAATGACCACATTTACACAGCTGCCAATGCTCTGCCACATAAAAGCATTTTCTCATTATCTCAACCAGATTAGGGTCATAAGGGATCGTGGCAGTTTTCGGAACTTACTCCCCCCAAGAAGCTCATGGGAATGTTGGATTCGGGGGAAGCAATGATCAGACCATGCTGCATCACATGTCAACAGCAATATGACTGCTGGTACATTCTACTATCAACTCAAGCAACGCTTCCCCCTTCTATTATCAACAGTGACCATTCGTCGAGGGTTGTGGGTGCAGCTGTGGGAGCAAGCCCAGCGGAGTACACCCTGGACAGGTGTCCGGCCCATCACACAGGTACAGACAAACAGAGACAAACAACCATGACAGTCACCCCCGCAGTCCAGTCACAGTCCCCAAAGAACAACCCAAGCAGAAATAGACAGACCGTGGCCAAACTTTGATTCAAACCAGGCATCTTCTTGCTGTGAGACAGTAGCCATCACCACCCTGCCCTCCTGTGAACACCCTCATCTACATGAGGTCCTGTTCTGGACAAGATCAATAGTCAGAGTGTTGGTCCGTGTAAACACAGTGGGTGGCTGCAAAGGAGGGGTGAGGAGATACAGAGGGGGAGGACGTTGTGTTTTAAATGAGGCAGGATTGTGTCTCACACATTTATTTAGTTGAAACCATTAAGAGAAACAAATATTTGATATAACTACATGGCCACATGTGTTTTCCCCTGGGCTCTCAAGTTCAGTCTGTGATGTTATGACACGATCATGACGCCGGTATGGATTTTCCTGTGCAGTGTGGTGGTGCTGTGGACTGGGCTGGTGGGCGCAGACAGCTGCCAGACCCCTGCGCTGTGAAGGAGCGGGGTGGGGGGGCTTTGTTCCAAGGTTAACTTAGCCTCTCTCACTGGATGCGGATCCTTGTTCTTTGATTTTTCATCTGACAGGATGTCCAGTGATCCGGGGGCAGAGGAGGCAGAAGTTAGAACAAAAAAAAAAAAAAGAAATAAACGGCGCAGGAGGACGCACGACGCGGGCCATCCTTTAATTGCCCATTAACGAGAAAGTAATAATTTCCAGCTGGAGCCGCCGCCGTGTGACGCATTGTGTCGCCTTATGTCCACCGGTGCACACAAGTCAAGTAAAAAAAAAAAAAAAACATTTAACAGCGCCACTGCCTGACCTGCGTCTGAGCAACGACAGAAGTGTTTTTGTGTTATGTTATAGTGAGACCAGGCTCCGGTGTGTGAACGACGCGCAGCACCGCATCCTCAGCATCAGCATCAGCATCCAGCAGCAGCAGCAGCAGCACACAGGGGGGAGACCTGTTAAACCATCAATTACACTGCGGTGCATAACACAAACAGCAGTTGTTGCATGTGCATGAAACGGTGCCACTGCGCGCGAACCATGCCCATGCAGCGGACATGTGCGTAAAACCTGACAAACCCTCCCCGCGTCACGCGGAACACACACACACACACACACACACACACACACACACTCAGAGACATGCATGCACGCACGCGCGCACACACACAACCATAGCGCAGGTTAATGACAAGCATGTTAAAAAGAATTTAGCGTCCTCTCTCACCAGCAGCAGTGTGTCAGCGTCGGGTTCTTCCTCCTCTCTGCTCCTCTTCTTCTCTCCGAGTTAATGAGCTTCTGACGATGGGTCCGACTGATTCTGCCTCAGCTCTTATTCTCCAGTGTTCTTTTTTCTTTTCTCTTTTTCCTCTCAGTGAAATAATATGAGAGAGAGAGAGAGAGAGAGAGAGAGAGAGGAGGGGGGGGGGGGGGGGGCAAACAAACAGAAGAATCTGCGTCCTCTCCTAAAGCTCTGCCCTCTTCAAACTAACCTTCCCGCCCCCTCCTTATACCCACCTCAGATTGGCGCTGGCCACGAGCGGCAAACCCTGAACCCGGGGGCTGTTTGGAGGCGGTGATCTGTCACACTCGCGCACGTTTTTCGGGGAGGACCGAGCAGCTTGTCAGTGATGCTCTCGACAGCTGGAAAGGACTCTTCACCCCCTCCTCTTCCTCCTCCTCCTCTTGCTTGTGCGTTGTTGCACAGCAGCCTCCCAGGCAGCAGCAGCAGCAGCGAGTGGGCCCACTTCTTCGGCAGGGGGGCTCTGAGCACTGACGCAGGTGCCCAAGGTCCCAGCACGGCTGACGAGAGATGCCAAGCCCCCGTGAGCTGCTATTGACAGTGATGAAGCAGTCTCATGTGAGTCACTGCAGGAGCAGGAAATAGGAGCGGATCCCCCTCTCCATTCTGTGACCTTGGGGTGGTGTGGTCTCATCAGTGAAATGAGCCGGGGGGTGGGGGGAATAATCTGAGTATATGGAGAATGATGAGAAGCCTCCTGTTGGTTTCAAGGTGCCCTTGAGCAAGTTACCTCTAACCCCCGGCTCACGCAGCAGCAAATAACTACAACACCGTGCACGCGCTCTGCCAACTCCCAGGTGTGTTGGTGTGAATGTGTCCGGGAACATCCCTGACCCCGTTCTGCCCTCTGTTTGTCACTGTACAAGATCAAAGACTTGATCAAACTGGCATCAGGGACCTATGAGTTGGGTTTGAAACTTTGAAACAGTGCTGCCATCAACAACTTGGATTCAGTGTCAAGGGACGTCACAGGTTCATCAGGTCCTGGAAAATAGTTCCGGGTTGTTTTCTTAATTTGCCAGTCAGAGGCTTGTGTGCACAGTTTTTTAACATCTCAGAAACACATACGTATTTGCAGGGTGCAACAATGGAAAGACAGAAAGGTAAAATCTAATAATGGCAAAGAAAAATGCTAAAGTTGTTTTTTTTTTTTTTTTTAGTGGTGTTGGTGAATAAGAGGTATTAGATAACCCATGTGTTACTCACGTGTTTTATTTGACTCAGTGGTTCAGACACAGGCACGCAAATCTCATATAATAGCTGCTGCAGGGCACAAGCGTGCTGACTGAATGATTCTTAAGATCCGAACAATGCCCTCCTCTGTTCTACAGGTATTCTACTTTCGTTATGTTTCAGCCATGGTGCTGAAAGTATGGAGTAACTTTCCATCCCAGCTCAAAGTTACGTGCAGTGTCTGTAGGATGTTCAGGCGCTGGCGACTGCAGCGAGCTGCAAACCAAACAAACACTTAGCGCTCATGAGTAATTCATGAGCAGCTTCTGCAGCCAAACTCTCTGATGTTAAAGATATTGTATCATCTCCAACCTATAAGGCCTGAACCTCCAGGTACAGCTGTAAGAGCAGGGTTTCCCTAATCTGTCATCACAGCCAAGTTTAAAATTAAACTCAATTCAATTTATTTATTTATTTATTTTTTTTGCCATTGATTTTGTTAAACACCTCTAATCTTGTTTAAACAAGTGCTGGTCAAATTACTTTTTTAAAAATTCATTAAAATATTAAGTAGGATACAACAAATGAGTCTTGTTTTAAATATTGTTATTATTATTATTTATTATTATCTTTTCATAAAGGTCGCTCTCAGGGTGTTATGACCCACTGGTGGGGGTCCGCACCTCAGGTTAACCACTAATAGTTTATGCCACTATTTGGGAACCATTTAGTGAGAGAGACGATTTTGCTGCTTTTTGAGGCAGATCTTATTTAAAGTTTTATTTCCTATCATATATAACAGCCTGTTTATTGCACTCCTCGGCTGTTACCTCACTCAGCGGGGCTGTGCTTCCTGTGAGCACATTATGATGATGAACTTCCCTCTTTGAGAACAGAGCACTCATGGTACAGAACAGAATAAACCAAATTCATAAATCACACTTTCTCCCAAAGTTTATTCACAATTCTTCCTTACACATCTGTGCCAGAAGTGGAAAACACATCCTCCGCAGGCTTTTTTTAAACATTCATCACCTCGTGCAGCCTATCAGGAACGGAAGGTGAGGGCGGGACAGCGGGATTCCTCTCTGTGAGGTCCACCCTGAGGTTCCTCACATCTTCTCCCTAATTAAGTTTTCCACAGAACCCCCCCCCCCCCCCCCCCCCCCCCCCCCTAAGGTTGAGGGTTGCCATTTATCCTTTTCATTTGTTGTTTTGTTGCAAAAGGCCTTTGAGACTGTAATTATAACTGGAGGCGGAAATAAAGTTGATTAGCTGTGAGTTCCCATGGAAGAGGAGAGAGAGAGAGAGAGAGAGAGAGAGAGAGAGAGCGAGAGAGAGATGTCGACCAGTTCAGCCTGGGAGCTGGTGAGCCATGGAGTGAGAGAGTTTGAGCATCTGCAGTTTTTTAACATTTAAGGGGAAAATTCATCTACGCCTCTGCTTATATAATCAATCCCCCCCTGCTGCGAAAGATTCTTTAATCTCTTCCTTTACTTGTGTAACCTTGGTATGTGAGAATCTACCACCAGCGTAAAACACGAGGTTTTACATCGATATCACAGCTCGCTCCGTCCTTACCTTTTAAAAGACGCGGCTGTGCACAAGTGGCGGAATGAATCGGCCCCAATGTTCCATTTCCACATTTTCTCCACTCGCCTAACATTTACTGTAGCTTCCTTTTATGAAAAAAAAACCCTTTCACCGGCGTAATCGCGTCCTCGGGCTAAATAATTATAAACTCTGGAAAAACTGACACAGAGACGTGTGCACGTCTTGGCTGCTTTTATTAATTAGTCCCAGCTCGTGGACGAAAACATGTTGGCTTCTTTCAAAAAAGGGGCGCAGGGAAAGTGCAAGGCTTTATTTAAAAAATGGTCCTGACAAATATTGTTTCCAACAACGACTATTCGTTTAAAATTCAGGCTTTCCAAATGCCTGGCAGCGTTGGGATCTTTCTCTGACCTCTGCTGCGTCGCTGCGAGCACGCCGGCACCGAGGTAAACCTCATTGCTGGAGGGGCGGGCTTCGCCCTCGCAGGGTGTCAGAACCCAAACCAGCTTAGTTTGAGCTGGACCGCGACAGTCACTCGATAACTGCTGTTGAGGGGGGTGTGGCTCTGAGCTGCACACTTCAAACCTCCAGAGGTTCACCCACCTTCATCCTGTAGCGTGAAGGTGTGAACACATGTAGCTCAATGTCCTCACATGTTATTGTTACATCCATCTTCCTCCTTTCTGTTTGCTCCCCTTCACCCTTCATTCTCTCTTTTCTTCCGCACCTAATAAGCGCGACCTTTTCAACATTTCCTATCCCCGAGAATGAGTCATTTGGCTCCAGTTTTCTCTACAGTCATTATCCCATATTGAAAACCAAACCATGGGGCTTGTGCTCGTGTTGTTGTGTGTCAGTGTGTGTGTGTGTGTGTGTGTGTGTGTGTGAGCCACAGGTGCAGGGGTTGATAAATAAACACGAGGCGATTTGAGGACTCGGCGCTTCGTCTTTCATGGAGACTGAGCAGCTGTTGGATTCTTCCAGATGTGAGCAGCCTGTTGTGATGAGTTCAGCCAATGAGCTTCCCCTCTAATGACAGCTCTAAGTGGCTGCGGCGACAAACGATCAGTTCCATATACAGCAATGTCGTTCGCATCGTGAATATGACAAAATATGCAGATTTTACAGATGAAGGTTCATGCAAATTCCGTGGGAGGGGGTGGGCGGGGGCACCAGTTATGTTCGCCACATCAGCTCGCCATCAGCTCGCCATCCGCTGATCCTAATTAGCACTAATTACTTTCAGCACTTAGTGCCAGGCAGTTCAATGATGCTGTCAGCTCTTCATTTAAGCCATCAGCTGCCCTGTCATTCAGTGGTTCTGCCACGCTGCTCATTGACTTTAACCAGCCCCGGCCGCTTCCTTTTCTCGTTCCCTAGTCATCAAATCCGCTCGCAGTGGCATGTTGCTGCAGGTTTTGTCCCTCATTATGTCATGCAGTCCACATCTCAGCCGCGTGCATTGTCACGACTCTATAGTCACGATGCCACAGGGGCCTGTTCGATCTCGAGGTGTGCAGATATTGGGCACAATCCGTTTTGGAAGATACAACTGAGTAAACACTTTTCCAATAAATACTGATTTTTTCTTTTTTTTTTTTTACTTTTTAAATCTTTAACTTCACGACAGAAGCGCGTGTGCGGGAATGGGCACATTTATCCCACGGCCAGACTTTGCATTTAAATGCTGCATATTGCTTCAGACGACGTTCCGAAAAGGAAGTGCTGTGATCATCACATAAAAATCAAGCTACACAAATCACTGTCAGCCCTGTAATTAATCACCCAAATGCTTTGGGATTGGACACGTAAACACTGTTTGTCATGGTCCAAAAAGGAAGCTGGATGCTACAGTAATTGCTTTTGAAAAATATCGCTGCTTGTTAACAAGTCCTCACTCCATCCATCATCCTGTAACTGTTTGCCTGTCTCCCACACTCTGATACCTACCGTAAACCAAATGACAAATAGGCTGTTTGTGGGTGCACTCCAAAGTGACCCGGAGTGTTTATGTCCACATCTGAATCATATAGATGATGAAGCAGGGTTTTTTGTTTTTTTTTTTTTTGGGGTGGCACTTCCTCTCCAAACTGCCCTGCTCGTCCATTACACTCGTTCTGAATGACCTGCTAACAGTGGGTGCTTCTTTTATACCAAGCAAGTTATTTTTAAAGCAGGTAAAACAAACAGGAGTGCCATGCAGTGGAAGGCTCCCTCCCCTCTGGTGTTTGGAGGCACCTGGACATTGTGTGCTTGGAGTTGCCGGCTGCTGGAGTCCTCGGAGAGGAGGAATCGGCTTTAGAGCCTTGGTATTCACTATTAATGAACCTCAAGGATCTCTTGTGGTGATGCCCTGTAGGGATCGGTGACCTAGATCCATAGGACTGGGAGGTTTTTTTTTTTTTTTTGCTTAGTGATTCTTTTTCCCTCTTTAATTATTTGTATAATGTGTGTGTTTGTTTACATTTGTGCGCTTCTTTGGATTAATAAATAAATAAATAAATGTAGAATGGCATGTATCTCCACCAAGACCAGTCCAATATTTGTATTTGGATCCACAGTCATAAAACTTAAACTCAGGTGTAGGAAGGAGATATTCCGTACACCAGAGGAACAACATTCAATCCGAGTTGTTAATATTCAACGTCTATTTTACTGTAGTTTTTAATTGTAATAGCGATATTTAAATGTAGAATGAGTGAATGGCTGCCAAGTGGTTCCCTGCTGTGTAAACGGGAAACACTGAGCACTGTTCTGAATTCGTGCCATTTTGCTGAAAATAATCCCAGATGGGACTCTGGCATTTTCCACACACAGAGTCTGAAGGCGCTCTCACGACAAGAGATGCTCATCGCCAAATGTGTCGGCCCGCAGCGCTGCCTCTCAATCCTGGTTCTCGGCACCGGGGGCCACTTAGATTTCAGTCCCAGCACCTTGTTAATTGAGGCTCATTGCATTTTCCCGGAATCTGGTCCTTGATTAGTCCTTGATTAGATGACTAAAACGAGCCATGTATTTAAACTGAGCCCCCTCCGCGCTCGTCCCCAGATGTATACGCTGGCGGTACATGCGGCCGTCTCTGGAGACTGCTCCAGCACTGCTCGTCCCAGAAGTGCAGCCTGCTCAGCTCCTGAGCATCGAGCTGAAGTTTCCGTTTGTTTTCAGAAGTGGGTCTCCAGGGAAAACACAGGTTTGTGCTGTTGGATCAGAACCTGACTTCCCAGTTGTGTATCTGTGCTGTTTAAACGTCTCTAAAATACTTAATGCCTCTGCAGACTGTGTTTACCGCATCAGAAGCTTTAAACAAATATCATTAGTGGTGAATATAACTGTCTGTCTGGATGCTTTTTGGCTGTAGTGTGTATAATGTGTCTTTTAAAGAGCTTCATCATCAGCATGTTGGAGTGGATCATATTTCGTGGATACGTGTTTCGGGGACTAATATGCCATGAGTGTTTTTGAATGTTGGACCTTGGTGGAGACATTAGTTCTTGTAGAATGCTGAATTTCTTTGAAGGCATCATAACTGAGGAATTTTCTAAACTTTTACCAACAGGATAAAATGTGAGGAAACTGTAGAATAAGGTCCCCGGGGCCGAACGGCACAATCTTTTATTCTCAGAGCTTTCTCTGTGTCTTTACATCAATCTCAGCTTCCAGCTCTCAGTTTAAGCTGCTGATGCTAAATAGAATAATAAGGACATGATGAATAATGCACGTTTAACGTTAATATTAATTCAAGGAGATTCAGCGAAAGCTCGGTTCTGTGAGAATGCTATGGTTATAGTAAAACAGTGACTGATCCTGTTGACAGCGCTCATTAAATTCTAATACTGTTGGACGAACAGCTACATTATGAATGCCCTTTCTTAAATGTAAGAGAGAAAAATTCTTCACAATCTTAGAATGGGAATTTAGACCAGTGGGCTGGGCTGATGGGAAATTATTATTATAATAATAATTATTATTATTATTATGTGTGTTTTTTAAATCTAGAACACAGGCAGAAAGAGAGGATCAGGAGGAGAGTTACTGTCCATGTTTGGAGGTTAAACATATTTAGATTGCACTCATTGACTCATTTGGACAACATTCATACCGCGACATTTTCCACACAAGTATATTTTCCATATACGTAGACTATCATTAATCAGTACTAGTATTAAATCAAAAAAGAAAAACCCTTGTATAGTGTGTTATCAGTCATCCCGATGAAGATCCACAAATTAAATGTGTTTTGAAATGTCAAATACATTTCTTATATAAAAGCCACACACAAACATCTCTGCTATGTGGTTAGTGTTATGGAACTTGAACCTTGGTCGTGGAAAATAGTCTCCAGCGGTAACTGGAGAAACAGAGAGAGAGGAGCTTATCTAGAAAAATGAGAGGCACTGCAGAGTGAGTCTTGCCTGTAGATACGGTTTGAAGTAGCTGGATGAGAGAAGCATTTCAAAGTAAACCAACAGAGATGAATTATTGATGTGTTGTGAGAGACACCCATACATCATTAGGGCAATTTAGGTGGTAAATACAAATAAGAAAGAATTACTGAGCAGACCCATGTAAGGTCAGCGTGGGTACGCAGGGAAGGGCAGACGCAAACATTAAAGAATCCACTTCCTGTCGTGCAAAGGAATACAAACCTGTGAGGCCTGACCTTCTATAAAGCTCCATCATTCAACTGTGTTTACTCGGGAGAACTCGCTGTGCCAGTGGAAGATATAGGGATATAGGAAGTAAATAGCCATAGAAAGTAAAAAGCATAAATACAGCAGGAACACTCTGAGCCTGCAGCCAAGGCGGAACTGTGAACAGTTTACAGCTTGAAAAAAGAAAAAAAGTGTCCGAGGCTTTCATCAACAGCCAAAGGCGTCTTCAGAGGCGGATAAAAAATGAGCAGCGGGTGGATGTGCTGCGAGAGAAACGACTTCACTGTATCTGGGGCCGAAAGTCGGAAAATTCATCTCACGGGATCTGTGGCTTTTGCGATATACAGCCGTGGCAGGATGCAGTTATTAAATTAATTCAGTAAAGTCCAAGCCGCCTATTTTCATTTTGGTGTGGGGGCGTAGTGTGCTTTAAATCAGAATGACAGGTTAACATACAGCACGAGTGGATCTTTGCTTCATGAGGAAAAAAATAAAAAACAAGATCAGTTATTCCCCATTTTGATGATCAATACAGGCCGTGCGTGTGGGGAATTCCACTGATCGACACAGGGGCAGAAGGGGGAATGCTGGAGGGGTCGTGACCTTTGCAAGGCTCTGAGGCAATTATCCTGTGAGCTCCGGGATCCTCTGTATGATCAATGGACCAATATGCTCCTGGTGTTGTCCGTCACCTTAAGTCTTCCGTGGCCGCCTAAATCTGTCGCAGCTGTCAGAGGAAACAGTGCAATCGTCAACACCGACGGGGTCTGTGTGACTTTAAGCCCCGATTCAAATGTCACAACTCAAAGCACATCAGCGCGGCCCTGACACATCCTAAAGGACAGGGCCCCGCAGAACGCCGACCGGGGGTTTCTGTCCTCTTCGACACACGCGCGAACAAAAGAACAAGGCGCGTCACAGAGGTGTGCGTAGGTTTGATCGTAGCCAGCGTGACCATGTGCGGCCAAGACAGTCGCGATGCCTCCAGTGAAGCATATTAAATCAACAAACGCGGCTCTGCGGTGGGTCTTAGTCATCCTGCGGTGTCTGTCTGAACAGAAATCACCGCTATGCTCGTGAGCAGTGGTCGCCGTCACTCAACATAATTCTCTTGCACCTCGGGGCTCTGCAGCCACTCTGGGTTTTTCCTTCTCTTTATGTTTTTAATATTTTTTCCGTTTGTTTGTTTTACTGGGACGTTTGATTTAGTTTTCAAACGACCCAGAATAATTTATTCCACAACGCTGTACAGTTAATATAAAGCTTTATAAATGACTAAATCTGACTGACTCACTGACAGAAACATTACTAATGTTGTATTTATTCTATGTCGTCTAATACTCGGTTTTTCTCGCTGTCGCTTCCTTGTGCTGCCGTGCCGATTTTTTAATGTCCTCTATGGAGGATCAATAAATAATTATCTTATCTTATCTGACAAATGATTAATCCATATTTCAAAACGACATTTTTCTTGTTGATTAACTACTTTCAGCAGCAAATAGAAGCTTCACAAAACCCAGATTTATCATATTTCTTGACAAGTAAGAACTTGAAAATCCCACGTTTCACCTGCGTGTGTTCGGACTGTTAGAACAGGTCCAGTGTTTGGAAGGCCGGGCTCTGCCTGAGTCGCTCCCTGTGTTCGAGGATCTGCTTGAAGGAAACGTGATCTGAAGCTGCAGAGTTGCTACAACACCTCGTGTCGCCGCTGTAGTTTTACAGACTGCAGTTTGATGCGGCTCCGTCTCTTGTTTCACTCGATCACAGCGCTTTAATCTCTCTGATTGCCGTACTTCAGAGCGTGGAGATCTCCTGTTTACTGTGGAGAGAGCATTTAGCTAATAACACTGTACACGCTGCGTCCGACAAAGCACACTACAGCTATTATTTCGCTTTATACAATCCCAGAAGGGACAATTACCGGCAAACAATGTCAGGTTTTCACACTTACTTTGTTGATGCTGTTCACTTGGCCGACATTTAAGGACTCCATCCTCTGACCCTGATGAATGTATGTATCTATAATGAGGTGGCTGTGCTGTCAGACACTTGGACTCAATTTTGAATAACACGTCGAGGATTGCTCTGGGCACAGAGTGGGAGAGGAACTGCGCAGCGAGCTGGGTTGCCATAAATTTCACCCTCCACCGCTGGGCCACGGCGCGGTAATGTCGAGGTGAGAAATGCAGACTTGGACCTCGAAGACATTTCCTACTAATGATCAGATTTTCTTGGAAAACATTTGTGGAGGAGGGAATGAGTAACACAGGCTTAGAGGTATCACAGTGGGGAGTGTTCCCTGTGGCATGCACTCACACCGTCAAGACTGGTCTGATTAACCCCTGACTGGAAAAACAGAGAATGACTGCAAGTGTGTGGGTGTGTATATATATATATATTTACCATGCATATACCCTGCTCATCATATTTTGCTGTTCATCCATCCCCAAGACTGAAATATTGCAATAAACGTGGTGATGAAATGTCTTCCAGATATTATTCTCCCTCTCAGAAGGAATTTGTTGCTGCCAAACCACTGACAATTCGCATCATCCTCAGCTCCTCCCTCTGTCCAAGGCGGTAAATACCAGTTCATCATCAGGTCATCAGTACCTGTTAATATCAGCAGGCTCTACTACAAGGTGCTGAATATATACCATGTACTGAGCTTCCACGGTTGTGGAATCGATCATCTTCTGGTAAAATGGCGGAGATGTTAACGGCTGCTCTGTGTTGCTATGTTAAAGAAAGTTAAAAAAAACTAAATGAGTGTGCATCTGCTCCAGGACAAGTTTTCTGGAAATCCAACAAACGGTCAGTGATGACCTCCTCCTCAATGAAAATCATGTAAATACAGGTTTCACTGTAAAATGGGACAGTTGTATTTCTGTCTGAAGAACCTCTCAATTCACGTGTGTAGTGCGTTTGATGTCTGGATGACGGATAGCAGACACGATGAATATAGAGACCATACAACCGCTCTTTGTATCACTGTCATTTTTCCTCATATTGAGACTATGGGCCGACACGGTGCTTTAACCTCGTCAGAGGTGCCTCCTCAGCCGTGCTGCAGTATAAATGTGTGTGAGCCTGACAGTGCTGATGCGACACACGTGGCTATTCTAACACAAATATTAGAACAGGTGAGGGTGGTATGCTAACGGACATTTAGGGCTCTTGTTCTGCTCCAATTGAAAATCTCAATTTCACAACTGTGAATATGAATCTGTGTCTTTGAGCCTTACGTGAGTGACAGGATGGACAGAGGGAGCGAGGGGGTTAGCGCTCGAGTCATAACCCGGCGAGCCAAGCTGCCGGGACCACCCCTTCCAATCTCTGTCTTAATGATCGAAGCAAGCCAGGCACCTCGGTCCTTCCCCCTCCCCTTGATTATCCCTCACTGACCTCATGAGAGCTGCGGCTCGCTTTCATCTCCCCGTGTCAAGATCCCTCCGAACTCTCTCCCCTGCGCTCTGGGCCACAGCCGCCTGCATCTTCCGCAATTAGAACAACTTCTCGCTGCTGTACCTCCAACCAACACCCATGCAAGCCTCCCTGCATTATTACAGACGGTGCGTTTCACACCTCTGGATTCCTCGTGAAGCCTGTGTGCAGTGTCAGAGGGTGTGCACCCCAGGGTGCTGCACAGTCCAGTTTCTCTTCAGTTCTTCACTTCAAAACAGCCATGCTATTGTTTTATCTTGTATTCTTTGTCAACTTTCCTTCACGTGCTCATGCATTATGGATTTAGATCAGCACATGTGACTCCAGCCTCTCTGCCCACTGATCACCAATAGATGGTTCACAGTGGTGCAGTGGTTAGCACCTCAAAGCACGAAGGGTTCCCAGTTTGAAGCTCTGTTCGGCTTTCTGGGTGGAATTTGTCCTTCATGTAATTTCTCATTTCTTGTATTACAAAGAGAGTTTATGTTGATCTTGACTCTGAAATGTTATTTGGCACCATTTTTTCCGATGTTTATTCAAATAACAACCTCTGGAAACCGAAATAATGAACCGGCGCTGGGTGAAAAGTGTGTGATCAGTGAGTGTGTGAGTGCTCAATCTAATTTCCAGGAGACGGGGGCAGATAACTCCGAGTATGAACTCCCCACACTCTAATATTTACTTCTTGGTTTCTACTTTCCGATAAGCAGCGGAGCCGTCGAGCGCTGACTTGCCCATCTGAAGTCCAGCCACGCTCTGGTGTTTTCCCAGGAACAGAGTGCACGGCTCGATAAGGCAGCCAGGCTCCGGGTAAAATTTAGATTCTGACACCTCGTCTTGTATCTGGCGACGTGATCGCATATTATAAATTGCTCTTTCTTAAAAAGCAAGCCTCCTGTCTTTTACATCACAAGTTTGGGTTATCATGCCACCCATGCGTGCACAACTCTCGGCGGCATTTACGATCCTGAGACTATGTTGGGCATTTTCTTTTTTATCTAAGTGGAACAACCCCTCAGCTTGCCAATATCTGGAGCCCAGGAGAGAGGCTGGGAGTAAACAGCACTGCTGTCAATAAAGTTGAGGCCGATGCTTGAACATGAAATATATGGATAGAATCAAATATTAATTGTACAAGTTTTATCGGCCTCAAGTATTTCTTATTTCAGTGTGGTTTTGAAGCATTTTGCATTTGTCATTTTTCATAATAAACAACATTAAAAAAGGATTGTTGATTCACTTACCAAGGATCAGCATGAAATGTTAACAGAATATTAAGGCTGCGGGCAAAGTTATGAGACTGTACAGGTCTGTAAGTGTTAGAAACTGCGAATGAGAAAGATTAAAGCAGGAAAACAATATTATTTGTGTGACTTAATGGTATTTTACTTGGTGACGCAATTACTCCGGCGCCCACTAAATCATATGCTGAGCTGTAATGGTGGGGATTATCCTTGGCCTATTTTTCCTTCTCACACTACCGTACACACTCACACTTCTTCATACGTCTCCTTTCCCCTCTTTATCCTGCTCCTCTGTCTTGCTCTTTATTGCTGTATCGCAATCCTCAGTGTTCTGGCAGGAGCCTAACACACATGATAATTTAAAACGGCTTAAATGCCGAGCTTTGATGGGACGCCCTGCAAAACTGAGGCAAAGCCGGAGCTTTTTCACCGCGTTCGGGCCCTCGCGTTGATTTGTTAGATTCCTGTAACCCAGTTTCTTTTCGCATTTAACATTGTTTAGAGGTGAGTTTGTTCTTAAAGCTCCCAGTCACCGAACAGGGCCACAGTCTCCGGTCCACTCAGGTGGACTGGCATGCAGGGGCTTTTTCATTGGGACACTTTAAGCTGTGATTGCTGTTTGCTCGTGTTGCCTTGTTATTTGGGCTCTCGGTTAGAGCACTAGAGCACTTGATGAAATCACCGCCTGCAGCTGCAGGAATTGTCTCTGCTGTCAGCACCTAACGTCCCAGATGAATTAGGGAAACAGATTTTGTGTGGTGTGCTCCTCCTCTCTTTTGGGCAGCTGATTTGACGGCGGCTCTTTGTACCGTCTCTCTCTTCAGAGACGCTGAGATGGATATTCTTGTGCTGCGATGTACTTGCTGATACCTTGAAAATGAGTGCAAATAGAACTAAAACTGAACTATATACATTTCACAGTTTTCAAGACATTTTGACAGATTGTCAGAGTAAGAGAAGTACAATGTTAGTCTCATTACAACAGTATAATCTTTCTCTGCTCAGGGTTTTTCTTAAAAAACTGTTTTTGCGAAATCATTTGCACATTCTGCTTTTTTGCTGCACATTCTGGTTTTGATTTGCACACCCAGTTCCCATATTTAACTGTAAATTTAACTGTAAATAGTAGGTGTTTAAGAGAATTTTTTATTTTATTTTTTATCTTATTTTATTTTATTTCTTTATCCTTACTTGTTTTACGGAGCTTCTGTAAATGTGTGTTTCCCCCATGGGGGAGGAATAAAAACGTTCAATTCAAAAAAAAAAAAACAAGCTTCCAAAGATACCAGGGATTCATGTCCTTAAATCCTAAATTGATGGAGGACAATAGATGTAATATATTGTATGTTATGGTCTTTTTTTTAAACAATAGAATAGAATATTCCTACCCCGGGGGGGAAACACACATTTACAGTAGTTGGACTCCAGAAAGAGCTGGAACAAACAAAGTAACCAAGTAGTAAACTACATAATCTGTATATGGATTGCACTGATGTGCTTTTGTCTTCACCACCACTTAATGCATTTCATGCCACATGACATTTCCGGGGCTTTAAGTAACTCTGTGCTATTTTGCATTCAACGATTTGATTTGCATTCGACTACGGGCAAGTCTCTGACTGCTTTTACACGAGAGACAGGCTAAAAATATCTGGCACCTGTTCGTGTTGCATACAACTTTCATGGTGGAAGATTTAAATTGTTGTATTATTCACGTCTATGACACTTTTTTGTCTTGCTCCTCAGCTGCGGCGCCAGCCTCAGCTCCTCTCTCCGACCACAGTGGAGACACTTGTGGCTTTTTGTTGCGGCTCTTCTCCGAACATCACGTACATGCCATGACAATGGTCGCTAACTGCTTCTGAGCGGCTGCACCAGGACGATGTGCTTTAGTAATCAGCTGCATTTGGAGTTTGAGCCCAAGATGCGTCAGGATACGTTCGCACGTCTTCGGGGCACGAAAGGCAAAATAGAAGAGTCCCCTCAGGTTAACAGCCAGTGTGTCATAAGAATGACTGGACGGGCTATCTGTTGCATTCCGGTGCAAAGTGACCTTGTCTGGCGCGGTGATAGAGGAGGGGAGTGCTGACAGTGAATGTAAATCACGCATCCGTTTAGTTGATTAGAGTGCCATATGCAGGCTAACGGCAGAAAATATGGACGACCTCCCAAGAGTGAGGTGCAAAATAAAAAAAAAAAATAAGGTGCCGCAAATAATGCATCTACCCACCAAGAAAAGGTCTCCGGGACAGAATGACAGGTTTATACTCTGCTTTTTAATGGTGTGTGTCCTTCGTAAAGAGAGCAAGCACAGACTGCACTTCCAGTGACTTGCCATCATAACCAACATGACGAACCGAGGCTGCAGCCGGGAATACCAAACGGTAGAGAAGGGGCAGGCTTTTATCACAGACGCACGTTCTCTGCAGCAACGTGAGGAAGAATGTGACGGCAGCCGACTGTCGGGATGGGTGCAGTGGATATGTGTGTGGCTGATAGCCGTCTCTAAAATCCTCCTCGTACATAAAGGCCCCGGGGAAATTAGAGTGATGAGAGGAGCGACGAGGTGGCTTTCTGCAATGTAAGCTGGGGGGAGACGTATGAATAGTTGCATCCTCTGAGATGAGGGTGTTCTCGTGAATCGGGCAGTATTGATGCAGTCTTTAGTCAAACTTTCCTGCATGAAATATATTTCAGTCAGCGGCGAGGAGGCAGCATTTTCTTTCTGGAGTCATTATCGCTCGCAGAGGCAGTAAGCTAGAGACAAGAACCAATAAAACTGCTGCCTCCCTTTGTATCTGAACTCAGGCTACATCCACATTGTGACATTTTTGTTTGAAAGGCATCAGCGCTGGAGTTCATTAAGACACTTCACGACTTGCTCATGTCCTCAGCGGCACTTTTTTCAAATATACATTGATTTTTAGACACATGGTCCTACAGTATGTTTATAAAATAAGAGTCAATTTATTGCTCAAAGAAGCATTTTTTCAGATGTTGCTGATAGAAAAGTTCATAGGATTTTTAATGCGGGACATACCGTTTTCACATTCACATCTGTCAGTAATGACTTTTGGGAAATTATGGAATTTTTTTTGTCTGTTGTCCAAGAACAGAATCTGTCTTGTGTGTCATTCTAAAGAAAACTGACCTTCATTTTATTTTTAGGATTCTTCGTGCTGCTGTGATAGAGGGGAGACAGCGCGATGCTAATTTTATCTCGCTGCAAATAAAGATGAAAAGCCGTACGTTGTCACGAGCTCAGTCTCCGAGGGGCAACAGAGCAAAAACCTTGACTCTCTGACGATCAGAACATATTGGTTTGTTATTGGGTTAGCAAAGTGGTCAGCTCACACTGGGCGTAACCTGGTGACAACGGCTCTGCTCCAGAGCGGTCAAAGGTCGGGGTCTCCAATAATACCATCACTGAAAATGACAGCTGTTTCAGTGTGAAGCAAGGAACTGAATCAAATTGAGTGCCTGATTAAAGGTCAAAGGTCAAAGGTCAACTTGTTATAAAAAAAATAAACTGGACCAATGTAATTATAGTAGTACTTCTCTTAACCATAGATCTATTTTGTAGCAGTAATTGAAACGGAACAACCAAAGACATGCTATGATCACAGATAAATTCCGTTCACAGATACTGATTTGTTTTTATGTGACCGCAAACATTTTTCTCTCCAGCTGTGGCAGAATGAACCTGCTCGGCAGCTTAAATCAGAGCTGTGGGGTGGAGGGGGGGAAAAAAATAACAGGTGCCGAGCGAGGGCCAGCACAAATCACTCCACGAGGAGCTCATCCATATGTGGGAATGAGTAACAGCTTAAAGAGCAAGGGGGCAAACTGGGAGGCAGAGACGTGTAGGAATTCTTGATTTGTTCGACTGTGCCAGAGTTACGAGGTCCTCCACATCTTCACGGAGGAGACGGAAGGACACAGGGTTGAGACACCATCCAGAGGAGCAAAGTGGTATTACAAGAACAGAGCAGGGGAAAAAAAAAAAAAACACGAGTATTGGAGCTGAATTTCTATTTTTCCTACCCCCCCCTCATTCATCTGTAAGAAGGCTTCCTGAGTCACAGCAGTGGTCACCAGATGGTGCTGCAAAGGCAGGTTTGATCCATGTGCTGCTCATCCAGGCGGGAGGACGGAGGAATGAGGAAGTGGAGAGGGCGCTTGCATCACCGTAATCACCATAACTCTGGTGGCTGGCATATAGACAAGTAACTGATGGCAGCCATAAATCCAGTGCAAAAGAAAAGAGGCTGTTACACACGTTGCGGAGCAGAGTGATGCGCTGCACTTTGGAAATTAGAGAGGTCCGAGGGGACCGTGCCCCCTAACTTCTTAATGGGAACGCGGCCTCATCCCTGAGGACAGTTTCTCCCTGTGCACGTGAATGAGTGGAAGGTATGAAGGAGGATGAAAGGTCACTGGGATCACGTTGAAAATGAGAAATGTATGTTCTTTTTCAGGATTAATAGTAATTTTCTTTAATTTGGCTCTTTTAAAATGTGGTTAAAGATAATAATACAGAATTTTTTATTTCAAAACTATTCAGGAGCAACCTTTTTGTCAGAAATAGGAAAAAATTCAAAGGTCCCATGTTATGTACCAAAGGATGAAAAGTAAAAGTGCTCCGTCGTCTTTGTGCTTGTAAATTATTAAAATATCAACATGAAAACAACACTGTGGTGGTTCAGCTCATAGTGTGGGACATCACAGATACACAGCGAATAAAAGCATTAAGTTGATATAGCACATAAAGGCCTACATTACATTTAAGTACAATTATGTCAAAATGGGTGCAGTACTTTGGACTAGTACAACACTTTGTAAAATGTACTTTGTGACTGTCCACCACTGGTTCCCTCTAATCTGATCGTTTGCCATTTGATTTCATGCACCGCAAGTTTTGGACTGAGGATGTTGGTGTAAACAGTGCTATGAGATGATGAGCAGCCAAACAGAAGTCCAGAGGTTCGCAGCTGATGGGTCATCCCGTTCGCAGCCAGGGTCAGCTGCCAGGCCTCTGGGTCCTCTCTGGGTTTCCTCCTCCCCGGAGTCCACACATCAAAGCCACTTCCCTCCTGCAGGCCGCAGATGAATGTTCTTCCTTTTCAAAGAGTTACCAGACCACACTGCTCTATCTTAATGACATCTGTATCTCTGATGACTGTGGGTTGCTACAGTCAGCGAGTCACTCTGTCCACTTGGACAAACATTATTATTTTTTTTTTAACTTTTAAACCAGTCTGAACCAGCAACGTTTCATAACAACCGCACATCCATTATATTCTCTGTATTTCTGCCGAGGGATTTGAATTGGTGGTCAAGGTCTCATTCTCAGGTGTGTAGCAGTGAGTGAGCTGCTGGATGTTTTAATCTGTAATACAGAAATGTGCCATTATTAGAATTAGAAAACTATTAAATAAGTTGGATAGTTATATGACTGTATCAGTAGAAAGCCTCTCAAGCAGTTTATTATTTACATAAAAAGTGAATTGGTTATATGGTATTATTCAGTTCTGAGGTTTTTGTTGTTCTAGTGCTTGTCATCATTTTTATTTATGTGGTACAATAAATAGTCATAAGTATCAGATCAGCTTTATTTTACTTTTAGGAAATAATATAAAGAAACCATGTCTTTCTTTCCACAAAGTAAAAAAATGATTTCATATTCAATATCATATCATGTTTTGTTACACAATACATTGTGATGTCACCACAATTAGTACATTTTTATATTTATATTATATATAAGATATATTTTGTTATCAGTGTATGCGGTGATAATATCTTCTAAAGACACCTCGTCACGTTTCTCCTCTGGTTCTTTGATAACGCCGAATCGGCGGATGCGTTGATGGGATTTCCTTACCCACACAAGCAGGCTGTGTGTCTGTCACTCACTCTGCTCCGCCATCCTACAGAGAGACATGGTTGCATGGTGACTTCACACAGTTTCATATGTGATTGACAAAGGCAGACAGGCACGCACACACTGTCACACACACACACACACACACACATATATATAAATATCCAGACCTACATATGGACCTGTGTACACATGTCCCAATTTTTCCGTAACCTATTTTCTTCACTCATCTTGTCTTTTTTTTTTTTTTTTTTTTAAATAGCTCTTTGTTCTCTGCCATGTCTATTTTTATCCCAACATTCACGGGAGGAGTCAGAGAAATGACGAGGCTTGGGAGACTTGCTCATCTCCATGGCAACTATATTGCAAGCTTTTATTGTCTGTTTTATATATATATATATATATATATTTCCCTCTCTGTGATACACCTTTGTCTCTCTTATCTTATTATCAGATTTGCTCAGCTCCATATTTCACTCCGTTTCTTCTCCGGATGCTCTGTGGAGGTCTCTCTCTCTTTTTTTTCCTACCCGTGGATCCTCATCTCTCCACGCTGTCCACCCCTCCAGCCCCCTCCCCCTCCCCAGGAGCGGACTGAGCTGTCTTTTCCTCTCTGAACCAATGGGCATGCTGTTGTGGAGTAATTCCGTGCTAACCCACGCCTCGCTCGTGAGACACACTTCTGGATGCCATTCGTTTTGCCACCACAGTGAGGCCCACTTCCATGAGACCGAAAACCTCTGTGGGCTTTGTTCGGTTCAAGGGGGTTTCCCCCAATCCCCCCCCCACTGCATCCTGCTGAGAAATGCAAATTTACTGGCATCTTCCTCAGACAATAACTGCAGTATGGCTCCCTCTTTTGAAACAAACACTCATTCCTCCTCTCTGATTTGATTTCTCCACATCACGTTTCATTTGTTGGATTTATTTTCTGCTGCTGCTGCTGCTGCAAAAAACAAACATTTGAATTGTTTCCTCACTGCCGTACATTTGAAGTCATGCAATCAATCCACCATCTGCATAATTTCACCCTGGATTTCCTGTCATGTGTCTGCACACGCAGGATTCCTCCCAGGTGGCGAAATCGTGTTCTGTCAGTGAAAACCTCCTGGGCTCAGTTTCACGAGGTGCATAAAAACCCACATAGAGAGGGCGAGAAGCAAAGAGAGTCATTGTTATTACAGTAACATGAAGGGGGCGGGGGCTCAGAGGGAACATCAGCAGGAGACATTAAAAACTAAGAAAGTTACCACTGAGACTGATGCACAAACCCGTCTTTGTCTGTACAATTACTTCTGCCGGCACGTCGTATGGGAATAGAAGAAAATATGCTAGCGTCCAGACTATCAATGCCAGGTGAGATAATGACGTTAATTGCACGTCGCCATTTTGTGCCAGTCGACAAGCGCCGACAGACGCCGTCAGCCCCAAGGAGCTAAGTGCTCGCCCGTGGTCCTCCAGATTGCCCCTAAAAGAAACGCTTTCACTAGCCTGTCCGTTTCCTATGGCAACGGTCTGCCCCTTCTGTGTCACCTGCCAGCGAGGGAGCAGGTGGACCCAGCGGGGCCAGGAGGAGGCCTCGCCGGTCACGCTTCCAGAGACGACTCACACATGCCAACGCAAACACACACACACACACACATACAGGCGCAAATGGTGCAAAGCTGCAATGTTTCAATTATGGAAAACACACGAAGCTTGCTGCGCACACACACACACACCAGCACAGGTAAACACAGGAAGTTATAAATAGACATTTGCAGTGCATGTGATTAGAATGCATAGAGCCTGGAAATATTACACAGACTGCAAGGAGAATGTTTCCATGGGCTCTGTGTCGAAATGAATCTCTGACAGTGTCTTGTGGCCGGCCTGATGAAGACACAGTATCTTTATGTATATATATATATATATATATATATATATTTATATTTATATACAGTCGTTCTGCTCCATCTGTCTGGACTTCACACTTTACTTCATTTGTGAGAACTGTTTAGTTTCATTGCTGCACCATATGTCCTCATGCTCCACTTTTCATCATAACAAAAGCCATTTATTTGCAGCTGTTCCCAGTTTGTTCATATCGTCCTGCTGTAGCGGCGCTGGAAAGTCAAGTGTGTTTACTCCTGAACAATTTGAGATACTATAACTTTGTATTCCAATCCATTTATTTTGCAGCTCTGGTGTTTTTGTATGCAGCGTCAGAGCTTTCATACAACACATATGGGATGGAAAAGCTAAATGTTATGAGTTGGTTTGACCTTCCAAGATTTTTTTTTTTTTTTCAGTATTGTTTGTATGAATATCATTTTTTGCTGGA
This sequence comes from Pseudorhombus dupliciocellatus, assembly GCA_016785235.1. NCBI lineage: Eukaryota > Metazoa > Chordata > Actinopteri > Pleuronectiformes > Paralichthyidae > Pseudorhombus > Pseudorhombus dupliciocellatus. The sequence goes on along the minus strand of JAFBJW010000120.1, from coordinate 1,363,017 downwards.
ACGTGACTGGTATTAAAGGTTGTTTGAGGGCTGCGTGTGAGTGACACTCAGGCAATCCACAATTGTATCTAAGGTCACAGCCCCCCACCCTGAAACACATTGCAATCAATGGCGGGTATGAGATGTGGTGTGTCACGAGTGGTCTATCAATACCTCCGGGCTGAAGGAGGCAGATTCATAAATCAGTCTTGTCTTTCAGCCTCTGATTGTACAAGGCGAGGGGGGGGGGGTGCAGTACTACATTTTTTATTCTTAAATTCAATCAAATCTTCTAAAACAGAAATTATGGTAAAAGTAACTGTCATTTCTGGGTTCCCCCTTTCCCCATTCGTCTCTGCAGCAGGGGTCTATTGTAAACAGCTCCATTGTTTCTTTGCATTTACAGTATTTCAGCGATGTTGCTGAATGCAGAAAAAAAAACCAACATTACGCTGTAAGCTTTTTATGCAACTTGACAAACAGACTGATGATTTTAAAAGGAGAAACGACAGTGATGGAATACACCGTGTTATTAAAATCCTGGTCCAGTGAACAGTACTTGATGTTTTAGCATTGACGACTAAAATCAATTACAAATGTCCTAGACATGACATGTTTTCTGTCTGTTTTTTTTTTCCTCCATTCCTTGGCCCTGCCTGCTACCCCTCAGCAGTAATGGCATGATGAATGTGCAGGGACACAGTCACACGCCACTTCTGGGCTGACAGCGTGGGGCGAATGATGTAGTGTCTTCTAATTCTCTTTACCAGAAGAGGAGAGGCCGATAGCTTTACCGGACTGCTACACAGCTAACCAGAGGATGTCAGGGGTTACTTATTGGAATTACGTCTGTCTCTCTGTGTCTTGCTGGAAATGTCCTCCTTGTATTAAAAGCTGCTGCTCACTCACTGAACCGGATTACCAGAGGACATGAGTGGTGACACGTGTGTGCGATGTGACATTACACTTAGTTGCATGCTCGCTGTGTACATCCTATTCCTGTAAAAGGGTGAGTGTGTGTGCAGGGGCACTGGGGTCTGACCTCTGGTTCCACAGTTACCCTCAGTTGGGAAATCAATGAAGCGCGTGCAGAAAGGCTCCCTCAGGACTGTCCACATCTGCACAAATCAACACTGTTTTGCCACCACCATTTTTTCTCAGCTCTGTCAGATGAGATCAGGAGCCACAAATGTGCCACATTTTACACACATCCACATGAGCTACCCAAGGGACAGGTGATGCTGGCCGTTCCTAACACACTTCTACATGTATTTATGAGAGAACTAGGCCAGAAAAGACAACGGATATAATTGACATAAAATGTCTTGAGAGAAAATTCATTCTCACGATGCTGTTTCGCGATTGAATTGAACTGCACTCAGGAGAGCACATACCTCCACCAAGACCCCACAGCCTCTTTAAATTTAATCAAGATGTGGTGAATTACCCCCAATTATAGAAATCTATTCCCTTTAATATGGCTGATTTTTTTTACAGATCCATACACTTTTACCTGGTAAAATACAATATAATCATCAGTCCTGCAAAGGTGGAAGCCAGTGAAAAAGAATCCTCATCAAAATCGAATGATTCTCCCACACCCTTGAACAATGTTTGCTGGAGATAATACGATCAATTAATTAATTATTGCTACAGCCTAGCGCAGCGTTGTGAAATCCTAGTTTTTAGTATGACCGGAATAACAAACATCTCACCTCTAGCCATAACCTTCCCTGACCCCATAACCTGCACTTTATATCTTCCTCCAAATCTCTGATCCTCCAATCTCTGATTCTGTCCTCGCCCTCTCTCTTGCTGCACAATCCTTTTGCTTTCCAGGGCCTTTGGTTGGCTCTGGTCTTGTCTTAGCTTGATGTTGTACAGTATATGAGTTTCCCCCCTCCGGTCCCTTAGACATGCAGAATACTGAGCTGTGCACATTTAGGTTGACAGATTAGTTTACATTTGGTTTGACACCACAAGAGAAGGGCTCGGCTCGCCTGCAGTAATGACCGCTACTTTCTGGGGCTTGGTTTAGTAAAGGAAGGCACAGCCTGCCAGGAGAAATATGGAGGGCCAAACTCTGACCCAGCAGGACCAGCCCGTGAGTTCACAACCTCGTGGCTCCGGATTATGACATGAATCATATATATATGGGAATGCATACACATGTGTATATATGTATATACCAAGCAAAGCAGAAAGAAGCCCTGGGGAAGATTCTGTTTCTAAATTAGTGGCCACTGAAGGCCACGTTACGGAAGAATGCATAATCAGGCTTCAAGTGCACTGAATTCAAGGCTGACCATCTCAGAGAGGCAGAGACAGAACACAGTCAGTCTGTCATGTGCTTATTTCTGATATTGATTGTGATTATAATTACAGCATTCACATATTTAACCTCTGATTGAACTAAACCTGCATATGGCATGATTTTAATCATTTTATGCATTGTAGAACTAGCTGTGAATAAGCTCCTATTTGTATATTTCAGACAATGATAAACCAATATGTGTTTCGCCTGATTTATTTGTCGCCATCTCATGTTGGTGAGGCCACCTCTCTTAAAGAGGAGCGCAGCTGTTTTGAGACAGCTCAGGTCCCTTGGCTGAACCCTACCACACACACACACACACACACACACACACACGTCCTCTCCCCTGGTGTGGGCTCCGCAGCTGTTCCTGTTGGGAGCGTGTGTGATTTGGAGATCACTATAGGATCAAAACAAAATATGCGTGATTTTAAGGCAAATAGGTAGAAGGGTATGAACAATTATGTCACAATTTGAGCTTCACCCAGGAAACAATTACAGAAGGTGTCCTGACATTGTATAATACATAGTTAAATTGTATTGCTATAGTACAGTATAGCAATACTATGGGATAACATGTCGCATAGAGAAAATATAGACAAGCAAAATGTTTCAAATGTATGACTGTGTTGTATAAACTTTTAAAGGAATATTGAATTATTAATTTGTATTGATCCAAGTCTTTCTGCAGTGTAGCCCTCTAGCCCTTATTGTTGCCTTCACTGACATTGCTGAACCAATTGGTGAATTTTTTTTTAGGCCTAGTGAAGACATGTTAAACATTCATCCTCTTCCTCACCCAGCACGTCCACATACATTCATCTCATCATTTAATCTCAAAAAGAGTCCCTGTGTTGAATTGTTCCTGCATTTCAAAGCTAAATATTCATAAAATATACATTGTAGATACATTTTTAATAGATAAAATCACACATTGTCTCAAAACTCACCAAAACCTCAATGTTAACATGTAATTCTGTTAGCAAGGCCAATCGCCGCAAAGTGACAACATCCAATTCATTATCTATGCACATGACAACAATGAGAAGGCCACTAAAAAAACAAACCAAGTGATGTGTACATATTGCTGGTGAACGCGAGGGCCCTGGAATAGACAGCATGGTGTCGAATGAGCAGACAATGCCAGCCTCATTTGTTTCACTATCATGATTATGCCAGGAGAGATTAAATGGTGATCTGGAAGCAGTGGGATTTGAACGCGCCAGACGACACGCTTTCGTGATTTGGCTTGTTTCCAGACACACCACCTATATGAGCAATATAACATGAATGACAAGAGTTGGGCCACTGTATAATCAAAAGGTTTTTGGCCACGTTGGTATCATTGCCAGTATTGTCCTCGTGAGCATGTCGCCATGCTAGCAGTAGTTTAGCTTGAGGCGCTGCTGGTATGTGATGAGTAAATACACAGCACAGCACAGGGAATTGGACGGCTGGTGGGAGTGGGCCTCAAGAGCCCAGAGCAATACCACTTGGTGGTTCATGTGAAATAAAACAACTGATGCTGTTTCTGGAGTAAACAAATGGACCTGATATTTGACCCCACTGTTAGAAAAGTCATGGTTGCAATGTGCTGGAGCGTGAGTGGGCATTTCTCAGTCAATAATATGTGTACTGGGACTGTACTGTCCTTTGCAAGTTCTGTTTAATTTGCACTCTGTTGTGTGGGTTTCCTCTACATGAGTGTCTTGGTTCACTGACCAAGGCTGCCCTACAGCCACTGCATGTGAAGAACCGTCCACCACATTAGTGTATTTTCATTCTCTGAATCAGTTTCTGTGTTTGAATCAGACCTCCAGACAGAACAATGTTTGGCACTACAACCAAATGCTGTAAAACCAGCACTGTCTCGCTGCCAGGAGAACCACTCTGATCTCCTGTTTCTCCAGCAGGGGCACGTCCTCTTTGAAACTGACGCCGGTGCCATTCCCGCTGCTGATGGAATCACACGGCTGAGATATGAGAGAGAGAGAGGCAGCACACTGTTGTACATCATGAGGAGCTGCTGGGATCTAAGGCCCAGGACGTCAGCAATTACACTTGCTGATAATGGTGCAGATAAAACCCATGTATAGATAATGAAGAGATGGACCTGTGCATATAGATGCATGAAAACACGTGGGTATTAGAATGCTTTTCTGAGGGTAGTTCGATTTTTCCAGATCTGATAAACAAAGTTAGCTCAAAAGATGCAGCATTTTTCCATAAGGCTAACTGCCCATTTAGAATCCAGCTTGTGAGGAAATGCACCATGTTATCGACTGCAACACTTAATGATTGAGCAGCTTATTGACAGCATTTGGAAACCAGTCATCCTGCAAGGTTAGGGGGCTAAGCTCCAGGTGTGAGTGGAAAAAAAAAATCCAATGAATGTGATAAACTTGCCTTCATGGCTGAAGGCAAGTTTATCACATTCATTGGATTTTCATTGGTATTCATTTGATCTATGGTTTAATTTGAGCCTGTTCACATGAGTTATAGGATGTGCGCAGTGAAAAAGATTAACACGAGAGGCTGGGTTTACAAATGGAGCTTGCTAGTAGAAGATTTTGTTATGCTAGTATTGACTGCTTCCAGTGACAGCCCTGGCACGGCCCTCATGAATGCATGTTTGCGGTGGCCGGTGGTTGGCAGACACTAGGAGCCGGGGAAAGCCAAGGGGCCTCATAAGTGGGGGACATTTGCAGAAGCTGCCTGCGAGTGCACTGTGACAGCTCAGGTCAAGTACCTTTTATTAGTGTTTAATTTTACAATCAACCTGGATGGATGGCCTCTGGGCTGTCATATCTGTTTTGGACTATGTCCATGGCTTGACTGAAAGGCACCCTGGACTCCACTGCCCTGCACAACACTTGATGGTTATTGTGGGTCGTTATGCATAAACCTGTGGCCCACAGCTGGTCTCTGTTACTCCCTTTCCCATTTAAACTGATGGTTCCCTTAAACAGGTCCTGGATGACAAGGGCCGTCCTGGACTCGATCTCCCTGTCCTGTGACCAACCTTTAGTGCAGGTCAGCCAGTTACATAATGTACTGGAGCGAGTCTGGATGCAAGCAGCTAAGCTCATTGTTCTGGCTCTGAGTGCACGGGCACAGTAATTTATCTCTCCAGTGTGGCTACAGTTTTACAAAGGTTTGCCTGCTACCAGACATTCAACCTTGAGGGGGGCAAACATTGAGCTTGCACAGTTTCTGTAGGATATTCAAGAGTCTCCATCAATATCTCAGCCAAGACAAATGTACCTGCATCACTGGGACTAAGCAGTGATGGGTTTATTGGAAAAAGCAGGAATTGTACACGTATTGAAGAAGGCACTATTTTGATGGCTGGCTAATGTTGGGATTTTCCAAATACCCCCAGCAGGCAATTTACATTTATGTGCCTTTATTTTGGGCGAAAGAATGTTAAGAATGCCAAAAATGATTTGCTGTTGAGACATGGCTACTTTGACAGAAGCTGGTGAGGGTTTCAACAGGAGTGGCCACACTGACAGATAGGATGCAATCTGCTGTTTGGGTCTGGGTGAGGGTCCAAAGGTCAGAAAATAGCCGTGTCTGAAGAATGATCTGAAGCATGAAATATCTGTACCTCACAAAAATTTAAATTTGGGAGCAAAAGTCAATATTATCAACCTGTCTCTTCTAGTTCAGGGATTCCCCCTCCCCCATTATCTACAAATATAAATGTACATTTTACTTGGGTATTATTTGAGAAAAAAAGATTAAATGACAGGTGATGGGATCCATATGTATGTTTTTTAATTAAAGACAATTCCTCACGGATGAAAGCATACAGGACTGTATCCCATGACAGTGTTACAGTCTTCAATGTGTTATATTGCACTGCATTTTTTTTTAGTGTTTAATAATATAGATAATACATCCACAAAGTAAAGTTCACACAAAAAATATTTTAGCAGTATACTTCACAAACAATAAATATATTGACTGTTTCACTAGGTCCGCATTTAAAAACCTGAAGACAGCACTTTTCCTTCCATTTGCTGCTGACCAGCTACATAAAAAAAACAGTATATAGCTTTTACAACCCATCAATGCCAGTGCCATTTCACTCCATTTTACTTTTTTATCTGTATTCCTTCTGAGGAAACATGTTTTGTAGAAAAGTCAAATGTATTTTAATTTGTTTATTTTCAGCACTGTATTCCACATGTGCAGATATTTGTAATAAAAGAGGTGTGGTCATATCACAGTGGCTCAGTTTACAGCCACAGCTGTTTCAAAACTGAATATCAGGCAAAATGATGTCCGCGATAAATAACAGGTCCACATTACTGTAAAAGGGTAATAAGTAAGATTTTACCGCCCCACCGCAAAAAATGAATATAATATATCCACAGGGGTCTGACAGGATTATTGATCAATATCAGTGAATCAACACAACTCATCAGAAGCTGGGGTTTCATCCGAGGCCCCAAACGATAAATCATTGCTATTGTTTCAGTGATGAACATGGATGGTTTGAAACGTGCCTTTCCTTTTTGATAGAGATGAATAAACAGAATATCTGAATGTTGCTGCGTAGCGAGCATTTGAATTGAGATTTCAAAGTTCCATTGACTTTAGAAAAAAATGCAACGTTTTGGTGTTTAATGGTACCAGCAGCTTTTGAGTTGGAATATTTTCCTGCATATTCCTGAATGTATGGGCTCTCAATGTGATCAATATTACAGCTTTAACCTTTCCATTTGTTCTTATTGGCTCTCCTCCATGAAGTACGCTTCAGCAATGATTAGATTATATGATGGAGTAATATTCCACTTCCTCACTAGGAGACAGAAAAGTGGCTTGTAGTCATTCAGGTGTCCCATGTCCAGTAATCACTGGTTGATGGGAAGATATTTTAGAAGAATGTAAAAATAACAGCAGGGGAGGTGGTTGGGTGGAGCTAAGCCTCAATCTAACTTAGGATATAGTACCACAAGATCGAATAACTTTCATGGAAAAAATATGCATTGTCTGTTATACTGACCTTTTCATGTATTTGATAAATGTGTACATGAAAAATGAATATTGTCAGGATGCTAACAGATGCATTATCTTGTTGCAGTTTTTTCTTTTTTTTTTAATCGCTGACATGATGCGTCCTTACTCCGCTCAATACTTTGGCAAAGACTCACAAACACAGATATTACACAGAGAGATCCGGAAGTCTGAGAAAAGGATCTTAGTGTATTTTGTGGATTTCTCTCAAATAAAAGATTGAGTTTCTGCACACTGTCAGCACTGATTGTATTAGAGACATGACATTCTGCTCACAGACCTCTGAATTTGATTTCTTGGAAATATTAATCATTTATACTGAAAAGGCCTAAGAAATGTGCCTTTACGGTCTCGCTTGCACGTCACTGTTAAAGCTTGCTGCGTAACTTCTAGCTATAAAGAATGATGGTGTCCAGCCACAGCTCATTTAGCAAATCAGATAATATCTTTACCTGCCTGACAACGTCACAGAGCCTCCCACTAATTTGCTTTATGACTTGCTTCTCGGTGCCCATGTGATGAGCTATGATAGTCACCTAATCTTGTAACTCTTGGCAGCTGTGAGCTATCTCGTCAATTAAAAATTCCCAGTGGAGAATTGGGTCCCAAAAGGAATTGCTAAAAAAATGATTATCCAGTTATGATCTGCTTTCAGCTGTGTAATTACACTTGACCACAGTTCGTCCCGCTGTGCAGCGAGGGGATTGGCGAAGTCCGTCTCTTTTTAATTAACGCGGTTGAGAGTGGCTGGCAAACTTAACACAATAGGGTGAATTGAAGGTTCCCCCATGAGCCCCAACCGGTGACATTTTCTGACTAATTACAGCCGTGGTCAGATTCATTTTTGTCGAGTGCGTGTGAACACATGCTGGGATCTTGTGTGTCTGTGGCCGTTTGATTTCCTTTTCATGTTTAGTTCAAATTGTTAAATTATCAAATGCAGTACCAGAGTGAGTGAGCAGTCTGACACAGAAAACAAAATCTCTGGGAAGATCTTTAGTGCAAGACACGACGATTATAGTTCCTACAATTTTGTCTGTGTGTCCACAAAAATTGGTGCGTGCTAAACCGTCAACAGCCAGTGCAATGGACAGGACACACGCTGATGGAATATGGTTCAGTTCCTGGGAGAGCTCCCTGGCTGCTCTTGTTTCTGATTGGAGGAGGGAACGGAAAACAACAAGCTTGAGTGCATGACAGCCTTTTAGTCCAACATGGAGAGAAAGCAGCGCGTACCGTAGATTCCTGCAAGTCACGAGACGTGCCTCACTGCGCTTTTAATGTCGCTGCTTGTCTCTGTTTATCTCCCCTCTTTGTTTGTTTACCAAACACCCCTCGCTCGGCGCCCGCTGCACCTACGGTTCCTTGCATCATTGTGCCGGCTCCTCTCTATGGGCTTTAAAAGCTTTTTCAATGCATCTCAAAATATTTATGAATCTAAATGCAGTTATTTTGCTCCAGCAACTGAGTGCAGGCAGTGAATGCAGCAGGAACCGACCTATAGACTCATATTTGCAGAGTCAAGCATAAATGTCCATTTGGGCAGTTAGAGTGTGAGACTATTGACTTGCTATTGGAAGGACGGCTAATGGCTGAATGTTTTTGTGCCAAGTGGGATGGGTTATCCCACCAGTGCTGCGCCACCTGTTCTGAAAACACAATCTTAAGGGACAAATTATTATTGCATGTAGAGTGTGTGTGTGTCTGTGTGTGTGGCCATGCATGCTTTTGTGTATTTGTACATATCTGTATTTGAGAGTGTAAGCTGCATCACGTCCCTTAATCTTTTCCTTCTTTTTCAACTCAACCGTGAGGCACGTTGCCTAAGGTCTGTATCATATTGTAAATTAATTATTCTCCGCTGGAATTGTGTTAGAGTGTGTGGGTATTTGTGTGTGTGTGTGTGTGTGTGTGTGTGTGTGTGTCTTCATGTCTGTGTGACAAGTATGCTGTTATTCCAAAGGAAATGACAGAGCAGAGTGTTATTTCCCATCCACCACTTCCAGACATTACATTTTGTTGAATGCATTAACTCCATGGTGATTTCAAATGCATCTCAGCTACCAATCACAATTTGAGAGAGAGAGGTAGATAGAGAGAGGGAGGAGGAGGACATGGGGTGAAGGAGCAAGGTGGCCACTCCTCACTCTTTGTGGCTGTGTGCTTGTTAAAAAAAATGAAATAAAAAATATTAAATGCAGCTATGTGGACTGGAAAGCCTCTGCTCAGTGAATTTCAAAATACCTTTGGCACCATTGTTTTTTTTTTTCCCTGTGTGTATACAAGCTGCAAGCAGTCACGCAGCTGTTTCCATGGCAATATCTATCTGTGTGAGGAATTCATTAACCCTTTCTCGTAGGAGTTCTGTGTAGAAATCCCACGTAGAATACAGATTGGAAAAGAGGAAGGGATGCTACGGTGCTATTTTTGACGAGATGCTGCTATTTATGAAACAACACACATTTTCTGATGCACACTGGCGAATCTGTGTTTGCTCTTTGGTGTTGACATCCACTGTCTGCAAGGCAACCGGGCTGCTGCATCAGACGCTGACATTTGAATGTAAGGAAAACTGAATTGAGGACACAGAATGCAAATAAGGGCATTACACAAGTCGCCCCATTGCCAGAGGAACGACAAAATGACCAAATGAAAAAATCCACGTCACAGCCTCAAGTCGTGACAGAAGATAAATCAATGGTGCACTCAAATCAGGTATAAATGTAATATAAAATATGCCCAGAGTCCAAAAGCCAAGAGGAATATCAGACACATGCAGAGAGGATGCACTTAGTACACAAACAAGGACACTTACATGCACCCAATCCCAAGAGGGAGGAAGAGCTAATGCTGCTCCTAAGTGAAGACGCTGGACGACATACGCGTCACAGATGTTCTGTTTTCAAATTGATAAACCATCGGTAAGATTAACCTCACGTCAGACCTTTACTAATGCCTAATTATTCATTTGGATTGTATCAATAGAAGGCCATTGGGAGGGAGGGGGGGGGGGGGGGGGGGGGGGGGGGGGGGGGGGGGGGGGCTTGTTAAATATGCGTCACACCAAATGTCCCATACATGAAACGCACTGAGAGCTGCAGAGGGACACGTGAGGTAAAGGCCAGAATTACAGATTTGAATTAGTGCTTGTCCTTCATCAGTAGCGGACCTATTTAGCATTAAGTGTTGCACTTCATCCATGTTAATTTCAGAGGCGGCACGCCGCGTGCCGTGTTTGTGAGCATTTCTCTGGTGGGAGGACGAATGAGTGTTTCAGGTCAGTCGGTTGTGCGCTAGCCTGCGGGGTGTCAAAGCTAGTTTTCTAATCACCTTAAGGGATGAGCAGGCAGACTCTGTTTTAAGCTAGTCACTATATATGGACTCTATATAGAACCTTACAGTGGAGGCCCTCTTTTAGAACAGACCTGGCTTCAGGAGTAAATGTCCCATTTATGGCTGCCCTGGTTCCAGAGCGACTAAAACCTCTCAGAGACGTCATTACCTACACCTGAGGATGGTGGGTAGTATTATACTTCTTGACATAGACACAAGCTGCGAGTCGTGGTAAATATACCACGGATGGTTATTACATTACGGCTGGTAATCACAAACTTCATTAGATAACGGATGAGATTCTGACTTCAGGTGAGCTCTAGAATTCCTGTTAAAACACAAAGAACAAATTCACAAAGGGTAAAGCAACATATCTCACTGCTCGGTCTGATTATTCTGATCTCCTGTGGATAAGCACCTCACGTCAACATTATCGATCTTTTTCAGAATATATACACCATTTTCCTGTTTTCTGCCAAGACCCGTAGTTTTCTTATTTATGGCCAATCAGCACGTGTTCATTAATTTCCCATTATTCTTGACCATTGGGTGCATTGCTGTGAGCGATCCCACATGAGAACAATGGAGCTGAACCGGCAGCAGTAAACGTTGAAGTGGAATGTCTTTCATTTTTATGACAATGTTAAATAATCATGAATTTGTGTCCAGCCGCACGTCATAGATCGAAATCAGGATTTCGATCTGCCCTCCTCTAGCATATATATACCTGACCACACACGGTGTAATGATCAATAGTGGATATAATTCATGTGCTCCATCACTCCTGCTTGTTTACATGATTGTTATTTTCCCTGCAAAATCCTGAGGTGAAGCAAAGTGGCGACATTCGCCTGCACTCTCCTCATGTGTGCCGTCTGTGGCTCTGAGCCGAAACTGCGCTCGTCACAAGTATGTGGAACAAGCCTCAACGAGCAACACGTTGCACTTTGATTGGGCTTGCTGCGGTAGCATAGCAACAATTGCCTGGTAGCCAGCGTCAAGGTGGTGCTTCAGATCTGTGTGTTTTCAAAGCCTCCAATCTCATCACTGCGGTGAGTGAGTGGCGTAATGTGCATTGAAGTTGAACCTTCATTTTCTCAAAGTTCGTCAGCCGCACTGTTACACAGCGGGGAAGTGAGCTCTCAGGCGGCGCCGCTTTGACCTGCCCGTGTGATCGCACAGTAAGATACCACGGCGAACAGTGGATAGCCGTGCAGCCATCGGCCCTACAGTACATACGTGTTCCATACACACACTTTTTCTAAACAGGTTTTTATGCATTTGAAGGGGGTTCATTTTTTTTTTTTTATTTCTCATCGTTAAGAGCTGACACATCAGTCAGAAGAGGTGCAGCGCATACGTCACAAATGTTTTCTTGCTCTCCTGTTTGAAATGAATTGTTGATTTTAAGGTAAATAGTCTTTGAACAAGTGAGTCTGTATTAATCAATGAGTCTGATGGCACATTATGCGCTTCACTGCCCATGTTTTGGTTTCTTCTCTGGTATTGTTTTAATTATTCATCATTCTTTCATCCCTCTATCGTCACCTACTTCCAAGAGAAGACGTTTACCTACAAATCGAGGCAAGCGTCTGAAGCAGTGGGGCAGCAACTCAGAGGCCCCCAATGGTTTACGTTGCATTGTTGAGGTCACCCACGCCTCCCACCTAGTCTGAGTCTGTAGAAGTAAAAAAGGAAAATACAGTAGGAGCTGGAGATCAGACATGAATCAGGCCAACATTTCAATCGCAGCCTCTCCAGGGAGGTTCTGCCTCTGCTTCTCCACACTGCAGTGAGACAGTGGTGAAAGCGATGTGATTAAACTAGTAAAAGAGAACAACCTTTCCCCAGCGCGACTAACCAAACGTGAACTCAGGCTGTCACCTCTCCTCATTGTTTTGGACCACACTGCCGTTAATGAAACTGAACGTCTTCATGAGAAGCCTTGATAGCGTTCTCTAATCAAAGGGAGCACACAAAATCCCACAGCACATTAATGTTAAGTGAACGCTCATTAAGTCAACATCCCCCCTTTTTAATAAAAAACAAAAAAAAAAAACCCCACACATACTGTAAATCCACTTAAGTTAGAGGCTGATAAAAAAAGGATAAAAATCTCAGTTAAATCTGTTAAACGTGTCATCTGTTACCTCCAGCCGAGGGGTATTTGACAGATATGAACAGCAAGAGAGTGACTGGAAGGCACCAATGCATTAACCATGTGATACTATTTATATCAGAGGAGCAAGGGTGACCCAGTAACTCACATGTGTTATGCAACATATGAGTGGAACAAAAAAAAAAAATAAGAGCATGGTACATGTACATCTCTGGGGCCTGGATCTCCTTGTCATAGAAGCCAATTAGATTTAATTGCAGTAATCAGGTAATCCTGTGAATGGGAACAGTATTGTGAGCGCATCCAACCTCACAGAGGGAAGTGAGCATTCCCGGGATCATCGTAGCGTGCGATCACACAGGTTGCAACTCCATAATACGCTCAGCTGTGACTCTCAGCGACATTACCTATGGGAGATGAACCGCTTTCAAAGAATACATACATAGACAAGTGTGTTTCTTAGATCTACACACACTGGGATAGACTGATTAGAAAATAAGAAGATCTTGAAGAACCAGTGTGTAGGATTAGTGACATCGCAACCTTCCACATACGGGCAGGGGAGCATCCTTTAATGATTCTTCGTCTCAGATGATTCATGAAAACAATATGATAGTTAATTTGTCCCAATGTATTTTCTAATCACCTGATGGATAATTGTTTGTAAAGACAGAGAAAGTCATTTAGTGGTATAGAAGAATCTCGGCGTGTCCACTTTTAAATATAGAAGCCTATGTGGACTCTTCTCTTCTCAAACTACTGATTCCAAGGTCAGAAATGATGATTCACTCTCAACCTGATGATTTAGCTCCTAAAACTTTCCCATCTGTATAGAAGTAATTCAAATGCACTTGTGCTGTAACTGCTCTCTCCTGTGATGCAACAAGTGTGAAGTGTCTGGGCCTCTGAATGCTGCAGGTCATGTGATGTTAAGTGCTCACCCTTGGGTGCCAGGTCACAGCCAGGCCTGGTGTTGCCCTTTGACGGACTGCATGTGATTGCAATTATTGCAAAGAGAAGCCCTGCTAACAGGGTCATGAGCCTCGTCTCATCCACAGCAAAACACAAAATCATGGCTCATTTCCTGTTTTCTCACTGATATTGACATTAAAGTGACACTAAAGGAACAGATGTATCTGTCCCGGTTTTGTTTCGGATCTGTGCCGAGGCACACATGAATGGGTTTATATGGAGGGCAGCAGAGAATATCCAATAGCAACAAATGTCTGTTGGACTCAACATAAAGTGGGGCTATAGACTGATTGACTCGGCGGTGTGTCACAGTGCTTGTGTCCCTGACAATGATGGTGATGATGATGATGATGAGGAGGAGGAGGAGGAGGACAATGATGATGAAGCAGAAAGTAGAGAGTGTGATGTCCCCTGACAGGCCACATTTCTATTTTTTTTTTTTTTTTTAAGTATTATTGTAAAGCCATCATAGCAGAAATGGTTGCGTGGTGCCTCGGCTGCATGTCTGCTTTTGTCCCACTGACACCACGGCGGTGACAGCACCGGGTCTACTCCTTTAAATGAGCCTTTGCGCATAGCCTTCGAATCACCACAACTGCATCAGTGCTGGCTGGGGTTGCTTAGCAACTGGACAGCACAGAGATCCCTGAAGAAAACCTCCTCCTCTGTATAAAACACAGGGCTCGTGTGATTCTTGAATTGTGTGACGTGCGGGTGTTTGCAATATTCCAGTAAGGATGCTTATTGTTAACGAAGCAAAGCAATCGAACCTTTTCATTTTTTGATTACATTTGACTGGACGAAATATTGTGCGTAAAAGCAAAGTGCCAAAGTGGATGAAAGGCACGGAAACACACGGACACGCACTCGCAGCATGCTAATGTGTGTGTTCTCGGAGAATAGACAGACAATTGAGCGCATGGACAGGCTGTCGCTAAGGAATTCACCTTAGGTGTCCCCCCCCCCCCCCCCCCCCCCCCCCCCCGGCCCCCCCCCCCCCCCCCCCCACCCCCTTCACCAGCACCACTACCCCTTCTCCCCCCAAAACTGAGCTCCAGCCTATTGTAAATTCCATTAAACAATCAGGAAGAGGAAAAAAAAAACAAGAGGAGGAGGGAAACGGAGAGAGAGATTCCCCCCATCATGTCTCTTTGGACAATGTTCGGAGCAGCGGAGGAGCGGACAGCATTAAACGCCCTTTAGATGCCGGACAGCGCATGCAGGCGCGTGGACCCCTCCAGACGGGCTGAGCATCTCTGATGTGAAACCTGTGATACACGTGTCCTGCGTATCAGAGGGGCCATCCATATTTCTTTGGCATCTCATTTTTGTTCCTCTCTCTCCACCAGAGGAGTGATATAGCCTGCGCTGACGTCTGCATCAGATATTACCCAGTGCTTTTTCAATGTGCATTTTCCCCTCAGTGACTTTGCGCTGATCTACATCATCATCATCAGCATCAGCGAGCGAGCAGGCAAGCAAGCAAGCAAGCAGCAGCTTCGGTGGAGGTGGGGGGAGAAGAAGAGGAAAACAAAGAAAGAAAGGGACTGAAGATTTCATTTTTCTGTTTTTTTAAAGCCCACCGCTCCCCCTTCTTCTTCGTCCTCTTCTTCGGGCAGACCAGCGTTCCCAGTTCAAAGACGTATCTGTGAACGGCATCACGTTGTGGAAGAGACTGGCGCCGCGACACCGCTGGAACCATGCCTCTCCTGCAGATTTGGACCGGCAAATTTCACCCGCCGATCTGATCCACCGGGAGGCTGCTGCTCAGTCACTCATTCATGCTGGTGTTTTCTTTTTCAAAGGGGACAGAAGACTTGTCATCACTTTTTGAAACTATTGTGTGAGCTGCTTTTTTCCCCCCTCTCCGAGCAAGATGTCTGATCTTCTGGTGTTGGTCGAGGGGCTCTGTGACCTGCACGGATTTCCATAGCTGGGGAAAAACAGCGGGGGCCAGTTTAGCAGATTATTTATTTTTTCTTTTATAACAGAAAAAAATATCAACCAAGAAGCTTATTTCAATGAAGACACAGCATGCGTATAGATGTAGGGTAGTTGGACATTTTTTAGAATAGGCAATTCTCATTTTTTTTTTTATTGCCAGTTTTTACTTTTTCTGGGAGGAACCACGGGACTGGTTGGATTATAGAAACTATATCTGAAGGATTAGTGGAGATGTTGGGTCGTCAAGAAGATCAATTATGTGGAATTTTCTCTGCTCTGGCGGCTTTGTCCTTCGTTTGCTTTGTTCAAAGGTAAGAAAACGTCGCTGGGAGGCGAATTGGAGCGAAACCTGTCACACCAGTGGACGCGATGCGCGGTCAATCAGAGGCTGAGATCGGCCAGATCGCATTAACGGGGTACCCGGGCCTTTTTATTAGGGGCATCACTGCCGATATATGCCCCATTAGACTGAGCTGTGGCGCGCGCGAGCGTAAAAACATGCGCGTGCACGGCACCGAGCCCTATTGTGAATCGTAACCCACTCCCGATATGAAAATGCACGCATGCACCGGTCAGTGGGATCGTGCTGGAAATGACAGTCCCCAGACTGGCGACATGATGAGATGATTGGATCCTTCGATTATCGATTGATGGGGCAGATGTGCGGCTGCAGCCGCACGGCCTGTAAACCCACATATGCCCACATCACGTGTACAGGAACAGTAATTATCTGAACTGGCTATTCTTTAGTCCCCCCCCCCGAAAAATGATCAGAATCAAAGAAAAAAAATAAATAAATAAATAAAAAGCCTCCCAGCATGCCACCATAATCACCCTCAACCCCTTCCTCCTCCTCCTCCTCCTCCTCCTCCTCATCAGACAGCCTGGGTATCAACATCTAACCTTTCACTAAATGTCTCTCCCCGTTCAGGCCGCTGTTATGTTTACAGCGTGATTTACTGCACGAGCCTTTGTGATCATCATCGCAGTCACAATCTCCCGATCAATCCCTTTATTGTTTGCCTGATGAAGCCACTGATAAGCGTACCAATCCCCCAGTGGCCTGCTCATCCCCGCCTGCAGTAACCTACAGCGTCAGTGATGAGATTTAAGTGCTCACGGTGCACTGGGTCGCACTCTTTTTTGACATTTCGATCCCATTATCATACCACCCCCCCACTCCCCAATAACAGCGGAGGGCATGGGGGGGGGGTTGTCATCTGGTGATGTGTTCCGGGTGTCAGGGGTGTTCTCTCGTAATGATGCTCTCAGGTGTCAGGCCCACAAGTCCTAGCGCTGGCCAGCTTGATGAACAGCTGCACGGCCTGTGAGCTAATTGAACAGTGCTTCCCTGGCCGAGCCGAGGGCTAGTGCTCCTATCAGGGGAGCAATTTAACCCACTTCTTCCCCCTTGCTCTCATCCAACACCCTCCTGCAACAAGGAACCTCAGCTGTGGAGCTGCACCCGGTCAGGTGACGCAGGTCATGCCACCGATGTTATTGGCGTCAGTCAGACCGTTGCAGGCTGTGCGCTCCTCCCGGGGATCGTCTGTCTCCACTCTGACCGGCGAGGCCTCTGCTATGACCCTGAGCTTATTTAAATATATGCACGTGTCAGGGGCGACGTCTAGAAAATATCGGCAGGCGTATTATCGACACACCCCCTCAATTGATTATCTAAATGTCCTGTTGGTTGGGCTCACAGGACGATAACATGTATTTTTCAGCTTCTGTCATGGCAACAGAGGAGTCCGTTTTGAGGGGAAATGTGCCGTCGCTGTCAGGTGGTGACAACCAAGAGCGCAGGATTAAAACTGCAGCCGACAAAGGCTGAGAGTGAGACGTGAAATTGATGCAAACTCTATCAAAACTGCTTGTTCGACACGAGCTGGAAAAGCGTGGAGGCACATGTCCTCTTTCCTTTTGTCAAGGCACTGCTGTGTTGAAGGGCTTCCTCTGCAACGGTAGCATCCGAAAGCCGGTGCCACGCTCATATTTTTTCATCATTCCAGTAGGTGTGCAGCGCAGAAAAACAAAATGTCTATGTGTTTAAAATGGCTTACACGTGTACTCTCTGCTCCCAGCTCCTCCACTGGAAGCACCGGAATGTCTGTGGCCAAGGCCACCGTGGACAAATTGCTGAAGGGATATGACATCCGTTTGAGGCCTGATTTTGGAGGTATGTGTTGTGAGCGCATCTGTCACTTTGTGGGGGGGGGGGGGGGTGTGTTGTGAGCGCATCTGTGGGGGGGGGGGGGGGGGGGGGGTATTTGAGCTCTGCTGTCGAGGGTGTTAACGACTTGAGGTTTGTTCAAAACTACACAGTATTTCTAAGAATCACTTCCCCTGGAATCTGAGGAAGAGATTTCCGGTGGAAAAATATCGGCAGTAGGTTTGGATTTATTGTTACCTCACCATGCATCCTTTCACACGTTGGAGGTGGCTGCTCTGCGACAATTAGGAAGAGCGGAACAGTCAAACATTAAAATCAGAGGTTGGGATTGATCTTCAGAGCAGGGAATGTGTTTTTCCTCCATTAACTTTTATTGGAAATTGTGAATCTTCGACATCCGCTCATTAGAATACCGGTAGTTTGAGTGGAAGGAGAGACGTCATTAGTTTATGTCATTTGGGCTGATTGTTTTACTGAAGCTAGTCAGAGGGGACCAATTATATATACATTTGTATGTTTTTTCTAATTTTCTCTGTATAAAGGTGGATGTCTCCTCTGGATCAAACATGATGATGTTGCTCTCAACATTTAGTTGTGTTCTTTTTTTTTTTTAATCAGTCCTGGTAACTTGGTTTGAGAGTTTGCTCTCAGAACCTCTGCGTCATGGCGACTCACAAGCCTCTGGACAGGCTCCCGGATGTTCCGCCAGTCAGGGAGTAGTCAACTTTATGGGAGGCCTCTTAAGGAGGCCTGAGCGAACACTTGTTACAGTGAGATGCTCGGCTGAGGCGCTGCATAACAAGCACTATGTAATATTGGCTTAAAATGTAAATGTGTGATTTTTATAGAAAATCAGAAAATAAGGATGATTCCCATTTTATAGTTTGGATTTACAACAGCTGAGGTTTGACCTGTGCAAGGCCACTCACTGAAAACGTCAACAATGACGGACGGCCTGAGTGACGGCTCCCGTCCAGTACAGTACACAAGGTTGTACCTAGTACCTGGTAAAATGTACGATCCTCCCATGGTTTTGCCAACATTCCTTATCAATCTAACAATTGCTCAATGTTTTTGTGCAAAGAAACCCCAGTTTTAACTGAATTAAATGTAGAAATAAGCAAAGTAAATGCATCTTATTGAGAATATCAAGTGTAATGAATGGTTAATAGGGACCATGCAGCATGACTCATTTCCAAAATATCTGATTCTGCTGTGCAGCTCTGTTTTCACAGCCTGGACAGCACTGAACGAATCCATGTCGTCAAGAAATCCACCTTTCCCTATTCTCACTATATGCTTAAAATACGAATTGCTCTGAATTACGTCTTCATTTTGAAGGCCGTCTATAATCTGATAACTACCCAAATAAAGCGTTTAAGTGTACATGTTGTTTACAAACCAGAGTATCTCTGTAAAGCGTCTGCAGGCAGCCGCCTGTCAGTCCTGTGACTTCACTATTCTTGATGAGCAGTGAAGAACATATAGCAGGTGCGCCTCCTCGTATAACCTTCCCCTGGTTGGATGCTCTGCCAAAAACAGATGCTCTGATGAAGGCTGATGTGTCAAAACATGTTAGCCTGACGTTTGCCATTGTAAAAAATATGTTGTGGTTGAGGTTACGTCTCCTCTCTGGGTTTTGGAGCGCTGCCATTCCGGAGTTGTTTCAAGATACAGTGGGAGGAAATGAGAGGAAGCACAGAAACGTCTCACGAGGTAGAGGTCTGCCGTATGGAAATCAATGGCGTGTGTCTGGCCTGTCTGTCTGATTGTCACAGCGATTACTTGGTCCGGTTTAATCCAATTTGGATTAAACTTGGTCAAATCGGTTGGGACCAGGGTCAGGACCTGTGGGATCGATTCTGTTTCAAATCTGTCAACGGTCAAGGTCCGATCATGGGATCAGATAGTGGTGAATATAAGCATATTCATATAATTAGCATATTTCATATTCCTTCATAGACATGTGCTTTGGAATAATTGAGCCAGAGGCACACAGGGAGTACATACAGAGTGGGTGTAGCATCTCTCTGAGTGCATCTCCAGTTCACTGTGTTTCTGAAATGAGTTGTTTGTTTGCTGAAACAAGCCTAATGCTCAAACAGTGCTTTTGAACATTTCACACTGAAGACATTTCTATTTACAGACTTGTCAAATGGAAAGATATCAGCTTGTAAGGCTCAGTCAGGAAATATAACTCAAATGCAGAACAAACAAGTCAAAATTTCAAACACTATTTTGCCCCTTTAACGTAGCCGCAAATTCTGCAAAATTGTTAGTGTCTTTTTTTGTCTTTTTTTTTTTTACTATTTTGAATTGCGGCTTAATTTAGAAAACTGTATCTAGACCACTTTAAACAGAGAATGTTTTTTAATTAGTATTGTGCTATTTTCAGTTTTATTGACTTCTCAAATGGCTTTACGGTCCAAGTGACATTCACCCCGTCACACACACACACACACACACACACACACACACACTTCCATACAACCCTCCCATAGAAATGCCTGCTGTCAGCACAGCGGTCAGGGGCAATTTGGCGTCAGTATCTCGGGATGCACACTGGAAAGAACCGGGGATTGGACCCGTGACATTCTGGTTAGTGGATGACCCCACCATTTCCCTTTGCTTTACAGAAGAATGTATGTAAATCTAATGATGCAGCAAAAAAACTGTGCATCAAATATAGATTCAAGCTTTTGATGCATAGATGGTGGATATTTCTATTTAGGGACACAAGCATGTTTGATTTTTATTACCATTTAACTGCAACAGACAAAAAAAAATGAATCATAAGATTAACAAATGGATGAAAACAAATACTCTACCCACATTTTTAAATTAAATGTTCTTATTTTATACCTGGCTCTTGATAAGTAAACAACAGGATTAATATGCACTGTAGAAGCCACTGTTGTGTAGCAGCCTTTGAATTCACTGGAGTGGGTAGAGCAAGTTTTATAGAGTGAGTGTCCCAGGCAGAGAGTAGCTGTGCTTTCCCCTCAGGCCAGGGAGCTGTAGTCCATCATGCCTTGATATTTCCTACATCAGTCAGCTACTTCTGTCGTGACACAACTGCTGACGACCTTCAGCTCTCGAGATTCAACAAAGAGGGTTTTAATTTACCACAATGCTGGACTCTGACTGTGCTCCCATAACCGCCTGGCCATCACCCCGCATTTGTCAGGGGGTGCACACCAGTGGGAAAACCCTGTGGTTGGAGCGGAATGGCGAGGAAAAGGTGGCGACGAGCGTCGTGGTGGGCTTTACCCGGCGTGTGGTGGCCGTACCACCAGTGGATGCACATTTAATGACGTCTGCACAGAGATCTGAGCTGGCAGACAAACGCAAATGACAGCTATCCCATCATTTTGAAATTTCCCCTGAATTATTGTTTTGTAAAAGCAAATGCGGATGAACTCGCTGCTCTGTGAAAAGGTTTTTCTGTTAATGCATCCGTTATGAATGCAGATCTAGTTTTCCCTCTTCCTAGATTATAACACCGGGTTGGAACCTCGTAACAAGTTGCTCATGGCCAGCGAGCTGAATCATAGACTACAACCCCCACATGACATGAATGATGCATTACATAAATTAAGATTCAACAGTGGATTGCACAACTGGTTAAGAGAGTTTCTGTTTTGTGCCGACGCTGGCCCAGTTTGAATCGCCGCTGAGGCGTCAACTGCATTTTTGATTTGGCACAGTTTTTTTTTTTTTTTTTATACTGTAGCCCCTTGTGTTGCTACCTGGGTGGTTGGAAGCTAGTTAGGGAACAATTTTAATGTAAATCACAAATAGTATAAAAAGCTACTCTGTACATGCAGTCATTTTTAATGAGTCATTTAACATGAAAGTTTGAAATGCTGTGATAGGAGGAAGGAAACCTACTGTGACATACTTCCAATTACTTCATTTGGCCTGCGCCCAGTGAAAGATAAAATCAAAGCTATCAAAAGAGGCCACCTGTCTCCAGCCTCCCGTCGTTTTCAGCTACATTTGATGGCAGCATAATCTACTGCACTTCGGGATGTAGCCGCTCCAGCCAACGTGACATGTGAGGAGTATTTAAAGTGATGAAGGTCTTCCAGTCGACTCAGCCTCTCGTTAATTATGATGCCAACATGGAGACGGGTTGCTCCTTCAATGCTTCCTACTATGATGTCAATGCAGCTCCTCCCAAAAAAAAAGACGCCTGGCACAGAAAACCCATTAGGTTCGCCTCATGAATTCTGTCGGAAACTGAACATGGTTCGACGGCGGATAGAAAAGAATTGCATCCGGTTTTATGTGTCCTCTGCTGCCACAAAGATGGTCTGCAAGATTGATATGGCCTGTATGAGACCGGGATTGTTGTGTCCAAGGTGGAAATGTCCTCTAATCATCTGGTTAAGTGTCTGTTGGTCCTAAACCTCCGAGAAATTCTCCAGGACCACCTGCTTTGACTGTTCTAACCAATCATTTCAGCTTGCAGCCTCGGCCAGGTTTTCTGTTACACTGGACACTGGTGATCTGTAAACCTCCTGCTATTGAGTTAATCATGTCTCTTACCTCTTTGACACCAAAATGGTGGGTAAATGTAGGTTAATTTTAAAAAAACGAGTCAGTCCAACAACAAAGGCAATAGAATCCTCTACCACTGGCAGAAGATTTTTCTTCCACCAATGATTCATGTTTAATGTCACAAACATGCCGTGACCCAAGACCTTGGGAGTGGCATGCATCTTGCACTTGTATCTTTACTCAGCCTTCATCACCTTCATCATAACTTACAATGATCTTACGACCCGTACCTTGGGTTTAATTGACAGAGAGAGAGGAACAGCTATGCAGTTTGTTGGGAGGATTTCCCCATGTCTCAGTAACATGTCCCCGAGTCATACATGATGCAGTAGCTCACATGAAAATGATGACCCATTCAATTTATCTGGATCATTTTATTAGGTAGCGTAATGAAGTATATGACCGAGCCAAATCAGTTGCAGAAGATGCCCATTTAATTTATAATTATTCTCAATATGTTTACAAATATCACACTAACAGGAATCAACGTGTGTGTGTGTGTGAATAACATATTTTTGGACGGATGTTGCATCATCACAAACGTGTAGAATGTTAAATGTTTTCTATAACATGTAAAATCCTGATCTGACATCCTGTGGTGACATGTTTTCCTTATGCCGTCATTATCAAATATCTGTTTACTACATGTGATCTGTATCTGTTCTCCGACCAGAGGCTTGGACTGAGCTGAGCAGGTTTTGTGCTGTGGGTCCTGTAGAAGGGTTAGGGTGGTCTGACACTGCTTCTGTCACCCTCACTGATCCGCGCACGCAGGCTGCAGACGCGTTGAATAGTGAATCACCAGCGTGCCGACTCGCTCAGAATTCTAGCGAAAAGAAACTGACTGTGTTGATCCGCGAAAAATCCGAAAACAAATGTGCCGTCCAGTCAGATGGAAGCGATACAAGGACCCAGCTCAGCTCTCACCTCATTCACACATTTGTCCTTCTGGGGGGGACATATTTCAAATCAAGCTGTCATCATCACACAAATGGGTTTTATGGTCTCAGCTTCCCCCATTAACAAAGCATGAAGGGTGACATATCACAAATCCTGCGAACATGCCAGTCTCCCCGCTGAGCCCCCGAGTGCAGCGAACACAAATGTGTTAAAATCTGCTTTGTGCACACATAGCGCTGCAGATTGTTCTGCAGCCATCCAAAATGAATGTGTCTCGCTGGGTAATTTGTATTTGATACTTTTATGCAAGTAAGTAGTACATGTGTGGTTCATAGCATTACAAATATGTATAATAAGGGGTGGTAATGAAGAGGATCGAGTTAAGTCCAGGGGGTATTCTTAGGCAAGCGCTTCAAATGATGACTCTTGGATGAGCTTGTAGGGGGGGAGAGAAAACTGTTTTTAAATAACCAACCCAGTGCATTACATATTCTTAAACCAGACAAGGATTAATAGACACACACAATGAAATATGTATAATATTTTAGATTCTGTTTATTAGTTATCTGATTATTTGGGCCATGTTGAGGTAGAACAATTGAGTTTTCAAGATTAAAGCTGTTCTATTACAAAAATTAGAGTTAATTTACTGCAACAATTAAAAGAAAAGATTTTAAGGAATAAATTAATATAATTAATAACAAGCAGCTCAATGAAAATACTTACTTTTTACTCATAATACTACAACTTTATACGTATAATCTAAGTAAAATTTGGAAAGGCATCCAAAAAATTTTTTTGTATGTATTTATCTCAGAAAACAAAATGAAAAATGATGTAATCTGAAGTGTACTATGTGCTCAATGATAATGCTGTATACAGGATGGTTGTCTCTACACACCGCTGTGGTATAGCTGTGACTCTATTGGTCCATTTCACGCTATTCAGCTTATTTGCTTCGTGGTTGCTGATTATCTCAGCACTTACTTTGTCTCTCTCTTTCCTCCCTAGCATAATTTAAATTATCAGCACAAACACAGTTCTGCGATGCCTTCCTCAGCTTCTCACTCCTTATTTTGTCCTCGTCTCTTGTAATAAGCAGTGATACAGGCGTAGCGTGTCTTAAATGCTATTTTGTCGATTGTGCAGCGGGGAGAAAACCACTTTTGCCGAGCAGCCTGCATGTGTACATTAACAGGACGATGAAGGGTTGCCTGTCATGGAGTCAGGCTCTGCAGAGGTTACCTCTGATAATCTCAGTGATTGTTTTGGATAAATTCAAACGAGGGACATGTGCACATGGAGGGATGTGTCTGTATGAGCTGTACTGATGAAGTTTTCACCTGAGTAACTTTTTATAGAGAAAGGACAGGACGCCAGAGCATTGTGACATTGCAGTAGCATCAGTCCCCTGGGAATAAACCAAAAAGATTGAAGAGGTGAGTGTGAGAGCCCCTGATAGCTCTATGGGTTGTTAGATTAATTATTAAGTTTCTTGAAAAAAAGCTTAATGTAAATATCCAGCATGTCTCTGGAGCCCTCTTTATGGTTAGTTGTGGAAGTTTTTGCTTAGGCTAAAATAATCCCCCTCCTGTTGCAGTCCTGCACTGAATCACCTGACATCCTCCATCCAGTAGAGCTGCTGAGGTCACTTGATTGGACCCCACAGTAAAACCTAACGATGGGTCGTAACAAGCTGCTTGCACAGACAACCCACGAGCTCATCTTTCCAGACTCAGTGTTTGTTTTGATCTCATTACGCTGTCAATGCACGGCAATTAATTGCCTTAATCCTAAAACCAAAATAAATAAAACTTTATTAATGTCTGTAATGTCTGTCCTGTCTTTCAAGGCCCAGCCATGGCAACTGAAGGAGCGTCACTGTACAGCCTCACTGTTTAACAACCACTTAAAAAAAAAGCCCCAGTGGATGCCAGGACCGCGGGAATGTGAGAGTCAGACTCTGTATGGCAGCTTGTGGCCATAACTGTAATCACCTGATCTCATGGCTACGGGCTGCATCCGCGTTCACCAGTGTGATGCAGCGCGGCGCCAGTTCAGCCTGCAGCCATGTCATCAGAGCGTGGTCACCTGTCCCTGTCTGCTGTTTACACCACCTGGGCTTGACTGATCTCATTTTCCATTGACCCAAATGAGTCCCAGCTGCAGCCTGATCTTGTTTGTAATGGAAAAGCAGTAAATGCAGCTGTGAAACTGCGGCTCAGTCGCAGCGAGACTGGCGGGCAGAATAGACACTTAATTGACCGAATATGAAAGAGTGGGAGAGCCCGGACATGCGAGCCAGAGCGGGCGCCGCAGCACCTTATACCCCGTTCCCAGTGTATTACAGTGGATACCAGAAGCGTAACCGATCTTGCGATATTGTGCGTGCCCTGTGAGATAACCCTCTCCATGGTGTCCGTGCAGCTGTTTGCGGAGGCCACCTCTTCACGTGGCCGCTGATTGATGCGAGCGGGGGATCAGCTGCGGCCCCGCGTTCGGCCCGCCGCAGCTCTTCAGTGATATATGAAAGCAGTTCTATCAGGACCCGTGGACACTTCAGCAATACGGACGACAATCTCTTAGTCTGTGTGCTGCCACATGTCAAACGGTGGGCTGCTTTGCATATGGGCTGATAGTGCAGGCCGTCGTAATTCAGTCTCAAAGTAATGCCCATTCAGCACAAACAGGAGTGCGTTGTCAGAATCCCGGGATGGATGTTGGGGCATGTACAAGTGATATCTATCCTGATGAAGAGAGAACGCCCGGTGATTTATCACGGAGCAAACACAGGGAAAAATGCTCGAGCTGCAGGCTCAACCCCCCCCCCCCCGGGCGGGGGGCTCACCCCCCCCCCCCCCCCCCCCCACCTCCTTTTCTCTTCACTTAGATTTTCTATTTGAATTAAATGAGGTGTGCATGTAGGCAGACAGAGGAGGGGGCAAGGGTGCTGAGAGATAGCATGCAGCAGAAAGGACATACTTCATCTTCCCATTCGAAGTGTTGTTTTCAGCAACTTTGAAATGAAGGAGAAAAATGCTGAGAGAATTGCAGCAGGATGCATCGCAGAAAACCGTCGGAACCCCAGGTCAGAAGCTGGTGAGGCATCCTGAACATGGGGCTTTTATATTTTTTTTCTTCCAATTCCTTCTTCTCCTCCCAAAGATCCCCAATGACTCCTTTTTGAACCTGCGGTGATTGATGGGAGGCGTGTCCTTGACAGGGAGAGGCCGGCCAAGGGCAAAATGCAGCAGCTATCCAATTGTTTCACACAGATAAACAAGGAAAGGAATGTCATTTACAGCATCAGGAGATAGATGCGGCCGCTGCCGGGAGGTGGGCTTGAAATTACCGGACACCAGCAGTCCGATAACTGCTGTAACAGAGGGTCTGGAATATGAAATGTTATCTTTCAAAGCACAAAGTTATCATCATCGGGAGTAAGGAAGGTGTCTGTCTCTGGTTGTCCTCTCATTGACTTATCAACGTGAAGCGTAGTCTGAAGTGGTTCATAATCAGATCGTCTCCAGATATTCAGACATTCTATCCTTTTTCAGGATACCTATGCTTTATATTCATTTATGAACTGGAAGTCTACCGGACTTCTTTCATTTACAGCCTGCAAAGTGCTCATTTATACTGTCCGCTCTCCATTAAACACAGACAAGTACATGAAACGGATCCGTCCATTTTGTCTATAAGGTTTCAAACCTCTACAGTTTGGATATAGACGTTCATTTAAGTCACTGATGTTTTTTTCTTTTTTATATATTTCTCCCTCTCATCGTTGTCCTTCCTCTTTGAGTCTGATCCCACGCTCTCTTCTCTCTCTCTGATTCCACTTTTTCCCCCTCATTTTCTCTCTGCGAGTGTTTAGTTTCCCTATGTTTACATGCATGCCTTTTGTTTTTGATATCCTGTATTCCCTCCTGTCTTTGAGTCTGCCACTTATGACTTGGGTTCGTCTCGTTGCCTTTGCTTTGTCGCGTTTGAGGTGAGAAGCTTTTCTCGGCTTCGCCGTGAACGTTGCTTCCTCTCCGTTTTTGTTGTAGCATCATTTCACATGCAGATAAATTGACTCTTAACTGTAGACAGCAGTGCCAGAGAAGCAACGAGTATTAAGTAGGAAATGATTACATCTTATAAGTAAAGTAGAATTGTTTTGGTTTCACATTTTCGCTTTATGTGCACCCTGCACCTTTAATGTGACGATAGCTTCACTTCCAGTTTTAGTGAGATGACAGGAAATAACATGGAGAGGTCTTTAGCCGTATGTTGCGGTTCACTGTTGCTGCCTCAAGCGTTGAGACCATCCGCTCTTTCACATTGAAAGCTCTAAAACTTGCCGTAGTCAAAGCACTGGTCCCCGCTGCTTGGACAAGAAGGTAAAACCAACAGCAAGCTTGTATAGTGGTCACAGATTCATATATTAGGGTTTTAATAAAGAGCTAATTTATGGGTCCTACTGTCTTACTCTCCTGAGACCATATTAGCCATGATCATTGAGGAGGATCTGCACATAATTACCATAGGTTAATATAATTGTGCAGCCAGCTTTAGAAGGACGTACAAATACACGGCGTGCCACTGTGGATTTACTGCACCTGTAAAGTGACTCAGGAGAATAACTTGGACACAGCATCGGTTAAAAGAGACATCTGAAGAAAAAAAAAAACAAAAAAAAAAACACTATCGACAAACGTCTTTTCCTACTTGCTCATTTTCCCCCAAAAATGTTCACTTCAAGATTCTAAAAGCTCACGGTCAAAATGGCAATAATTAACACAGTCAATCTGTGACTTGCTGAATAAATTAGGTTAAAAGTGAATAAATTATAAGTTGGAGCATAAAAGGACTATTAAATGAATCATACACTTCTTTAGCCAATAGCTCCCTAATGGCTGCAGGATAAAATCTTGCACTGGGTACACTTTGTCCTCAAGTGCCACGCATTCTCAGGCTGCCTTTTAGTCAGAGCCTGACTGATGCCCATTGTTTAACAGTATCCGCCAGTGTGAATCGGTTTCGGCATCAATGTTTTTGTGAATATGCAACAATACAAGATGTATATTTTATGGAATTATACTTTATGTTGCTATGGACTAGTGAATCTTAAATCATAATCAAATTCAAATCCAGTTCTGTACGTCTCTTGACATAGAGCATATTTGAATGATATTCCTGATGGGTGTCTAAATCTTGCCATCTTCTGTAAACAAATGAACTTTTTGACCTTAAAACACATTTTTGACTTCCATCGTGAAATATTTTCAGAACTGATTATATTTGTCTCTTAAACATAAACATTCCCTGAACTCTTTGCATTTAAAACAGATTTTTCTTCTGAGAACATGCCATTGAACTAAAGTCAGCAAGTTGTTAGATTAAACTAAACCTTCTAATTCACTCTTCATCCTTTCAGAGCTCCTTTAATAACGCTCCTCTCGGGATTGTGATTTATGAGTCGGAAAGTCCACTGGTAATATGTGCAGTGTTTCATAATTCACTGACAAAGTCTGTGTACGTAAGTAGGGGGCATTGTTCATGTGCAGCTTTTACTGTGGAATCTAATTAGGTTTCATATAACAGGTCCAAGGTTTGTGACAGCATAGGACGATAAGATGAGGCCACCTTTACTTTATCCCGTCTCCCTGACTTCCTGTGATGTACTGGCTCTGCGCTCCTGCTTTTCTTCATCATTTTCTTATGTCTCCTCTTCTCTCTCTCTCTCTCTCTCTCTCTCTCTCTCTCTCTCTTTCCTTGTATTTACCGCAGCTGCTTTAATGATTTCCCTTTATTTTCCAGCAAACAGTGATCTTACCATGTTGTTTCTTTATCCTCAACAGCAGACTGTACTTCCCGGCTGCTCGGCCGCGTCAGTGCGAGCAATTTTTCACTTAGATTATTATTCTCTGACAATAGCGAACGCCGCAGTGATGCCATGTGACCTTTATTTAATCAGGAGAATCCCAGCGTGTCTGAGATTTCATTTCGAAGGGGGCAATGAATACATGTAATAAAAAAAAAATACAAGGCTATAAATACCACAATATATATATATATATATATATATATATATATATGAGAATAGAAGATAATCGGCAAAGTACTGTTCAGTGATCAACATACAATTCCAACAATACATGTTATTATAATAACGTCAGTGGCTGTGTGCAGTAAATATCTGAAGCGCTGGAGAATGACATTCAGAGCTGGTTTGCCAACATCCAACAGCTCTAATAAATGCAATCGGGTTGTATAGCAGAGCCAAAAAACAGCAACACGGGTCAAATCATGAATGCGGGAATGAAAGAAAGACTTTTATTGTGAAGGTGTTTCCAAAAGTTAAAATGGAGTATTTTTTCGCAGTTTTTTAAACACTTCTTTTCTTGCATGCTTTGTACGAGCGCGTCGGCTCAGTGGGTAGAAAGAAAGTCTTCAGCTTCAATCTGTTCACGAGTGGAATCTTCCCATTGGAAGTTTGCATGTTCACGTCTGTGTGAGTTTCCTCTGAGTGCTCCAGTTTCCTCCCACTTTCTGACGACATTAGGCCGTAGGTGATCATGGAAACTCTAAATTGCCTGTCTGTATGCGAGTTATCCCCGCGATAGACGAGCAGCCTGTCCATCACACCCAGTGCATGCTGGGATATGGGCTCCAGCTTCCCACAACCTTGAGCTGGAGCATGTAACCTGAAGAAAACGCGGTGTATTATAAATTGCTGGTGGTGGCCCATTGTATTCAGAGTCTCAGGTCACAGTAAACCGCATTCATCACTGTCGCTCTGTGGTAATGGTCTGAAACTGCCATTAAACCTACTGTTTGTCATTTTAAACGTTGACGTTACATTGCGCTTTGCGATTTCTGGATTTCTGTGGTTTTGTGAGAACGTGGGGATGTTTCAGGTCTCGAGGGTGCAGCATGAATAAATTCGGCCAACACAGTCGTTCCCTGTCGTGGCCTAAATGGATTCATTCATAAAATACTTCCACGTTCACCACCTCAGTGATCTGCGACGAGTTCCTTTAACCAAGTTAACCCATAGTTGGTTTAGCCTTTAGATGGCAAGCCATTATTATACTGCATTAGCCTGTCAGGATCTAATTTACAAGCATTTTTATTATTGTCCATGTTCCTTTCTGACTTGGATACAGTTCTTCAGAGACAAAGGAAGACGTGTTGTTATGAGCGATCACAAACCTCTGACGATGAACAGCAGCACCCAACGACGGTGCTGCTGAATTTGTTAAACCTGCCACAAACACAGGCTGTTGAATCTGAAGGTGTCATTCCAGCTGCTCCTGCGTTCGCTCGCCGTCGACGTCGATCTTCTGCTTCGGTTCCGTGAGGGTTGTCCGCCTTTGTTTCCGTTGCTCTCTGTCAAGATGGGAATAATTAATGACACCTTTGTGTTTAACGCAGAGGAAGGAATTTCAGTGTGACGTGACATATTGTTCTTCTTTAAAATGTATTTTGCTTCGTGAGAGCGGTGGCCATTGAAAGCAAAACCAAACACAGACTCGACTGGATAAATCATCATGCTTCTCTTGCAGTACTGTAGGGAAAATGCTGCACAGTTGCTATGGAACCCTCTGTTGCTAGGCAATGGGTTGATTATCTGAGTTTTTATATAAGAGGCAAAGTGGTATTTTCTTTGCTGTCCTGAAAATTTGTTTTTCGGGAGCTTTAGGAATGACAGCATCTGTGGATTACTATGACAACGCTCCCCTGGATTTGACTGAAACGTTTCCAGTTTGATATGTGTGCACCCTGGACTGCAAGGTGTGGCACAATGAATATTTAAACTCCACATTTTCACCAGACGTAAACATCAGGAATGATTTCGCTGTAGCGTGGAAACAGCCCAGCACCTCTCCTTTCAGCGCACGTCCTGCACAAACCATACGTTTGACTGCCGAGCCTCCTCAAGGAGCCTCTTTAATCAGATTTCATGTGATCACGCCGTGCGCTGTGCACCGAGACGTCGACTCATCAGCTGGAAACTCATTTTCCTTGGCACCAGTGCAGAATCAACCCAGATCTGCCAGAAGAGTTAACTCGGCTCCTAATCTCAGCACCTGTTGGCTGCTAATTTATTTATTTTATTTATTTATTCTGCCTCATTTATTAAAATATCCAATTTATAAGCAGTGGAGGAGAATGGAGATAGGGAGGGGAATATCCTTATGTTGCCCTCTTGTGGACTTATCAGTTCTCATATATATATACATATATATATATATAATTTTGTTTTTTTTAATCATAGCTGCAGTGCACATTTATTTTGTTTCCCGACTTGTGGTCAACAAGCTCTCCCTGTTTCTCTGTCTAAGTCACATGCACATTTTTGCTTTATATATATATATATTTTTGCTTTCAATCTAATATATATATATATATATATATATATATATATATATATATATTTTAACATTCAGCTTCTGATGAAGGATTTATGCAAATATGACTTGCTCCTCTTTTGCACACTCCCTGGTGCGTAGATCCCCACACTCATCAACTGCACTTATCCAAAATGCAGACAAGTCTCCTATATTTCACACGGCTGGAAACAGTGTTCACTGCATAGGAGTGATGTGAGGTTGTTTGCATGCAGTTAAACGTCGAATGGTTCCTTTCGCATTTTTTTTCCCTAAATTTCAGCAACACATGCCCTGTGATTTGAAAATGTTCCATATCAAATGTCCAGGACTGCGTTAGGTTGGCAGTCACGTACAGGAATGTTTTAGTGTTGAACCTTCACCTCCCGTTCACTTCCAATCAGTGCGAGCAAGGAGACGAATGGAAAATTAGCTCCCTGTGGCGAGGCCAATCGCAGCGTGTCTTCTCAACTCCGCTGAACTTTGACGTTGCGATATCCCCTTCACTTTCGCGTGGGCGTGACCGTGCCCTTAGAAAACCCTGATTACCAGTCAGGGGCTCCCGCGCTGCCAGAGGCTGCACTCTCAGTTATACATCTGTGCCGCCCTCAGTGGAAACCAGGATACGTCTTTTAAACTACGGCCACTTCCCTGCACCGGACGTATATTGTTTTGAAATGAAATGCCATTACCGAAGAAATCATTAAATAGAGCTGCCTCGCCGCCCTCTAAATCAGTTTAGCTTGTTTGCCCCGAGGCGAGATAAGACTGTCAGACTGGAAGCTGAATGTGGCGACACATTGTTGGAGCTGAGAGGACGGCACATACACTGATAATAAGTAAAGGGGGGGGGGCAGCTCGGCTGAATAGAGAAAAAGGAACTGTCAACAAGGAGTGAGAAAATGATAAGCACAGCGAGATGCATGACTGGCTGGTTTTTGAACACAGCGGCTATCGTGATTGCTAATAATTCCTCGAGCCGCGATCCAGGCCAAACGTTCACACACAGCCGAGGTGTTGTGAGAGTGATGTAATCACGAGGAGCTTTCCCAGGGATCATCAGACGGGCAGCACCACTGAGGCACCATGTCATGAAAATGTTCCGGCGTTTAGTCTCACTGTGCAGGTATGTAAATATTAATAAGGGAGCGTTCCCCATTAAAACGAGAGGAGTTAGGCCCATGACAACGCTGTGACATCAGAGGTGCCCAATAATCCCACATTCTCCATCAGTCCAGTTATTTATCATCATTCCTTTATTTACCTAGTGGAGCAGGAATTGAAAAGGGGCGATTGGGTTGAATATAGAAATGTTTCGCCCTCCGATTGTCTAGTGATGATCACTGCGTTTCTTTGCATTCTATTTTCATGTACCACATAGAGTACACAGAGGTGGTGGCAACGCTGATATGTGTTTGGCATGGTTTGCTTCAGGCCTTAGAATGTATTTAAATGTCTCACAGTGTATTTGTTGTATTGTTTTTAAAGATTTTTTTTTGAAGTATTCACTGGATAAAAATAACTTTTTTTCATGGCAGTGTCAGATTTTTTTTTATGGACAGCGGAACGATTGTTTCTAGATGTTTTATTTAAAGTTGTTTTCAGATGAGTGTCGCACTTCTCACAGAGTTTGAAGTCGCAGGTGCAGGTCGGGTTTTATTTTGAGAACGCTGTGGTGACAAGGTGAGTGCTCCTGGATCACTAAAGCAGGGTCAACATATGCAGGGGGAGAGAGGGGAGGGGAGCGGGAAGGGGGGGGGGGGTCAATGCGTTGTGAAGCAGGGTCAACATATGCAGGGGGAGAGAGGGGAGGGGAGCGGGAAGGGGGGGGGGGTTCAATGCGTTGTGTTTTCATCTTGTGAACGAATGTACTTTGACATCTCCAGGGAAAACTGTTACTGGTTGCCTTCACAAAGTGCAATAGGAAATGGCCCTACATTTTCCTGTGTTTTTTTTTTTCCTCTTTTTTAGAAAGTGATGGGAGATGGGTCGGGGAATATGACAAAGCTTCGGGGCGTTCAGTGGTAGTGCGGGCAGTGGGGGTGGGGGTTGGGGGAAATAGGATAACAGGATATAAGCGAGCGGCGAGATGGGCCTTTTCAGTCAAGTGGTTCGCTGCATGGTGAATATTTTCCTCCCAGTATTTGAAGGGGAAACAGCTTAATGAACCAACGTCTCCAGGAAAACATATTCAAACGTGTTGTCTGAGCCGTTTACTGTGGAAGAATCGGGCCGTATGGAAACAGGAGTAATGGATTTAATTTTAGCTTTAATTTTCTGTTCATTATCTGATGTTATCGTCAGTGTCCGTTCCTACAGAGCTCCACGATAGAAATCTTTTGCTTCGTTCCCCGTGATGTCTTGGATTTGTTCAGTCATGGCGGTATGCCTTCAGGTTACGGAGGTATTCGTCCTCTTGCTAATGCCTCAGCATCACATGGACGGCACAGGATGGTATTGCTCATTCATAGGGCTTCACCTGCATGTGGGTTACTTTTTAATTTACTGGCTTCACGCTGTACATGTGTATTGTTCTTGGTCCAGGGGATCACAGTCTTGGATGTGGTGAGATATGGACACACGGTTCCATCAATACTCAAACAAACAAGTGGCAAGTGCTCTGTAGCCGTCAGTGGGGGAGGGGCATTGTGCCTTCAGTCTGCGGATGAGCTACAGCAGTGGTCGGAATCTCCACGGATCATTCGGATCATTTGATTTGACATTTGACACGGACATTCAGGGATTTGCTTAAACTGCAGGAACATTTACAGAGTCACCTCCTGTTTTGCCAATTGTACTACCTTTTTTGTTGATATTCTTCAATTTAAATTAAACATTTCTTATAAACATTGTGTCAATTACTTAATGCACCTGCATGGTGAATTAGGAAAACATACCACCTGTAAAGCAACTAACATTTAACAATGTCTGGGAGCTCAGGTGGGGTTCGGCACATGCGTGTGTGCCAATAATATTTCATTTTTAAGCTGCATCTCAATTGCTTCCAGATGGTTCCGTGCATTAACGTGTTTGATGTAAGTGTGGCGAGGGCCTTTTAAATGCGCTTAAGGTGAGCGACTCTCCGTCATGTCGTGCGATGGGATTTATGGAGAAATAGCTCAGACACAGACCGAGGAGTGCACGGGTTGCGACGCAGGATCAGACCCTGGCAGCGCGCCCTGCAGGAGGCCGTCCTCAGCCTGTTGGAGTATGCAAACGTTTGTTGAAAAATATGTTCCGGCCTTATTCGACGATAACCTTGGCTTCACCGTTGTGCCGGGTCAGTGTGCTTTACGACTGCAGATTGTGTGCGGGGGTGGGGGGGGGGCGCTGGTGGAGGGTTTCTCACATCCTATTATACTTTCATTCAGCTCTATTAGTTTCAGGGGGTGGGGATATACTCCTGCACTGAACAGTGACACGCTGGTGAAAAATGTTTCCTTGAAAACTTGCTCATTTCTCATTTTATACCACCGGATATACAACGAGCTGCAGGGAATTAGTGGATCTGTGGATGGGGTATTACGCCGAAAATCGTTATCGCTACTGAGGGTAAAGAGCAGCTCATCTTTATTTCTGGGTTCTAAAGGTATTTGGGCTTATGAGGGTTAAATTAGCTCATCAGTTTTAATGGGGTAGCTACTGTGTGCGTCTGCAGCCTATGAACGCCGGCGTGGCTCCTGCTGTTGACAGGAGGCGTCGGCGTGTTTTTCTCCTTGTATTCACGTTTCGAAACAACAAAAAAATTACTTTGAAAGGGTCCAAGAGATACTTTACAGACGTGGTCCGGTGAAAGAAGAAGCTGATTTTCATTCGATTTTCATTCCATTCTCTCTGTTTTCTGATGCCGTGCAGTATGTGAATCAGCTGAGTGTGGAAATGAATCACCCCGGTCCTGCGTGAGTCACGGCGGTCCATAACCGTCTCCACCTCATCCTGCTGTTTTCGCATCAGACGTGCAAACTATATCACACTGTTCCAAAAAATAAGGAACGCTGACTCCAGTGTGACACGGTGCTAATTACACCTTGATGATATAGGCTTCTTCTGAAGCAGCGGAGGGAAAGGACCGAAAAAGGAGAAAAATTCAACTTCACGTAAACCACACTGCAATCATGGCTCCATAGGGTCTGTCCCTCTCAAATTTGATGACATGCAGTAAAGTACATGGTGTAGCGGAGCTGCTTTCTGTGTTGTTTATGACCCTTATGCTAATGGCATTGTCACTACACTACCATGGAACACTGTGTGGATGTACTGATTCAGCAGCGCCACATGAGCCAATCACTGAGCTGCTTCTGCTGCTTCTGCGTCAGCAATTCATATTTCCTGCTCTGATAGTTCTGACTGAGGAGGTATGGGAATGGGGATGGGGGGGGGGGCAGTTAAGGACTGAAACTGTGTAGAATGAGAAGAATTTGCAATAATAAAAAACCGTGAATCATCATCGACACAAGGTGAGTGGCTGGGGTGCACAGCACTCGAGTCTCCGGCCCTCCCTGCAGTTCTGCATCCAGCTTCTTCAGCATTACAGAGAGAGAGAGAGAGAGAGAGAGAGAGGGGGAGAGAGAGAAACTGGGGTTGCAATGTGATGCAAATATTACAGTTTGTTTGGATAAAACCTAATCTGAAAAGCGCTGACACCGACAAAATTAAGAAACTCTGGGTGAGCTCAAGGCTGAGGGAATACCCTAGTAAATGGTAATTTATCACAGCAATTATTTTAACGATATTGTACAAGCAGATGTTAAGCATGCATTTTTCTTCTGCTCATTTCATCGCTGCCGCCATGGAGATTATGTGGTCATCTGTGCTTGTATGATATTTAGCAGGATAGTGCAAAAACCACCAAAGTGATTTCCATGGAATTGCGTAGAGGAGTCAGACATGACCCAAGGAGGTACTCATTAAATGATGCCGTCGATCCATTATTTGTTTGTTTTTGTTTTTTTTTTGTTTTTTTAAATCTGTGTATCAGGGAATAATAAATTGATCTTGATATGGGTTCAAGCATGTTTATTAGTTTGAGCAACTTGGTGCCGGACCAAAGAAAATCTGGAATTTAGCTGTTGTTTCTTAATGGGACGGTTGGGCCTTTGCTGGAGTAACTCTACTGAGTTAAATCAGATTGTCATTTCTCTCTTTAGAAGGAACCCATTTTCTGCCATTTTGAACATAAATGGAGACCACCAAATCAGAATTTTCTGGATTAATTTTAAGGACTGGAGACTGTTTGTGCATAGTGTTAGTCTCACTCTGTTCGACTCTTGAGCCGTTGATTACCGGCTGCGGCGGCTGGAAGTGCTCGGGCGCTGTGAATGGACAATCCTTGTAAACCTCAAGCTGTCTGAATATTAAAGTGCGCTGAGTGCGTTGTGTACACGCAAGTGAGACAATGTGCGTCGCTGTTTACATGTCTGCGGTGTGTACGGCAAGCGTGTAAATGAGGCAGGTTTGCTCCCCTCGTTCCTTTACACGAGTCGCGATCCCACGCTAGATTATTGTGGATGAGTGCTTTTCTCAGTGTTGTTTCATAAATTTCTCAGAGTAACTGATCTTAACTTCTGGCTTCACACGCAGCGTCTGAGCAGCAGGAGTAGATTGAAATCTGCTGTGTCACTGCAAACTGTGCGCCGGCTTTAAACTGAAGGTATTCCAGCGCTGATGATGGGGCGGTGTGGATGCATTAAATATCCTTATCAGAAATGCCTTAAAGTTCATGACCTGAGCTTTTTAATGAATGGCTCGTCCCTCGTTTATTTAAAATTGTTAAACATGTTCGTTAGTTAATTGTAGATAAGTTCAGCCAAGTTTTTGTGTCTCCAGTCAATGTTTCCATCCCAGAGTGGGCGGTTCTACGTTGACCCTCACTTTCTCCGTCACAAAGCATGGCCATAACTTAACTGTCCTCGGTGATTCATTTCACATTAGAGCTCCTCTCTTCTGCCTCCCCCTGAATTCCCTCCTGTTTAGCTGTTCTGCTCCCTTTGCTCCTCTCTCCCGGCAGATGTTCAGCCTCGTCTTTAAGACATTAAGAAGAGCTGCATTATTAAACCTGTCATTAAATTTTACTTTTTGACCAGTTGCAGGTGAAATGCCATTCATTATTCATCGTCAATGCTTTGCCACTATTGCTTTGCGAACAAGGTTCAGCGTGTTCAAGTTTGTGATAGTGTCACGTTGCGGCTGAATGCCCCTCATCTCACCCTCCCCGTACTAACATGAAAAACATGGCGGCCTCCACAGAGAGGACCCGTCCTCTGAAAGTCCCTCCACAGCGCGTCTATGTAATCCGATTATTTACTTTATTAACGTGTTTTCTTTTTGTGCTCCTTCAGGTCCTCCCGTCATCGTAGGAATGAGCATCAACATAGCAAGCATCGACTCCATCTCAGAAGTGAACATGGTGAGTTTTGGTCTGTTGTTGATTTCTTCCTTCCTTTTGTCAAGTAGCTCATGATCAACACGCCCAGTCGTCCTCCACACTGGGACACTATCCTGTGGTGTTGCTAGGGGGTTGTCAGGAAATGCTCCTCAGCAACCGACGTGGACATTTGCATTCTGACATACAGCCCCTCAAGAACATAACAGGAGAATATCCAGCTCCACCGGTTGGATTAAACGTCTATGCCTAGAAATAGAACAGCGCGGGTATATCTCCACTGTTTTGCTGCACATAGCCTTTTGTTGTGGCACAGATTGGGTCGCAGTCAGCAGCGCAGGCTGAGGAGCGAGGAAGGCAAGAAGGCCGCAGACTGAGCGATGACGTCACTCCGTCTATTAGCCCTCTCTTTATCTCGCCCAGCGTGACAGTCGCTCAGAGTGCAGCTCACTCCTCCCACGTCTCCCTGCATTTAAACACTAAAGATGCAGAGTGGGACCGGGCCTGAACGTAATGAGTGCATGAGGTTCTCAATGCTTTAAATGTGATGAGAGCTCAGACGTTGGTAAAGTGCTCGGTTGTGTGTTCAGATTTCCCTTTGTCCAATTGTAATAAAAACAGTTCATTGTTGGTGAAAAAGCTGCGATGACAGGCTTGATTGATTTGTTTGTCCGTATTAAAGCTGAGTGCTCGTGAAGTGCTCGTGGTGTTCATTTATTTGTTGACAGAGGACATTTTACAGTGAAACTGAAAATGTAGCTGAACACGTCACTTAAACAAAAAACGTCTCTAATTCCATAAAAACATGATCAAATTATTAAGGTCGAGAAAACACCGACAACATTTCTATACATTTGAATTATCTTGAAAGTTTGAGGCGCCGTGCCTGAAACTGTTCGACGCAATATTCAAATCTCTGCATCGTTTTTCAGCCGGAGACGTTTTGCATGAAGTCAGTGACACTGATCGGCGCACTGTGAGCGGCCCAGAGCGTTGACTACAGGGGCAGTGATGTATTAGCCTGCAGACATTCATACCTTCACTCCAGTGCGTTTCCTGTTAGCTCCAGTATTGTGCAGTGGCACTAGTACAGCTGGATTTGTTGGTTTGCTGCCCATGTCCTATTCCACAAATGCTGAGTAGTTTCGTTTCCCTTATTGCATGGAAAGGCTAGTTGTGGATGCATTTATTTGTTGCTGACATAGTCTTATCAAAGTTGCATTTTTCCTCTTTTCTACACTTCTTCATAGTAAAGCTCTGAATCAAGCGTTTTTATCCGCTGTCGTCTATTGGTGTGTGTTGCACCTTGATGTCCATGTAACATATGGTTCAATGTGATAACTGTGTCCTTTTTATGCCTGGTATCAATTGTGAACCTTTAATTTTCCCCCCCCCCACAAAACGTCCATCAGTTCCCCTCAGTTTGATGAACCGTGTTTGCTGTTTCTGATGAGGTCAACCCCTGTGTCTAGTTTCATCCGGCGCTGGCAGGAAACAATAAGATCAACACAAAGCAGAAAAGCATTTCTTTCCGAAATTGTTTTTTCTTGTCCGTGACTTCATACAAAGTTTTCTCCTCTCCCCAGGACTACACCATCACAATGTATTTCCAGCAGAGCTGGCAAGATAAGCGTTTGGCTTATGGTGAGCTGAACCTAAACCTGACTCTGGACAACCGTGTAGCAGACCAGCTGTGGCTCCCTGACACCTACTTCCTTAATGACAAGAAGTCTTTTCTTCATGGCGTGACAGTAAAAAACCGCATGATCCGACTGCACCCTGACGGCACCGTCCTATATGGGCTGAGGTAAGAGCAGCCGAGACGCTACAGTCCATCCATCACGTGGCCCTCGCAGGACTGTAATAAACAAGAGCAATCACTTCATCCCGACTGGATGAAATGAATCTGTTGCTGCACAGAGACAACAGCCAGACTAGAGTTGTCAGGCAATGGTTGTTCATGTGTTGTGATGGCATAGCCTCGGCAAGGAATTGAAAGGCCAGTGCGGGTTAGGGTAGGCTGTTGTTTGCTAATTTTCAAATTGTAGCTCCTTGCTCGCTTTTCCACGATCATCACAGTGCGACTTTGATACCATAGCCGTTCTCAGACATGAACAACAGATACGTTTTAACTTTAGTTACTTAGTTTGTTTTTCACACAAGCACAATGCCGTAGCAAAAACCATCACAATCACAACATCTTTATTTATTCAGGCGGGAGGTGGCAGGAAGTGACTTATTCATGTCTCTCCTGCAATAACGTGATCTTCCCTGCAACACTGACACAGCTCTTATTGTCAAAGTCTTCCAGTAATGGAGAAATTATGGAATTCATTGCAGGTCTGGAAGCAGCGCATGTGACTTATTTTTTTTTATTTTATTTTTTTTAAGTAAGAACTCCAACGATGAGTTCACGAGCACCCGGTCTGGTATATGACCGGTAACTGGCAGCTAATGCAAACTCTGGGTTCACTGACTTTACGACTCTGCTCCACTTGTGCTGCTGTCACACCACATTATAGTGTTAAGCA
The DNA here is from genome assembly GCA_016785235.1 of Pseudorhombus dupliciocellatus. Lineage (NCBI taxonomy): Eukaryota > Metazoa > Chordata > Actinopteri > Pleuronectiformes > Paralichthyidae > Pseudorhombus > Pseudorhombus dupliciocellatus. The sequence continues at coordinate 1,322,404 of JAFBJW010000120.1, read as the reverse complement.
CTACCCCATTATTGTTAGGTGTGGACGGCTATAGTCGCTGCTGAGTAAAATGTATGGCCTTGGTTAAATATAACTAAGTGCGTCATGTTCCATATGTCTGAGTGAGAAAGCTCGTTCAGAGAGACTGAAGCATTACATGCATAAACCGACTGTGTATGTTGGGAAAATAATACAAGTATTTAGTAAAGCAAATACTCGCTATGATTTTTGAGCCGGACTAGCTGTGCCGTTCCAACCAGGCAGGGTCATTTTTTCAGCAGGAGACAGCTGAAGACCCTCTCTGATTACTTTTAACTAAACAAAGTCTGCTAAATGAATTGGCCTCTGTCCTTTGGCAGCAAAACAACAACAACAACAACAACACAAAAACAACAATGATTAAATGTGGCAGCGAAAAACACAAGATCAACGCTTCTTCTGTTTGCCATTTTGTTCTGTTGCATGATGAATCATGACATTTTTATTTTTGGCAACAATGAACAGGCTGGGATGTTTGATTTATGAAGTTACTACACGACAAACTTCTAAGTTTGACTCCAAAAAAAAAACAAGGTGTTGGAAGGAGTGTGAGGAATGTTTAATCTAACATTCACTGACCCAGAAAGGCTATAAAAAGGTTTGAGCTGTCCGCCACCGTAATGTCCCAGATGACTGTGACAAACTAGACAATTCAATCAACAGCAAATGCGCATGGAGGGGACAAAGTACGAAAGCGTCCTGAGGTTTCTTCAAACTCGGAGAGCATCGCTGCTCCTTCCTAACACAATTCATTAAACTAAAGTCGTTTGATGGCAGCAAAGGAGCCGGGAATGTGTTTTGTTCTGTGAATAAAAGAAAATGAGTGTTTAGATCATATGAGGTGATGAATTATTAATGCAATAATCAGTATTCAGAAACTCTGAATTACTGAATCGGTGCTGACACAAAAGAAGATAGGGTGGCATCACTTTTTTCTGTCCCTTTATGACTCTTCAGAAGACTGTTGCCGCCACAGTAAAAATGCAGCCTCACTGCTGTCGAAGCTGTAAATGTCTGGGAACTAAAATTGTGCCTTAATCTATATTCACATTTCATATCTGCCCACGGCTGTGGCAGACTAATGTTCCCGTCGTCTTTACGAAATGTATTTGTGCAAATCTGCATCTCTGTGTAAATGGTGGCCCTCTTATGGCACCTGATTAATAAAAACACTATAGATCCACCACTGCACTGGCATCACAACTTTAGACATTTCTGTGTTTAGCAGCTTGGATATAAATGAAAAACCTAGAAAAAAAAACCCAAAAAAAGAGAAACTGAAAAAATATATTATGGCATTAGTTACATTCTGTGCCTGTTTTATACTTATACTAGTCATGGAAAAAAAACAAACATTTGTGTGGCTCCATTAAATGAAGCTGGAGGAAACAGGATCCATTTCATGCCAAAGTGAAACCAATACATCACCTGATCTGAATAAACATCCCCAGCTGCTCCACTTGGCACACCTCCGCACACGCAGCTCTCCCCAGAGCTCTAGAAACACCAAGCGGGCACGAGTGTCACCGGATCGCAGGAGGATTGCATTACACCTGTGTTTTCACCTCTGCGCTGCGTGCGACTAAAAGCCAGGCGTCAGCCGTTTCTCCGCCATCTCACCTCCAAACACACGCGGAGGTTTATCGTCACTCTCCGCAGTGACATATGGCAGATGGTGTCGAACCGTAATTGCAAGCGGTGAAAAATTCCACATGCATTGGCGCTTCCAGGACCACCAAGCCTCCTGTAAGCATGTAATTACATCGCCTTGGTGGCGTGTTTGACTTTACCCCAGGGTTATGTGGACATTTTCCTCCAGAGCAAAAAAAAAAAAAAAAATGGAACTTTAACAATAGACGTTGTATTCTCAGTTCATTTCCATGGTGCTCCCCTCGTGTCTGCCGGCTCGAGGTCTTAAATGTGTTCCCTTGTAAAGAGCGCCTGTTCGAATCTATCCCCTGTGCTGCACTTGAGCACAGTAGAATGCAAACTGTGGACAATCACATTTCACACCCGGCTGCACCTCATGATGTGCTCTCACCTATTCACTCACTGTGTAATGTGCTGATGCTGGTGTTTGTCTTTTTTATGTAGCCTTTATTTACCTTGTTTCCGGCTGCTTACATCGATTTTGATCTGAGCCGTGCTGATTGGTGTTGATCAACCAATTCTATTTTTGTGTTCATTTAAAGTACAAGCTCACGTTGTCTCTGCTTTACAAATGTGTGTTCGTGTTCTCGCCCACTGATCTCGTGTTGGGTGTTGAGAGGTGTCTTCTCTGTACCTGCACTCTTTGTTCTGTGGCTAAGTCATCTGATGGCATCCACTTTTGAGAACTGTCTTATTTTTGGACCGGGATTATTTAAAGCAGGGAAGAGGACCTTTTTCTCACCAAGGGACATTTCAGACTCTAATCACATCTGTCATGGGCCACACATATCCATTGATCATCACACTAACCTGTCTAATGTGTCAGCTGGAACTGCGACAGTGAGCTGTCTGATGTCAGTCATGACGATGATGCTACTCACTGTTGATTTAGGCCACCACAAACAAATACCTTGCACGTTTGCAAAGTGCACAGTATAGGACAGTTGTTGAGGTATAATTCATGGATGTTGTTCCTCAAATTCAGGTGTTTCATTCAGTCCCATTGCCAATAGTATAATAGTATCCCAATGGTATTGGGAAGTGTTTCCAATACCTGTGGGTATTTTGAACTGTTCAAATAAACTAGAAGATGTTGTGCTTTTGTCTTCTGTGTGAAGGCTATAGCCCAAATCAAATCTTAAAAACTAAACCGCAGTCGGGAGCTTATAATTCTGTTTTCAGAAACCTTGCTTATGCTACAATTGTCTGAATATGTGCGATGCAGCGTGGCTAGATCTCCACCTTGCGCTCCTCGTGCGGAGGGCAGGCTGGCTCTGAAGAATGCTGAGTGGTGCAGGAGAGAGTTTGGCCGTTGCAAACAAAGAAAGTCATTCCAAACATCAATAAAAGTCTGTGTCAGTAGAAAGTGTAGAGCCCGGTGTGCATGATAGAGCAGGTTTTTCCCAACTTGCCAGCGACATGAGAGGCTGAATCACTGTTCACAAGCTGACTATCCAATTTTGTCGTGCACAGGGTCCTGGGAGTATTGAGGGCTTTTTTTGAGCTAAGCTCCCACCAGATGGTGTTTTCTCTCTTCCAGTTCCTGCAAATCTGCTCTCTTATATTCCTCGATTTATTAAACCACAGTGTTTATTTTGTGATAGTACAATGATCTCTGTTTGGTAAGCAAGCGTCCTCACAGAGTCGACTGTGTAGGTGTCAAAACTATCGCTCACATATCTGAAAATCTCCCTATCTTTAGTGCCGGACCTCCGGGATCCACCTCCAGGTTGCTTTTAGTTGCGTGTTAGTCTGGCCTGATGCACGGTCAGCGGAGCCAAGCGGAGCCTGTACAAATGAATGGGTCGCACAATTGACTGTAAATGTAAAAAGTTTCCCTTCCCCTTTGTTTTGCAATGTTATGTACATTGCAAGAAAAGGAGCTATTCCAATTCCCTTGTGCTGATCTACAAATCCACTCAGATAACCAAACTGGTATTGCATATCATGTTGAAATGCACAAAATGAAGAGAGTGCTGAGTGTTGCACTGCAGTGCCGGCTCAGGTCTGAAGCTGCTTCTGATCATCTCTGGTGGGACTGGAAGTTGCTGAGTTACATCTGCTGACATTTTCAAATCCCAGGCCCTCACCGTGAGCTGTTTCCAACTTGTGCTGGCTCAATGGTCATTCTCCCCTGACTTGTTAAGTGTCATATATAAAGTCAGTTTTATTTGTAGTGAGGTTTTCTTTACTCCGCCAGGGTAAAGAAGGCTAAAGATTTCATTTCTGACCATTATTCCGAGCTCTTGCCTCAGCCAGGATTTGACTCCATCGCTGTGCTATTGTACCAGGGGTATAAGTGTATCTCCTGTAATCTTCTGTGAACCTTGACGTTTTAATTGGTTCAAGGGATGGTCCTCCATGTTATAATGTCTTTAATTGACAGTGACCATAGAGAACCTGGGATCAAATCAAATACACTTTGCTCAGGCATGCAATATATATTTATACAGTATATATCACTTACATAAAGTGAAACTTGAAATTCTTCTTATTATTGAAGCATGGCGGGAAGGTATCCTGAAACATGCTGAATTTAATTGCCATGCATGATATTAAAGACTTGAAACTTCAACCTGAATCTTGATTCCGGAAAGTTTAAAATAATGTGAGCTTCTTTGGCTTGCAGTGAAACAAGACGTCGAAGGACGCGTCCATTCAGCTCTTTGTCTCGAAAATCGTTGCCATGTAACCTTTCCTGTGAATGTAATTAGGCACAGTGTGCATGGGTGACGGCTGTGCGGTACAGACAAGCAGCAGGGAGTTGTGGTACCGCCGAGCAGGATGCAGGTAGAGCAGCTTAGTGCTTGTGCAGCAGATTGCAGCTCGGTGTCATTGTGAATAAATACATACCTGTCACCCATTTTGTTTATGTATTAATTTCTTTACCCTTCCGGAGCCCAGAGGCCCCTCATTCACACGCTTGTGTGTTAATCTGGTCCAATCAGCTCGAGTGGAGCATATTTTGTTTTCCAATTAACCAGCTACAGCACTCTGTTCAGTCCACCATGACCAATTTACAAACTCTGTGTTCATGCACTATATTTCCAAGGCGTATTATACTAATTCTAGGTAGTGTAGATGGCTGTGTGTTATTGTGCCTTTGACTAAAACATGATTAATAATCTATCCAAACTGGGAAATAGGCTTGAAAGGGGGGAAACCTGCTCTGACGTGCACACACCGTGCACATCAAACTTTCCGGGTGCATTCTGAAAACATCAACGATGAATTTCTCCATTTCATTTACACAGGAAGGCAGTGAGTGAATGGAAGCTGGTTTGATGAACAAATAGCAGCCGGTATGAACCACAGAAATGTAATAACTAAAATGTGCTGCACTGGTAAATATACAAGTTAAATGCCAAAGACTCCTACATTTATAATTTGTAGCTAAAGCCGTTTGCTGGGCGAATGGATTTATCGGCAATAATAAACTGCTGTGCATACAAGCTACCTGGCAGAAATGCATATCTCAGAAGTCGCAATAAATAACCTGCGCTGAGAAAATCGCACACGGAGGCTGAGCATTTGGTGATCCACATAAAAAGAAATGACGTCGCCGGAATAAGTAATGATAATAAAACATGTTTAAGAGTCTCTGGGAAAAAAAAAAAACATTATTAAAAAGTCGACTCAAAAATCCAAATATTTAAACGTTGGAGAGCAGTGGTTTATGTCTCTCTGCCGTCTGCCATGTGTGCACGGGGACAGACTCCAGCTACCAGAGACCCTTGCAAAGTTAAAAGGGTGAGAGGTCAAAGAAGACGGATGAATACGGAGATATATGTGGTATTGACACAATCATTTCATGGAACTGTCACGGCGAACAACTGTCTTCTCAAAGCTTCTCAAAAACAATTCCATATGATATTTGTGTTCCTGTGATATCATCTAAGTATCCCTTCTGTCTCTTGCTTTCAGAATAACCACTACTGCTGCCTGCATGATGGACCTGAGGAGGTACCCTCTTGATGAACAGAACTGCACCCTGGAAATTGAAAGCTGTGAGTAATTAAAAAAAAAACTTACGTTGTGTATTTTTTATTTGTCAGTTGAAAAGCGACATCATCCTGAACTTCAGGCAGCCATCTCATTTCATGGAACTGTCACGGCGAACAACTGTCTTCTCAAAGCTTCTCAAAAACAATTCCATATGATATTTGTGTTCCTGTGATATCATCTAAGTATCCCTTCTGTCTCTTGCTTTCAGAATAACCACTACTGCTGCCTGCATGATGGACCTGAGGAGGTACCCTCTTGATGAACAGAACTGCACCCTGGAAATTGAAAGCTGTGAGTAATTAAAAAAAAAACTTACGTTGTGTATTTTTTATTTGTCAGTTGAAAAGCGACATCATCCTGAACTTCAGGCAGCCATCTGTTAAAAAATGGAATAACGGGCAGAAAGCTGATGGCTGTTACATCATTTGATCAATACCTTAAGATCAGCATTAAACATGACATGTAATTAATGTTTTCTTTAGTGGGACACTTATCAGATATATTATTCGATGTCAAGAACTCATATAGTGCTTGATGATGACCATTGATTGCCATACCCTCAGTGTGACAGAGAAACCACTGGATCTTTGAGGAGTGAAGACAAAGTGATTCCATTAATACCTCACTTGACCTTCAAATATACACTTCATTATGAAATTACAGCAGTGATGCATTGTCTGAATGTTTAATGTTATATTAGGTTGCACCCAGCACATCCACAATCATTATTTTAATGACTAACCAGCACTTAAATATCAAATATGTTACATTTATAATTAAACTGGAGATATTGGGGGGAAAACAGGACGTGGTCTGTGTGATAGTACGTGAGGTCTAGTCTAGGAGGTGTAGATGATCTGGTCTACAGAGGTTTTCCGTGACTGGCAGCTCATACCGCCCTTATTGCTGTTACCTAGCAACAGAGCTAAAGATGGACACCTTGGTAACCCTTGTTTTTTTTTTTTTTTTTTAACATGTCTGTTCAGTTGACTTGAAGCATGATACTCAAGCATCAGACGTCTCATCACCTTTGGCATGGTTTGTCACCAAAGTGCAATGAATCCTGGGATAGGTTAGACTTGGAAGGATCGAACCTCTGGAGCTTTTCATTTCTCGGAAATGAAAGAAGGTTTTTTCTTTCGTTGGTCATATTTGCGGTAACCTTTAAAATGGGAGAGTCTAGTCACATGCTTTGATGCAATCGGTCTTCCAAAGGATGTAGCAGGCAACTTCAGCTAGCTTCTAACTTGGGATTGCATCTAGCAGTGCTGTTGTTTTGCAAACTGTCTATATTTGTGTGGACAGCGCATCATATTCTCAAGTAGGTTATGGGTCAAGCTTCAGAAACAGTGGCTCGTACAGTTCTCACAATGCATGTTGACACCCTCCCTTGTGGTAAAGACCACATTTTCTTTTTATGCGTTACACCTTCAGTTTGTAGCGCAAGCTTTCCGTCATAACTCTGCAATTCTTTATCCCAAGTTGACATATCCCTGATGACATCATTAGGGTTTTTCTCTCATATTAACCAAACACTCCCCCCAGAGCTGCTGGAGTGGTCTCCAAGCTCATTATGGGCTGTAGACAAATGTGGAAAAATGCACTCTTTACATTTTATATAATTTAATTTAATTGACAGTTTTTTTTCAAATGCTTTCATTTAGATAAATCATTATCCAGGAGGAAAACAGTGCTTGTGGTGTAATTAAAAATTGTATTTGCTTGATCATTTTCATTGACCGCCTCATCAATCAACCCACTTGCTCAATACACCAGATATTTGTGGTTGTCGCTGTTCAGGATAAAATTGTAGCGTGTTTAACCTGGGGGATGTTAGCGAGCAATGAAATATGGATGCACATCGAATTAGAAAGTCGCAGGAATATCTGCTGTTTATGTGCGGAGGGGGAACGCTCTGCACCGGTCGTGCGCACATTAGCCATCAGTGTGATAGATTAGGCAGGCAGTTGTTTCAATGTCATGGACAATGTCACATTTCCTTACCCTATAACCTCCTAGAGAGATTTAATGGTAATGAATCCCGGTCCCTTAGTGAGTTTAATGCCATCCAGGGTCTGGACATGCGCTCGCAGAATGTGAAATGTAGTAACACTCCCCGGACTGAGGGATTGCTCCGCAGTGAGTGCACACCGGCCCGTTGGCATAAATCTGCTGCTGTGGTCACTTTCAATTGCACTGCCAGCTGAGAATGTGTGGGAGCACCTCACAAACTGACACATGTTAATGAATATTCATGCTGTAAGTAATGCATGTAGTGATATAGTGTGGCTCCATAGGAGGCTGGGCGAGCGGAGAGAGAGCTGACAGATTGTAGTCCTCGGCAGGGTTGCAGTTCTCCTGGAAACAACGGAATCATTCCTCCAAACATTTCCACCTAAATCTTTTCTCCTCACTCAATCGAATGCAACTCGCATTTAATAAGAATTTAATGAAGTATGGGGATTCAATTAAAGCAATTATAAATTACAGCATATGAATTTGTAACTTCACATGTTGGTTGCTTTAAAATTCATGATCGCAGTGGCGCTGCATATTTTTTGAGCAGTGATATCATTTTGAAAGATTTTTAAAAGGTCACTTTTACGCCCTGTTTATTGAATAAACACTTTCCTCTGCGTTTGAAGCCCTCCTCCACACACTCTTTGTGTCCACGTGTGCTTGTCAAACGGAGAGTTGCTTCATGTAATGAGCGTGGGCCAGAAAAATCAACAATGGCAACTAGAATTACATGTTTTTTCTTTTTGTACCCAAAGTAAGAAAATATTGCAAACAAAAGGTTGAATGACTGTAATTCAAGATGGCATTAGAGAGAGATGTCTCTTTGATGTGTCAGAGTGACCCCCCCCACTCATTCTCCAAACTCTTGCAACAGACTTAAAATAGAAACTTTAATGGCTGTGTCTTCACCACTCTGACGCCCCACGTGTTTTTCTGCTCTCTCCTGTGAACGTGCCCTGACTGACTCAGATGGATACACCACAGATGACATCGTGTTCTTCTGGCAAGGAGGAGACAAGGCTGTGACGGGCGTGGACAAGTTAGAGTTACCTCAGTTCTCCATTGTGGACATCCGCCTGGTGTCCAGGGAGGTGCGGTTTATTACAGGTAATACGCTCATGCAACATTTCTGAACTGTAATTAGGCTGAAAACTGACTCTGACACATAAATGCGTATGCATCCGTGTCCCCGCTGCTGCTGTGGGCCCCGGTGGGCACGTCATCCACACTGTGGGGAATGTGATTATATTTAGCTCATGTGGAAAGACAATTTCCTTCTCAGAGCAGCACATTGTATTGCGGCCATTTCCAAGTTGTTGTTGTTTTTTAAAAAAAACAACAACAACTTACACACTGATTCTGAAGCTTGTTGTCATTCAGATATGTCCTAACATGCTAATGTGATTTAGCCTATCATTTTGTTTATTTATTTATTTTATTTATTTCAAGTCTATGTTTATATTTCTGTGTCTATATGGCCAGGTCTTAACTCCAACTAATGGTGAATGTTTATGTCAGATCTACTACTACTACTACTACCCGGTGCTTGGTTACCCGGTACACAGAAGCTCATCCTTTAGTGTTCACACTACGTCAAGCTAAGCTAAGATAACTGGCCTCTGCCAAAAAACACTTCTTATTTCACTCTGAAATGAGATCATTTCATCTCAGATTCAGAAAGGATTACTCAAAAGATTTTAACTTTAGATCAGCTCAGACATTTGAAGCATTTAAAACAAGACCAAGGTCTTTTCTGTGTGATTCGGGTGTTTGTGGCCATGTGTGGCAGCCATTATTCTGCAGAGCACTTGGGTGATCTAAAGCGTTTGTCTGGGACTTGATGAAGTATGTATGCTAAGGTATTGATTCATTAAAAGATTTACAGGAACCTGGAGATGATGAGGTCATTCATCATTGTGTGTTCCCCATAGCAAATGGCCTTTTAGATTAAAACCATCACACTTATCTCAACCCTTTTTTCCCCGTGGTGACAAATTGTACGTAAATCTGTGGATAGAATTCACAAAATAGAATTGAACTATTATTTAGGGCAATTTGTATAGTTTCCAGCCTCATAAATATCTCAGTGTGGCTGAAGGGGAAGCGACCCAGCCTTGATGTTCATATTGCTTTTTGCATCAGCATTGCATTGTTGTGATTGTTTTAATTAAAGTGCAAACAAAAGACCAATTAATGCTTTGGCACAACCAGCTGATGTATTCCCGTGCAACGGAATACCACCACCACCACCACATACCTCATGTTTTCCCCCTGTTAGTGTCACGGCATGCGTTGCAATCACGCGCCTCTTAACGTGCGTTTGGTTTTATGTTTAGAGGACAGAGAAAGTGCAAAAAGGGAAGCAGAGCAGCTCTCTGTGACAATTCTCGGAGGGATGCTGGAGCTGCCTGCTGAGATAGGGGGTTGCAGAAAAATCTGCCGTGTTTGCGACTTTCTGCCATGTTTAATTGGAATCGAACTTGTCCCTGGAAAGGAATCCATCGCTTTGGGGAAATTAAGTGCTCCATCTGAACAAATGGAGAAATGACTACCCCGGCGCGTTGTCAAAGTGCAGACTTTGGAACTCTTATGTTGTGCCAACGTTTCCCCTTTCTCCCTGATGTTTTCACTCCTGCCCCACTGTTGGGGGGAATTTGCCTTCAGGGCTTTGTGCCTGAGAACCTTCCTGGCGAAAGTTTGGACAACAAAACTACTTGTTTAACCATGTGCACCAAGGCTTTCTGAAGGCTAACTTCTCCCCAGTGCTGCTCTTTTCTAAGCTATCACTCCATCCTCTCTCCTCCCAGGTTCATATCCAAGGCTTTCGCTAAGTTTCAGGATTAAGCGGAACATTGGATATTTCATCCTGCAGACGTACATGCCCTCTATCCTGATCACCATTCTCTCCTGGGTCTCCTTCTGGATCAATTATGATGCCTCTGCAGCTCGGGTGGCCCTGGGTGAGACACATCCACCACTTTGTTTTCAGACTTCACACTAACCACATTTACTTTTTGACATCTTCACATATTTTTGAGTTTAACGGCAACTCATCAAATAATAAACATGAATATACATTCCTAATGACAGAGAATTTTAAAATTACAGAACATCCCTTAAAGCTGGAGGTACCAAGTACAGTCCTTGAGTACATTTACTCAGGGACTGTATTTTCTAGTACATAATGAGCTGAATTCTTCTTCTGTTACCGAACCACAGCAATGTTATTCAGATGTGTCAATGCAAAAATATGAACACAATGTAATTTCTGTCTGATACTAACTCCTTTGTTTGTGTGTGTGTGCTGCTGTGCTCAGGTGTGACAACGGTGCTTACCATGACAACAATTAACACCCACCTTAGGGAGACTCTCCCAAAGATTCCGTATGTGAAAGCCATCGACGTCTACCTCATGGGCTGTTTTGTGTTTGTGTTCCTGGCCCTGCTTGAATATGCCTTTGTAAATTACGTGTTCTTTGGCCGGGGCCCTGCGCAACAGAAGAAAATCAATGAGCGGCTGAGCAAAGCCAACAACGAGCGCACAAGATACGAAGAGAATCGCCTGAGGGAACAGGTTTGCAACCTCGTCTGCTGCCTCTCGTTCACGACTTCTTGTGTTTGTCAGTCAGGTTTCAAGTAGAAAAAAGACAACAGTGCTGTGCACGTACGATTTCAGTACCCACGTACGAAGGAGTCATTTTGACCAAAGACATATATACAGTTATTCCCCTGCAGTAATCTTCCAGGAGCATAGTGATGCCACCACAGCCCAATATGCATTCACCACCCATTATCCATTGCTTCTCCCTCAAGCACTGAAAGCTTTTTACTGAGCTTAGCCCTTTTCATTGAGATAGCGATTCATCGAACTCAACAGTGGTGTAAACATTCTCATTTCTTATTTAGGTTGTTGTCTGTGTTTATGCTGTAGGCTTCATTCACTCTTACTCTTCCTCGTCGCGGTTTAACACGTGTCAGAGCAAAAATTAGACAAACCCTGAAAATGCAGGATGGGAATTTGGTGATTTAACAATTTATTGGAGGCAGATGCTGAAGCGATCAGACTGAATGAACCCCCCCCCCCCCAACTCTGTTTGTTTGTGTGAGTGAAGTGTGAAATGCTTTGGTCAAACTTGCTCCTGTTAATGTTATGTCCATTGAGTGAATTCTTAGAAAATGTGCTTACTTGCCAGTGTTACGTAGCCGTTTTAATGTTCTCTTCATTTTTCTTTCACATTGCAAGGACTCCATTTCCGTGCCGTTTCAAACCAACACCTTCAGGTCATTTACACAGCGAAGAAATCTGTATCTCGAGGGACAAAGAAAAGTTGGGGTACATGTATTTAGAAATTATATCAGCTGTAGGCCAGGGCCTCACGATAAAGTCAGATGATTCATTTATTTGTGCCACTTGTTTAAAAAAAACTCCAATTATAGTTGTTAACTATTTCAGTTGCATGCAAGAAATGACATTTCATATCATCCCTGCATTTTGCTTTAGCTTGACAGCTGGGAGGACGGGTGGGGGTTAGTATAACTCTTATAGTTGAGGGGACACTGGGGCTGCTGCTCGATATTTCCGCCCTGCTGACTCTCCTTGTCCTCCCCCCTCCTCCTTGTAGGTGGATGCTTATGGAAACATCCTCCTCACCACGCTGGAGATGAACAACGAAGTGATGCCTTCTGACGTGGGGAGCAGCGTCAGTGACTCTCGCAATTCGGTCATGTCCTTCGACAGCTCCGGGGTCCAATTCAGGAAGCCCATGGCGCCCAGAGATGGCTTCAGCCACCACTCGCTGGACCGGACCGCCATGCGGAGCCGGGCCAACTGTCGGCTACGACGACGCTCCTCCAAGCTCAAGTTGAAAATCCCAAACCTGTCAGATGTTAGCACCATTGACAAATGGTCCCGGGTCATTTTCCCCATCACCTTTGGATTTTTCAACCTAATCTACTGGTTGTACTATGTGAATTGATGTGCATCCCACTAGGAATCATGGGCCATATTTTGAGAGCACATTAAATTGGCTTTGATACAGTTCCAAAATATGTATACACATATACAAGTTGAACATATGTATATGCATATTTCTATATATTATATTTATATATACACGTGTGAAACCTGAAGGACCTTTCTGCTGTACAAAATATTAATAGGATGACTTGAATGTTTAAGAATAATTGTGACTGAAGAATTTCAAGGCTTTGAGTTTCTTTTTCCTCCTGAAACAAACAGACAAACAAACAGACCAACAAACACGAGAACCGCCCCCCCCCTCCCCCCTGGGGTTTTTGGAACGTTTCTTTTTCCTCCTGAAACAAACAGACGAACAAACAGACCAACAAACACGAGAACCGCCCCCCCCCCTCCCCCCTGGGGTTTTTGGAACTACAGACTGCATGATATTTTTGCTAAAAAAGAAAACAGGAAAAAAGAGAAAGTGAACGCTCTAGAGAGAGAAAAGATGTCTCAGAGTCCCATCGACTTTTTATTGAAAACTTATCGTCATCGAGAATCCTCTTCTGCAGCTCATGAAACCAGTGGTGGCTCGTCTGTTCAGGCATCAGCTGAGTGAGATCCTCGACACCGCCCTTCCCTAACCTCGCCGCTCTCACCCCACCCCACCCCCCTCACACACACACACAAAACCCCTCCCATCACCCATGGATAACATGCACGGAAATCTCCGGTTCTACTATGTACAGCAACCTTGTTTGGATTGTGTGTTGTTCCTTGGGTTTTTTGAAGTGGTATCGTTCTCTTTATCAGACATCAGCTCTGGCCCAGTGGTCTCTGTTGGAGGGCCCAGAGTATACCCAAACTTGTATTCCTTTCTCTTCTCATGTTATTTTTAGAAACATGTCCTCGGGGGTTGGGGGGCTGCGGGTCCTTTTTTCATTATGGTTGAAAACAAATGCTGATTATTGTAGATATGATTTTGTCTTGAAAAATACTGTGATTTCAGAGAGTATCGGAACATGTTCTAGAGCTAGGGCATTATGAGATAAAAGAGTCTAAGGTAAGCATTACTCATTTTGATTGTTTCAAGGGAAAAAAAAAACGTATTCTGTACATTTTATCATTCAGTATTCTCATGAAAGTATACTTGTACTGTTTCTTTCCTCCTGTTCATTGATTCACATGCTCTTGAGATGCTGACTTCATCGATGTCATATTCTGCTTTGTGTTTGCTCTTAAAAGGGGGGGAATTGCTTTTGTGATCCATTTGAGATTATATCACAGTGACAATGTGAGAACATGTATATTCAAAAAATTATATCTGCCCACAGTTTGGCCAGTATAGTATTTATTTGTTCGTCGAGCATTTCCTCAGTGTTGGAGTCGCAGTTTCAGAAGGCAGTTGTTATTTGATCGAGGTTAGTGACGGAGAGAAGACGTGGGGGAGGAAGGATTTGATGTAGCGCACTCAAATTCAGTCGGTGCTGTCCCGCAAACGCTCTGAAGCCCGAGGGTCAGAAACATCAACCTGTTCAGGAATGATGCAGTGAACCCCTGAGGGTAAAAAAAAAAAAGTGATAAATAGCCATGAATTCAAATGTCGACCAGGAGGCCTATAATCCATACACCTTATTGTTTTGTTTTCGCTCTCAAATACATGCACACAGTTTCAATGCTCAGGTTCATTTGAAAATGGAAATGAACACACTTTGATTTTATTCTTTGAAATCAGATCAGATAAAGCCACTGACCAAAGTTATAAACACAAGACGGCTTCGGTAGACGGGCAATGTAATGGATTCATGCAGATAAGATCCTCCCGTGCCTGTTTAGCTCCAGCTGAAGTGCGGATCAGCATCTTCCTCGGTGTCATCTTCACTTCAGGTGCGATCAGGCTCTGCCGGGAGCAACCATCCCCAAGCAGGAACCTACACAACCAAATCAGGCGTCGATTCCTCCAGCGGCAAAGTGGTTGACTCATTAGAATACGAGCGCAGTGCGGCGGCCAGGATATATGCAAAAGGCAAAGACGAGGGAAAATTGGCATATGTACGGTATACAAATACATAGAGACAAGAGGAAGATGGAGGAGGCCGGGGGTAATGAGATGAAGATGGCGAAGCAGGAGTATCAATTTATCATGAGAAATAGACCCCCCCCCCCCTTCCTGGGTGCAGTATGCATAAAACGTCTTCGAGAGGGAATAATGATCAGAAACCAATTTGTCTCAGTAAGTCGTGGTGAAGTTTGTACAGTGATGTGGCCCAAGCTGTGATCCCAGTTGAGTATTTCTTTTTGTTTTCGGTTTTGAGCATCATCGTCATATTCCATAGAAGCAAGTGGGAAAAAAAGAGAAGAGAAAAAAAACACATCACTGCGTAATCCATACAACACCGAGGGCAGATGGTGAAAGTACAAGGAAGACACGCTGAGCTGAGTGTCATGTTTATGTCTCTCAGCCGACTGTGAGTTCTAACTTTTGACCAAAACGTAGTGATTTGTCTGAAATGTGAAAAATGTGTTGTTATTCATGGGAAAAGTTACCGTGAAGTGAGTTAAGGATGAAATGCAATGAACTTAACACCCAGAGCATCAGTTGTTTCAGTCGTTTGCACCTTGTTTAAAAAAAAAAAAAAAAAAAGGTTATTTGATTCAGAAGTGGATCATTTAACGTGAAAAGGATCAAATTTGCAGCAGCGCGGCGGATATGCTCTATTTTGCATT
Source organism: Pseudorhombus dupliciocellatus (assembly GCA_016785235.1). Classification (NCBI taxonomy): domain Eukaryota; kingdom Metazoa; phylum Chordata; class Actinopteri; order Pleuronectiformes; family Paralichthyidae; genus Pseudorhombus; species Pseudorhombus dupliciocellatus. The sequence continues at coordinate 1,307,025 of JAFBJW010000120.1, read as the reverse complement.
ATCCCACATGTCCTTTTAGGTCAAAATCTGTTGCCTTCAGTGCCCACAATCCAACTTGAGCACCTACAGTTCAGTCGGGGTTTGTTATGCTATAGGTGGCTAATGTAGCCTCAAGCAAGGATGAGGAGTGGGCTCCAGGGGTCCAGTAAACTCACTTTGTTTGACTGAGTCCACCCCCCCCAGGGATTTCTTTTTTTTTTTTCTTTTTCTCATCATCACACTTGTAGACTTCAGCCAACGCTTACTCAAGTGAGGGTGGGAGTTTTATTAAATCTCCTGTGGACAGACTTGTGTGTGCGGAGTTCCCCTTTAACTCATATCATTATACATCGCTGGCATATGTATGCTGCAATTGTAGCTGGAAAAAAAACAACAACAAAAAAACAAATGTAAGAAATCATAACAAGACAGAATCGGCTGTTTGTTGTGATCAGATAGAGAGAAATCTTCCGTTGCTTCATTTCTGGTTGGTATAACGGTGTAATATGCTAGACTGTAGCACCTGAGTCAGGAGCATTCAGGCTGTTTTGATGGTGAGTCATTCACATTCATGTTTCAGGTAGCATTGTCCTTTAAAGTTTTTTAAAGAAATAAAAAAGAGTGGTGTTAAAAATTAGTGGATGATGATGATGATGCAAGTTTATAGAAAGAACACATTTTTGTTTTGTTTTTGGATAATTTCATGCAGATTTGCAAACCAACAGCTCGTCCAGCTGTTTAAAGGAAATAGGGCGGATCTGTCAGACAATGAGGACATGATCAGTTCGAATGCAGGACAAGCTCCAGTGTTGAATTAGAAAGAAGCCAAATCCATCTGCTTTGTGCTTTCAGTGAAATGCACTTACAGTACTAATTTTATTACCTAAACTAATGCAAGGATCAAATTCTCATTGAGGTTGGCGTATTACCAGTAATTACTAAAAAAATGCCTTTTTTTCCATTTTATTTATATATTTATTGATCTTTTTCTGTTGAAATAGTCGATGCATATCTTAAATGAACTCCAGATACACACTCAGAGGAGAATCATTAGCAGCCCTTGCATGCTTGCGGTAAATAAATCCACCAGTCATTTCACTCAGAACATGTATTTACCTGCTTTCTGGACATGGAATCAGCACATTCATCCCAAGAAGCTGTGAGGATGTTCTGTTCCACACTTTTTCTTTCAGATCTTTGCTTGTACACGAGAGAAAAGTACATTTTCTTTATTGACACAGGAAGAGGAGGGGAAAAAAAGTGTTGAACTGATTTCAATGTGAATTTTCTTGCCTCTAGTGTATATGTGTAATTACATGTGAATTGTACTGTAAATATGATATCTTTCACTTAAATAGTTCTTAATGCATGAACAAAAACATGGCAGTTCGTAATACCAGCTAGCCTCACTGCTAATGGCATGGACAGCTTCTCTAGCATTGGCATACTTCTGCAAACGAAACCTAAAAAATTGAGACACAAGAAATACATGGTGTGAGCAGAGTAATGGAGAAGTCAACACAAAGTCCTCCCAAGGTGACGGAGTCCCTGGTGGCTCGAAATAGGCTAACAGGCTATTGCTGCTAATGATTCGCAGGAAGTACAGTATCGCCTTGGTTCACCCTCAGCGAACGGAATGGTGCCATCTTGGATCAAATCCTCTGTTTTTCACGTCTGAACCAACCATAGGGTTTGGGCACGGCATTACTGCAGCATTTACCTCAGCTATCAATGAATCACACAGCAGTCCGTCTATCTACGAGCAAATCAAAGGGCATGTTTGACTAGCTGGCTTACAGAGGCTAGAGGAGCAGGGTTGCCTTAAGAAGGCGAGGGCGGTGTTTTTTCCTGTTCCTCATTAAGACAGTCATGCATGTGTGCCCTTGACCACGATACCAAGTGCAGCTTCTGACGACAGAAACTTGTGCCGACCAGATCCCAGAAGTAAATATGCGTAGCCCCCTGTGCGTGAGGGTATTGCGAGAAAATATTTTCCTGGGTAAACGAAAAGAACTGCTTCACAAACGTTCTTTGGTTCTGTGCGACTAAATGAAACCCAGTGTCGTAGCGTGTTCCAGTAGCCTAACCTTCGTTTTGTGGAACGCACCATGTTGGATGCTGTTCCTCATTTTGCCATAATTAACCTCTGGGATCTGAACTGCACAAATGTATGAACCACATCTTTGTTTCCAGCGTCGGGGCTTTACATCCACGATTACACCATTCCCCTAAAACATAAAAGATATTTCTAACGGGCTGTGAACACAAAACTGTTCTGTGGGGTTGGCATCAGACGAGTGGACCACAACCATGCAAGTTAATCCACCAACTTGTTGGAAGGACTTTGGTTGGTGCATTCATTATTCTGTGTACCTTGTAGGTTTTGTTTTGCATGACCTGAGTTTTGAAAGGTTTATTTTCCTATCTTTTTACTCCACGGCATCTGATTCATCTCCACGGCCAGGAAAAAGATCGATCCAGTGTTTACATGCTCAAATTGCACTTGTTTTACAGCCAGCTCTATAAACCTTATGAAACAAAACGGTTTGTTTAAAAAAAAAAAAAAAAAAAAACTGGAGGGAATATGGAACTGTGGAACGTACATCGGTCGTGATTCACGGGAATCACGAGTATGTACGTCGGAAAATGTATTAACTTAACACCGCGCAGTTTGGGATAGATGCACCGAGCGCATGCTGTAGCTTTTATCAGGTTCAGCATACGTATCAACATCAGTCGCCCTTCAACTACAAAGGATGTAAAGGATGCTGACCAGTAGCATCTGAACGTAAGCCATGCGATTGCACACTGAGTGGGTGTTCCCTGTATTTTCTCTTTCATAAGTTGCCTCTGGTTATTGGTCTGTTGTTGATTACTGTGCGATGATACCGGCGAAGACGCTGAGCTGATTCCCAGTCACGCTTCAGTATTCCTTTCTCTTTGAGAGAGTTGACGACCACGTGTTTGACCAGAAGGTGAAAGAAAGGCATCCCATCACTTTTTAAAAAATTTTAAAAATTGAACGCATAGTAAGAAACCCACAAAACCGACAAACCCATTTATCGTTCAGTTGAATTTAGTAAATGATTTTTCTTTAATTCTGTGTTTCATTCTGATTTGACGGTATTTGTTGCATTTGTTAAGCATTGTTATTCTTACTGTTGTTGTTGTTTTATCATATGAAGGAAATGTAACTCATCTGATATACTGGCACTGGAAGAAAAATGCATTTGGTTTTTTGTACTGTAATTGTTTTGTTCACATTGGGCGCTTATTTGATTCAGTTGTTTAATAAGGTGTTTGATTTCATTCGGGGTATCAGTACTCATGGAATCAGCATTTTGTGTAGTATGAAGTTGTATTATTTTTGTCAGTGCAAATTAATGTTATAGTGTCAATCAGCTTTTTTAGGTGTTTGAACAAAATGTGTTTTTTACAAATACAAGGTGTTCAAGTATGTGGTATAAAAAGGGTTATCATTCAAACAACAGACTTTTTACAAATAAAGGCTTATACAGTAAAGAAAGCTAATGTCTTTTCATTTGCCCTTTGTGGACTAATATGTGACATTGTTTCCTTTGACTTTTATTGATTTATTTTCAGATATTAGTCCCCAAAAGGTAAATAGCATATGTTGTTGCAAAATGAGAGGATAAAATCAGGTATTTCACCATTGCTGTTCCAGGTTGTTGTCAGAGCTTTCACCTGTTAGTTGGTGTCTTGCTTTTGATAAGGACTGTCGGATATGAACACAGTCCAGGAAAAAACAAAAAACACAAAAAAACAAAAAACAAAAGTTCACGAAAACTCGAGAGTGTCTTCTTTTGATTTGATAACAAAACATTGCGCATTTATGAGAATATACCTCCTTTCATACCCAATTTCCTGAATAAAGACGCAAAGTGACTCCTGCTGACAAGTGTAATATTTGCCCCTTTTTCAATTCAGGAGCTATTCAACAGTTTTTTTTTTTTTTTTCCAAACTGTTTGAAAATATAAAATGATTAAGCGTAACACGTCGGCCTGTCTGGGGCAGGTTGAATTCTGCATCTATAAATGCCCTGGATGATTAATTTGTTTTGTCAGAAGGACAAATACTTTTTGCTGGGACTTCCTGTCCTCTGGTTGAGGACATGGCGCTATATATGGTAGCACATTTGTACTTTTTATTCCCAATATGCACTCCGGGTTTTTAAACAGCGTACGTTCAGGTTGCTGAAGGTGAAGTGAACAGCATGGAAATGTGACTCTACAGCGCCTGGAGCAGAGACAGACGTTTTAAATATTGCCCTCGGTATTCAGCTCTGTATTAGGGAATTGTATTGTATCGCTGTCCGAATCAGCTGATTGATTGGATTTGATGGATTTTATAGATTCAAAGAAGAAGGTGGTTTAGAGGGGTCCGACCTGTCTGACGCAAGCCGGAGTCAACCCTGGTCAAAAGCACAATTTGCGGTCAGACAAATATGAAATAATCGCCATCAGAGTTTTAAAGACAGGAATGGAAGCTGTCGCTTGATTTCTTTTGTTTCACAATCACACCGTTCAGCCGAAGGAGGTTGTTTAAGGTCTGCGTCAACAACATGTATGCAGACACGGGTGCCACGGCTGACGGCTCCATATGACTGTGTCTCCTCCAAGAGCTCCACCCTCCCCCCACTCTCCGCACACATGCAGGTCAGGTCCACCGCACGCTCTAAATCGCCCGTAGGTGTGAATGTGAGTGCGAATGTGCCTGTCTACACATTTGTTAGCTCTGTGATAGAGTGGCAACACGTCCGTGATTCACGTCCGATGCGGTGCATGCTGGGATGCATTCCAGGCCTTGCCTTTACGCGACATGCAGTTTGAAAAATGAATGGGGGCCTGTTCTTGACGTGTCCGTCTGTTTAATTCAATTTAATGTAAGCTCACGTGTAATTTATTCGGTAATAAAAATACTGATTGGGGTTTTGAAGGTCCTGTGTGTGAAATTTAGGTGAAAGGGATCTATTGGCAGAAATGTAATGTAGAGGGTTTTGAGTTGAAGAGCAGGAGATGGTGAGGTGAGGGGTGTTCAGCTGCAACATGCAATTTAAATGCTATATATCTGTAGACTCTACAGACTGAACCTTTAAGTCCTGCTACCAAGCTCTTGTTAGACCCATCGAAGGGCATGCTGCTAACTGTGCATTGATGGCTTTTGAACAGTCATCAGTTCCCGGCCCCACTAATGATTTTTGAGCAGTCACATCCCCTGACGCTAATACTTCACTGTCATCGGGAGCACGACCCGAGGCCTCATGTGTCAATAGTGCACGTGCATACGAATGCCACGTGCACGGCTGTGTGAGGATCCGCAACATTTTCAGATTTACCTTCAGCCTCAGCGTGCCCTGTGCTTCAGCCACGGTCCAACTGGAGATCATTATCATTATTTTCATAAGAACAACAACAACCAGTCTGTGAGAGCTCAAATGTGATGGTTACACAACTCTCCCCCCCGCCCCATCTCTCTTTCTCCCCTCTCTCTTCTTTGCCATTTAATGAGGGACTTTTTCTCTCCAGTGCCTTGTTTAGATAAGTGCTGTACAAATTCATCATTATCACGACCATGCAGATGTGGGAGCAGACTTGGTCGCTGGTTACGGGGACGCAGAACTAACTGGTGTTATTACACAGCAAACTTCAGATGGCACCATCAAATATTTGTGTTACACTTTCTTGATTCCTAAAAAAATCTAAAATCTTTGAACAATGAAATATATTAAGCCACAGAGCAAAAGAAAGACATTGTTGGTTAAGCTTTTACTGTAATGGACAGCAGTTGTAGTCTCCACCTCTGAGATGCAAAACAGAATCTTAGCGACCATTAAACTAATAGCTACATCGTCCTTGTTTTTTTCCTACTTCCCTTTTTCTGCTCTATATCAGTTCTTTTTTGAGACATAGCTGGTTTACTATAAATAATGAATGGTGGTAAGAAAAGGACCATGCAGCAGCACAGTGAAGAGAGAATCCTCCGCTAAGTTTCCAGCGTATACAGTAGCTAAATATTGTAGTATGTTCCACTGTACTTTACAGTAAATGTGAAGTCAGAGAACTCAGCCCAGGGTGATGGCATTTATATTTAGAGCAGATATAGAAGTATAACATCAAAACAGGTACATCAGTAAGTTAGCTTGATGGTATTCACATTGTTCAGGTTGGATCTGTCTCAAATTTACCATAATACTGCTCAGAAAAAAACACAGATGAAAATATAACTTTCTGGGTTGGAGGTAATAAATGGCAGCAATGGTAAGTTTTAATGAAATGTTTTGCATATGCTCACTGACGTATTTGAATTCATTTTGCTCATCATGTCTTCTTTTCTTTTGCCAGTGTTGGGCTGTACCATGTCTGATGAAAGGAGCCGGAGCGTGGTTATTAGAGAATCTTCAATGTCAAACAACTGATCAATGATGATAATTACTCCTCTCTTTGAGGTTTGAAGGGGGCTGGTTAATGCCAGAATTTACACATATTAACGGGACTGCGTGAAGGTCAGAGGTCGAGTATTGATCGCACACAGAATAAAGAAGGCCCCACAGATAACGAGGGGATCTTAATACTCAGACAGAATCAATTTCGGTAATGGGCAAGTGGGTCGTAAAAAGTTATTGTGAAGCAGCTTGTTGGGAATACGAGTTGACTGCGGCATCACCAGCAGAGATAATGTAGCTGTGGCTGAATCGCATGGAGCATCTGTAAAACAAAATGTGATCTGCTCTGCTTTAATGTCCAACATAAACTCAGAGTTAGGAGGTGAAGTAGATTAACATGCATCTGTTTAATGTCCGTGTGCAATCTGGCCATGCTTGGGTTGAACAGATTCCCCACCGCCGTGGACCACTGGCCGCTCATTGGCCTCGCAGTGTACTTGTTGTGATGGCTACTCCACGTATCCCGCGTCCGTTCGGTACGCGGTTGTGATTCCTTTACAGGGTGAAAGGCCACGTTTTCATTGGCACGGCAGAAATGACAGAAATGGCGCCTCCACGATGGCAGATCCAGATCTCGGGGTCGATGTCGTTCCATTTTGTGTCTTGGTCCTAGCGTCGCCATCTTTGTATATCAAAGAGAGAAGCAGGTCAGTGGTTGACTCTCGAGTGGACGTGTTCTGACGTGTGTTAACAATAACCTTCACAGCGCGGCCAGTTGCTGACACATGAGTAAATCTTACTCTACGTCAGAGGTTGTATTCAATCAAAACTGACCACACTTTTTTTTTTTTTTTTACCATGAAGAGGCTGAAGATCTACACCCTCCATCTTCCATGGGCTCATGAATTTGATCGACTGATGTGTTCAGTCACGTTTTGGTCGTGTTGTATTTCATCATGCTTAGCCTCCTCTCCTGCGTGTCCTCCCTCTGATTCCAGGCAGATTTAATGCACAGGTTCATCTCTCCTAATTGATTTCTTTTAATTTACTCTCAGTCGCCTCCTCCAAGCCACTTCGACAGTTGATTATGCCGCTAAGTGAGTTCACCTTGAAGAAGGAGCTGGGGTACATAAACAACATGTGTCCAACTTATTCAATCGGGATCAAATTGTAGGAGTGGCACGTGCGCATCAAAGAGTACGCGACATTGCAGCAGCTTTGTGTTCGGTGCGGCTGAAAAGATTTGTCATTTGTGAGTTTGCCGGGATTTTCCTCCCTGGTTCTGCCTGCACTGGAGTGCACAGCTCCGCTGAGGGGAAGGAAACACAGCCGCTGAAGTAGCTCAGCAGAATCTGCCCTCCATTTCCGTGTTCTATTGTCAGCACTCCATATAAAAACATAAAATATTGAAAGGGTGCATTAACATGGGTCAGAAATTGATGGCTGTTCCATATGTGGGGGGGGGGGGGGGTGGAGAGGGGGGGGGGGGGGGGGGAAGTGGTGAAAAAGCGGCTGCTTTGGCGTTGAGGCGCAGAACGCCTGCTCGCGCTTTCAGTCGCCTGAATACATTTTCTTTACTGGTTCTAAGCCAAGTGTTAAGAGTAACACTCGGCCTTTATCGGAATACATTTGTTCTTATGCAAATGATTTAAAAAAGGGGTCAATAGCAATGATCGCGATGCTCAGGCAATCCTTAAAAACAGCCCAGTATTTAAATCTGAGCTCCCATTAACAACACCTAAGCTTTGACTCTCAGCATCGCTATTGATTCAGGTACATTTATACAATAACCCACTGAGATAATGTCGACTAAAACCATCAATTATTGAGTCAATAAACATTTTGATGTCTGTCAGCAGTTTGCCCCAAACACGAAATCTTCCGTTTCCACAAGCCTCATCCCTGACATGATAAAAATGTCAAGCCACGACCCTCCTGTAGTTCCGTGTGTCCGTCTATTCTCTTTTTTTCCACAGGATGTTCATCTTTGTTGCCATGGAGTTCTTGTTTGGGGGTTGAATAGAGAGCGAAGAGACGGAGGAGAGTGCAAACATAATGTGTCTAATAAAATATTAAGACAAATCTCTTTTGTGCAATGTGGCTACGGCTGAACTGCTAAATCCAAATGAGGGGGGGGGGGGTGCGCGCCTATTTGAAAATCCCAGTGCACGGCAAAGAAGGCTCGGTTAAAGGTGAGATTATAGTCCCCTACATGTTCAGAGAGTAAATGTGAGCACTGGATATTGTTTGACAGACGTTGCTAAGAAGATATGCACACATGCCGCTGGCGTCGGAGTCAATTTTCACGATTAATTGAGAGTGTGGCTAACGCCGGCTCTGTTTGAGCTTAGCAGTGACCTCCAGCATTTGCACGACCCCATGAAATGAATATCAATCAGTGTAACAGATCTCACGTGAAGACGCAGAGAGGAGTGGTTCACAAAATTATCTTTAAAGATGTTTCACTGGACATACGTCAGTCACCAAAAGAAAGATTTACGCGGATTGTTTGCCGATGCCAACTTGCCCGGCCCCTCGTCTCGTGCTCGTCCCCTCAGACAGGGCGTGATGGGTCACCTCCCGCTCTGACACAGCTCTGAATCTCAGAGATGACACAAACAAGTATCAGGAGATGTTGCCTGCGACTCCGCGTCCCACTTTTCCTCCTTCCAAAGGTTTATTGGTACAATTGCGTCAATCTGTGTGAGGCCACGGTTTCCTGCTCGCGTTTGATGGCGATGTGCGACGATGGTTTGGCTTTTGGAGCCAGGAGAAGAAGATGCGATGCAGACGGGAACCTTTTCTTTAATGCGGGGTCAGATGATGTTTGGCTCTGCACTTTGTAGCCGTGTGTGCTTGTTCTTTGTGCATATGGGAGAGCGATTGCTCGGTAGCTGCAGGGACGATAAGTGAAGTCGTGCTAAATATCTGGCCTGAATGTGTTCTTCCCTGAGGCGGTTGAGTGAAGCGGAGGAGGGGCGAGCGTTTCTGAAGCCTGGAGTGTGCTGCTCTGGGCTGCGGTGCCACCGGGCCGCCTCCTTGACACACAACACGTTCACACAACGCACGACATCCGGCAGGCTGGCCTGCCCTCTGCTGGCCGCCTGCTGAACTGCATCCCTGCGTTCCTCATTCAGTCTCTGCCAGCTCGGTCCAAGATCAGCTGGTAAAGGATCCCTCGACCCTCCACTCACATCCAGCACAGAAACCGTGGAGCCATTGATGCGACTGGAATATGATTAAGATTAAATATAGCTTGTGCTGAGAAGTGTCTGTGTTCACTTCACTATTTGAAGATTATTCTTTACTATGGAGCCGCCTGTCAGCGATGTGACTGATGCATTGCAAGTCTAAGTTTGTTTAGACTTTCATGATCCCCAGAGGAGGATCCCCGAACTTATATGTGATCCCCACACTTGTTCAGAAGTCCTAAAACTTTACCTGCAAAATAGAATCATCCAAAAAAATGTTGATGCACTGGAGTTAGATTCTTATTTCTGGTGTTTGCCTGGGCCTCAGTATGTGCTCTGTGACCATGATCCCTCTGTTCGGTTATCTCCACAATCCAAGGAACAATTAACTAATTGTCTGTTTGTGTGAATGTGAGCGTGAATGTTTGTTTCTCTCTTTGTGTGTTGCTGACCTCTCCAGGGTGTACCCCCGCCTCCTACGCAGTCTCAGCTGTGTGTGGGGGGTTTCGCTCAAGTGTAGCTGAGTAACGCTCCATATTCTCCTCTGGTCATCCGTGAGCCCCTGCAGTGTTTCCACCCTCCTTCTCCGTCATTCTCATCCCTCGTTTGCTCACACTTCTCAGAGTTGTTTCCCTGCTGATCAAGCCACTGGTGATTCACGCTGTTGATGGCGTTTTCTCGGCCGTTCCGCTCGGCGGCTCTGTCCACGGCTGCCAGCACATGTTGTTCCGCTCAGGCCAAGTCCTGAGACACGAGATGGCCTCGCTTCCTAACCTATCACGTAAGTGTCCTGTGGATAATTAGCTCCTCCGGCCTCCCTCCGCTTCCCTCCTCACCCTCCTCTCGCCCCTCCAGTCACCCCTGATCAACATTTTACATTGTTAATCACTTATGTCAGGGTCTGGTAATTATAGACAATTAATCATGTGTGATTCACTCCCTCAGCTCCTTCAGCATTGTGCTCTGCGCCGTGTGAGGGGGGAAAAAGAGAAGACAAAGGGGAAGTGGCCTTTATTAAGCACGCAGCACCAGGGAGTGAACTCCCCGGTGATAAGCAGCGTGTTGCAGAGCTTTCTTGTGGCGAGCGATAGCAGCCAGGTGGAGATTAAATGTGCATTAATTTCTTTGCCAGAAGCCGTGACCCAGGAGGACTTACAAGACAATGGGAGGAGGAGGAGGGAGGGAGGGAGCGGGCTGCCAAAGAGCTGAAAAATGATTGAACTATCAGTGTCCCAACACATTGTGGCCCCAACCTGTCAACAACAGTCAGCAACACACAAGGGCGACTTGACTCCGGCGCCAATCCGCGTGATCGAAAGTACAAACTGTAGTTGAGCTTATTTCATGTGCCAGCGCCCCAAAATGCAAAGTAATTTGCGGCCAAATGGGCCGATTTTTTGAAAACCAACACACGCCCAGTTTGGCAAACACACATATGCAAACACCGTGTTATCAACGCAGGCAGTTTCAGTCCATTACGCATTCTGTAACCTTGCCTGTGATACTCTTACGTTTTTTTTTTCCCCTCACTCTCTGTGCTGCCTTCGAGATACAAGACCAGAGTACGAGTCCAGTTCAGAAGAGGCTCTGCAAGTTCGCTCCAACATTTTGAGAAAGATGACGTCCTCCATGTTGGGCTTGTTGCTTCTCTCCAGCATCTTAGGTAACGACATCTCTGCTTCTTCCTCCTGGCCGTGGTGATTTCAGTGTGTTTGGTTTTGGATTTTACCTGGACGCTGACGAGCCTGTTGGTTTGCAGGACGGGCCGAGCCGATCACAGTCAGCACGCCGCACAAATCCATCAACGTTACAGTGGGTGGAAGTGCCCTCCTCCAGTGTCTGTTTGAGACTATTCCTGAAACCACCAGCCTCACCATCCAGTGGGACTTTCTGTCATCAGGCTCCCTAACGCAGGTATATGCAGATCAGGGCGTAGCATCAGATTAGACAGGATTAATATGCTCAAACAGGATAAAACAAGGGTTTAGGATGCTCCAGTGTCGCACTTACTCAGATTCTTTAATGATAAAGGCTGGATAATCAGAATACATCGTATTGAAGACTTACCTCTGTTCTAATACATTGGCTTGAACTGATATAAAAAAAAAACACAAGTTCAGGACAAAATCACTCTTTTCAACTAAAATGTGGCATGTTGTAATAAAATTCTGAATGAGTTCAGGTGTTCATTGGTTTTCTGGACACCTGAAGGAAGAGCCTTGAACATCACAACAAAGAAGCAGATTCAAGGTTTTTTTTCTTTCACTTATTTTAACTTTGGGACATGAAACTTTTTTTTTTCATTTTGCCTCATTTCCCAGAGAATTATTCACACATCACACATTTATTTTTATTGTCTCATTCATTCTTGTTTTATTCGTAGAGCAGTGTGCAATTATATTTTTTGAGAATTACTTTACTAACTTTAGCGCATGTATTATTAGTGATTCATGGATTAGTTACTCTGATTTATTAAAAAAGATTGATTTATCTGTAAAAACACACCTTGGTGCACCTTCCTTCCCCAACGGTCAGGAGCCACGCCTCGCTGAGACAACAAACCTATGATCAGATAAGAGCTGGTTTTGAATTATTGTAACATAGCGACTAGTGTCTAACGCCCTGAAACACAGTTTACTAACTTTTTAAAAAACATTGTACCATCTACTGGAGGGAATTTAGCTTTGTGCGTTTTGATTATTAAGCACCTGAGAATATACCTCTTTTGAAACTGTCTTTAGTGATAAGGGACAAAGCTCTGTTTGGGTAATACCAATTCTATTTATCGGCCATTTCCTGATATGTTCAGTCCTGAATAAGCCAGTCTTAGGACAACAAGACCTTTGCCTTGGACTAAATTAACAATACATGGGAATAAGTCAGCAATGAGTCACTTATTTAAATTTGTCACAAACGTTTTTTTTTTTCCCTCAGGTCTATTACTATCAGTCAGGAAAGGATGTCATACCCAAAGCGTACAAGGGCAGAATCCAGCCTCCCTCCTCGCCAGGCACGAACAGAAACGCCTCGATAACAATAAGCAACATGCAGCCCTCAGACAGTGGAGTCTACAGCTGTGATGTTCACAACCTCCCTGATGTGGACGGAAAGTCTCAGGTCAATATCGCTGTGAGAGTTTTTGGTAAGTTTCTTGACCTCTCAGGGACATTCAAAAATCCTGTCCCTTTTGTCCAGAATCTGGATCAGTCCTAGAGCAGAGCGACGTCCAGGGTCCTAAAGGGGCGCCAATTTAAACTGGCCTTTTTCAGCCTAGAATCCCTGTGTGAGTTACACCAGGTCAAATTTAACTGAAGTGAGAATAATTTCACTTCATCTATTCGGTGTTTTAGTTCTCTTCCCACATCTGAGATCACCGCATCTATTATCAGCACAGTAGCATTAACAAATTTATTAAAGCGTTGTCCCTGAATAGCGTGGTACGGGAACTGCGTTCAGTTCGAATCCTCTCATTCACCGAGTTACCACGACAACCTCTCAGGCCTCGGTATCCTCACTAGTTTCCATGGTTACTGTAGCAAGTCTCCTCATTGTCAGCGTTGGAAATTAGAGTGGGACTGTGACTGCATACAGAACATGTATATCTGCTGTGTTGTATCTGGTAACGTCGGCCCACAAGTGTTTACAGGACGGCCTCTACACCCTGAATGTGACGCATTCATTAGGGTCGTCTGAATATGTATGGATCGTCCTCACGCTGATTGTCATTCAGTCACAAAGGATTTTCGTCCCGGCTAATTAGAGGAGGATCGTGGCAGCGTTTTAATGAGAGCGACGGCGAGTTCACGCCTGCTGCGCGTGTTAATAATGTTACTGAACGCAAATGTGTATTTATGCTATTTAAAAGAGGGACAATGAAAGCCTGATAATCAGCAGGGCCCGGTGCCGCTAAAAATATATGGCAGTAAGAACAGAGAGGCCACGCCCAACACACTTCCTTCCTTCCCTCCTGTTTTGAGATCAGAATCAGTTTACACAGTCACATCATGGGGACCTGTTGTGTCTGGGGAGAAAATGGAAGTCAGTGAATGTCCTCTGTGTGTTTGTGTTCACCTTTATTTTCCTGTGTAAATCCAAAATTCCCAGAGTGTGATTTTTGACCTGCACAAACATAAACCTACTCGTGACACACTCCCAGCTGTAATTCCACATGATCGCTGTCAGTGCCCTCTGAGGAGGACACCCACTCCTCGTCCCTCCGCTGACGTCATCCCCTCATCTTTCTTTCTTCAGTACATGGTCCCTCTCCATTAGCGATTTCACTGCATTGTCACAGCCAGTGGTTTACAGCCACTGTGGCTGATGCTGTTTTATAAAGTGACCATTGATTGGATCCTGCTCAGACTCAGTGCTGAGTAGGGCGAGTAAAACATGTGAAAAGGATGTAGGAGAATATTCCCAAAATATTGGAAAAAAAAAACTCTTTAGAATATAATACATTTAGAGAACTGGAAACATGATAGCACCTATAAATCCTGGCTTCTTCTTCCTCAGAGAGGCCCTCCCCTCCTTACTGTGCAGTCCACGGCGACATAGAGTCGGGTCACCTGGTCACTCTGACCTGCCACAGTGAGCTTGGAAGCCCGACCCCTACTTACACCTGGACCAAACTGGACCAGGCTAAGAGCAGGATGCCCGTTCTGGGACAAAGTGAGTACAGACTCAGTGTATTTGTGATATATATAGAAAATATCCTCATGTTAATCTATTTGTCACACGCATGCTCTTGTCCCCTCAGCAAACCCATCTGGAATATTGAAAATCACAAACATTTCCCAATTTCAATTTGGGGAGTACCAGTGCAACGCCACCAACGCAGCAGGGTTTTCAACCTGCACCATCGAGCTGACACCCGGTGAGGCTACATTTTTGGTTTTGTTGATTTCTAAATGTGGAAAATAGATTTTTTTAGAATGTCACGGACATGACAATCTGGTAATCCCTGAGCAGAGGTGGGAGATGGAGTGATAGCTGGGGCAGTGATTGGCGCGCTGCTCGGGTGCCTCCTCATCATCTTGGTCGTGTGGTTCATCGCTCACACGGTGAAGAGGCACAGATACAAAGCAGTGAAGGCACCAGAGGCCAACGAGATGAAGTAAGGCTTCAGCTTCATCACGTTCCCTTCCTCCCTCTGATGAAAAGAGGACAGTCACGTCAACTCTGTCTCTGCCCACTAGGAGGAGCTCTCGCCAGGCCCAGGAAGCCACGGAGAGCGTTCCCACGGCAACCACGGCCGGAAACCTCCACGCTGGGGGAGATGAGCCAGAGGCCTAAAATAACAGAACAACTGGAGTGACGTCACTGATCTGAACAACAGGGTGTCCAGGAAGTTCAGGCCTGAACATACGTCACTCTCAGATTCAATAAATACCACACATGTGATTTACCATCAAGTCCGTATTTCACTGCTGTTTAACACTCACCAACTGTTTCAGGACAAATCTTTTCATGTCGAAGTTTTTTGTGTGACAATCAATGCAATGTTTTTTTTTTTAAATATGCTTTGTATCGTTTCCATTTGTTTGAATTGATGTCATGGATCTGATGCTGATATGATGTGGTCTGAGTCTGCTCTGTGCAAACTGCAGGTCTGTTGGTGCTGTCGCTGGAATGATTACTGTGTGTTCTACATACAGAATATATTTGGATTTGAACCCATAATCGATATTCAATATATATTCAAATATGTGTTTTCTCATGATTAAAACATCTAAGGTTTGAACCAATTACAGTTTTTGATCGATACCACAGTCTAATCCCTGGAGGGGAGGATGGTGGGGATCCTAGTCTTGATTCATACAGGTTCTGATGGAAATAAAAATGTGGCGTTTTCTGAGTCACCGTGTCATAACGCTTGAGTGCTGTCTCACCTACAGGGGGCAGCAGAGTAACAGTGGAGTGTCACACTAGTCCCTCTGACCTCTGGGAAGATCTGTCACATCGGTTCAAGTGTTCTGTGATTTATTTAGAGATAAGCTGTGAGGCCAACTGCAGTTAAAGGAAACAGAAAAGTACAGAACTGTAAAGTCCAGTATAGTAATAACATGGCAACAATAGATGCTGTGACTATGTGTTTGCTTGCACCACCTTCATTTAAATTGGACTGACACAGGCTCCGCCTCAGCCACTGGCTACCCGATATAGACGGCTATAAAACACCATATTGCACCACAGCTGTGTTCAATAAAGCAGAGGCTGTTAACAGCTTGTTTGGCAGAGTGTGGGAATAGTTTCACACTGACACAGTGAGACAATCAAATCGGTGCAGTGGGCAATTTGTCATAATGGACGCGGACTCATCTTTGATTTGTGGTGTTAAATGAGCAAAAGCAGTGTTCTGAAAACTGTCTATAGCTGTCTCTGTGTTTGGTGTGGATTTAGAAAATAGGTGTGGCGTTTGTGAAACAAATCATTTTTACTCTGCAAATATTGAATGAGCTAAACAACGAGGCACAGAAGTGAAGTCCAGGATCAGGCCTGCAGGTCAAAGCCACGCGCCACACTGAGGACGTCATCTCTGGTCAGATAACACCCACACAGCTGCCTCAAGCCGGTGAACGACTCCCTCCCATGCATGACTCGCCAGTTGTCTATGAAAATCACCTTATCAAGAGGAGAGAGGGCGTGACCGTTAAATTAGACTGATGTAAACAGAGGTCTGGTTATATTCCAGAGCCCTAAAACTCCAGATATAAAATGTGAGACTGAATCGTTCTTACTTTCCCTGGAGTCAGTTTCACCCACAGCTCGTTCTCTGGCCGCCTCAGTTCTGTGGTCAACTCTCGATGTGCTGCATACCACCTCTGGACAACGTCATGGGGGACTGTGTTGATCACCGATCGATCATAGTTGTTATATCTGTCAAAAGAAAAGGCTTTGTAAGTTCATCAGAAGTCATGGTGCGGCGTTATGGATAAGAGAGACACTGCACTGGCACTGGAAATAACATGCTAATTGGGTCAAGATGAATGAATGCCATACGGTGTAGGACATACCTGATCAGGTAAATTTCATCGTTCCAGGGATAGACATTTAGCACGGGCCCAACTCCGCTGATATGGTTTCGGTGTTTGTCAGTGTTCTCAATGTACTCGTGTCTGACAGGCACGCGAGAAAGCAGCTCAAAGTTTTCAGGTGACCGCTGCCTTAACTTCTCCGCAGCATAGAACCCATCTACGAGTAGCGTCCTTCCCCCAGTGGCCTCATTCTTTAGGCAGTGGAAAACCTGGATTCTGCCAAAATAAACAGAGAAAAAAAAAGAATTTGTTTACACTGAATTCAAATCAAAAAGAGGCTGTTCTGGAACACCGCATCAGTCCGTCACTGCTGCACTTACCCGCATGGTTCCTGAAAGTAGGAGGTGTCAGTGTGGCGATCCAGAGCCAGCTGGCTGTAGGCGCTGTCCCCTCTGGAGTGGTCTGAAGTAAAGCACCACATTCGTCCATACGTGGTCTCTCTTGTGAGCAACACACAAAAAAAAACAACCTGTAACTGCTGCTAATGCTTAACGTCTTCTGCTTTAGGTTTAAGAGATTCACTCCACCGAATGAGGAACTAGATACCTGATGAGACTGACCCTCTGGGACACAGCCTCCGTGGCCTCCACCGTAGCTGGGACACCGTCTACGAAAGCCATGCCATACAGAAGGTAGTTCTGAAGGAACTTCTTCACTTCGTCGTCACAGCTCATAAAACTCTCCCATTTGGCTGACGGTACGTTTTTCTCTTTGTACAAATCTGAGTTCCAAAGGAAGCGTGGCTGGACAGTGCTGGCCTTCTTCCTCTCATAGCTGTTCTCGGCTAACCAGCTCAGGCTGTACTTGGACACATGACCATCAGGCCCTGGGAAACAGACATGGAAAATAATGCGTGCGTTTAAAACCGTGCTTTTGAATCAGAATCTCCATTTGCTCAGGTCGGCGCTGACCCAGCTCAGTGGAGGGGGGTCACAAGGCAGAGCGAGTGTGAGAGCTTAGTGTAGAGCCGGTGTAATTCACTGGCAGGGAACACTGTGGCACCTGCTTTCTTTTCCACACCTGGCTGCTGTGGGACCATTTACTCCTCTTATAAAGAAAAGCGGCCGCTAAATCCCCCGTGGCTTCTCTGCGTCAGTGTGCAGCAGCAGGCTCCAGGTAGAAAGGGGTTTTTGTGTTTAAGCTAGTACATCTCTGTCTGCCAGGGGCCACTTGGGGGAAGAGCTCAGGGGCTTGTGAGGTCTGCACCATCTGGGTTATTAGGAGGAGGAGGAGCTGGAGCAGGTGCCCGCGCTGCTTTGTCTGTAGCACATGTTGTCATTCGAGAGGAGAATCCTGCAGCTTCTGTCACCTGGACCACAACAGCAGCACAGACCCAAGAGAGACATTACTCTGCCTTGAGGTGGTGCCTGTGTCCCAGATTAAAATGCACCGAGCAGAGTTAATGGATGAGAACTGATAAACAGTTTTGTTTTAGTCAAATAGAAAGTATAAGAATAGAATACATCCAGTGAGCAGCAGGTACAGGTAGATATTCTAGAGACCATAGGTCATAGTCACTTCTTAAGACATTAAGTCATACTTAATATTTGAGTATTCAGTTTTGCAGTTATTGTGACATCTTGGCAGTATGGTTCTTCTGACACCACCCACCTGCTGCGGCTACTGAATCTCAGTTTGTTCTTCTACAAATGCAAACAGCATCATAGCAGCTTATTTTTTCTGCCAAGGAGCTTTAGCCGTGTTCAATATTGTTAAATAATCAATTTTATTCCCCCTGAAGCCATTTCTGTATGCATGAGCTCCTTATTAGTGTCATATGAGGGCGCGGATGTGCACACAGACCTGTTCAGTCTCTTGCCTGCAGGGGATGTGTGGACATGTTAATGTGGGGTCTAACCATATGTGCAAGGACTCAAGTCTACCAATGTTCTTGTGGCCTCCATTTCTGCTACAATGCAGAGCTGCTAATGTTAACCTTATCTCTGTAGCAACAGCAAAAACTCACATGAAGCCATTGAAATGTTGCAGATCAAGGTTGCCAATCACACATTACATATATATTTCTTCTGATCCTGAGGATCACACTGCCAACAGAGACAATCTTTGGCCCATAAAATGTCATTATGTCAGAAGTTAAACCTTTGCTGCCTTGCGTGCATTTTTCTTTTTAACATTAAATTGAGTTTAACTCAGCAATGCTCATTATGTGGCCCCTGGAGTCGGCCTCTTGCTATCTTGTTAATGTTGCGTAGTAAGTGCTTATAAAAACCAGAGGCATGGAGTGAATTATTACATTTGCTGGACTGGCTTTGATTTCAATCTTTAACTTTTACTCCTTGGTTCAATCACGTCTGAGCTGTGATGCAAGCTATGCCCCCAATGCCTTGATAGTGTTGTAAATGTGTTAAACTAAAGCATAATACATTGGATCAAAATTTGAAAACAAACCCCCACTGGATCTCTGGGTCCAAAATGTCTTGCTTTGCCCACCTGTAACCCAGAAGTGTGTCGTGACTGGACAACTGTGTCACATTCCAGCTTCCTTCAGACTTACAGGAGAGGATGAGGTGACCGTCCTCCACGGCTGCAGTGTCAGGGCGGATGTCCAGCTCTATGCTGCAGGTGTCCAGGCTCCTCTGGTTGGTTTTGGAGTCGTAGGACGAGGCAGAGCGGCAGTGGTCCCGCAGCCACACAAAGTTCAGACGCATCTGGGTGCCCTCATAGCTGACCACTGGCAGATCCAGACATAAGGTGTCAATACTGATTTGTTTGTGCAAAGTTGGTCTCACATTGAGTTTTCACTCACCGAGGTGGTTGCTGGTCAAGCGAGGAGCTGCAGGGGTCGCTGCACAGGCGCGCGTCTGCAGATTAAGCCTCAATGGCGACCGTGTGTTCCTGAGAGCAGACAGCAGATGGGCCTGCAGCCATCGCTGCCTCCACGCAAACATCCCGACTGCGCAAAAATGTAGTCTTCAGACACGAGCCTGACCCGAGACAAGCGGAACTGCTCTCACTGGTTTATTGGAAGCAGACTGAACTCTGCACAGCCCGGATCATCCGTGCCACCGGTGGAGAGGTTTTGACGCGCATGTGCGCGCCTGGATCTTTACAACTGACCTGTGACTAATCATGAGTTGGGATCACCTCCTCCTCCTCCTCCTCCTCTTGGTGATGGAGACGGAGACAGGGTGTCTTTCTTCTTCAGTGCTGGTTACTCTACTTGTGATCTGAGTAGAGGGAGGAGCTGCAGAGACGGAGAGGTCCTCACGTGCAGTCCACTCTGTGCCGGGGGGGTTGTAGAACATACCAGTGTTTCAAAGTCAGTTTTCGGGTGTGGATGTCCATCTCAGTGACATTTATGCTGCAGCTAATCCTGGTGGACGGGACAGTGCAACATGACACTGTGGACCGTTTCATGAAGCAGGTTTAACAAACTTTAATAAACAAACAAACTGTTGAGAGTTAGTTCAGTTAACTCTGAGTCAAAGGAACTGAGAGGCGAGCATGTGCATGAGGGTATCTACAACTTTGTTTCCACTGTTGGGGGAAATATTGTAGACTGCAATACCCACATTAGCACTAGCAGTACAGATAAAGACAAGGTGATTGTTTGTTTTTTGTTGACCTTTCCCAGGGGAGAAGAATGAGGGACATGCATACTTGCTCCCTCTGGTGTCTTATCTGAACACCAGTGTGTCATGTACCGATACACAACTGTTTCATAATGGAGATCAGTGGAGCTCAGCTGTTTGCACAGCTCCCACTTGACCCTACTTCACACTGGAATGTCAGAAAACAGTTCCCAATGTCCAATAAAAGTACAAAAACACAATCCAGCATCAGAGATAGACTGAATTGGTAACAACCCAACAACAAGGAGGACATATATAACGTAGTTATTATTATTTCAATAAGTGTGAGCCCTCTTGTTCTTGTGAATATGAATGAATATGACCCCATCATCTGCCTGGTTCCAAACACTGCTGCCGTTCTAAATCAGTCACCATGGATCTGCAGCACTGTCACCATGTGGCTCACATCAGCTCCTGTAATACTCACTGCAGATTATTGACTGTCTGTCTCAGTAAATCAATGGTGACACAGTGACACTGCAGAGGGGAGAGTCCTGGTGGGCCTCACCCCCGGAGAGCTGCTGGGTCACTGTCTCTGTCTTTCTGCTTCCTCCTCGCTCTGCTGGAAATGCTGCGGTAATGCTGCGTTCAGTAACCGTCAGAAATTTTGGCCTCTGTGTTTGTTTTGAACATGACTTGCATTCATAGACTGTGGAGAAAGAGCTTGCATTACATCACGTTCTTTCAAATGACAGCTAAAATTAGATGAGTGAGGGGTCAGAGTAGTGATAGGACTGATGTTTTTAATTGCACAAGTTATCATACTCATTCCATGGAAATGAGAAATGAGAATGAGAATGGAAATGGAATTAGAATGAGAATGTTACTCCTTGTTGTTCTCCTTGTTGTTCTGAAGAATTACAGAGCAAACATGATTTGATATCAGCTATGCTACATACAATTTGATGTGGCATTGAAAAACAACAATAGCCTTGAAAACAACCATAAAACATACATGGCATCCCAGCTAGCATACTAGTTTTGAGTCCAAAGTGATCCACTTGTAAAATGGTGAATGTGGCCCAAATATCCTAAAATACATGCAGGGCTTTTTGGGAGGTGGAGTCCATTAGCTGCGACCATACATGGAAAAGTGGGCCAAACCTGGGCATGTGAGGGACAACACAACCACATGACGGGGGTGGCGCTGTGGAGCCTGAGCGTTGCGATTCCGGATCTGACGGGGAGCCCCTGAATGCAGCAGCAGCAGCAACAGCAGCCAGTCCTCCCAGTCGCATGTTTACTTGCTTTGTCAGCGGTGTCCTCTCAGTCCTCGCTCACCTGCTCATCGTCCAAACCTTGGACTCTCACTCAGTCATCGCATCGTCCTTATCAGCGGTTTTGTTCCCCCGCAGGCATTTATTGCACCCACCCGGCCCTTCCTCCTGCGGACCTTGATCGGAGGGCACATCGGGTTCATAGGTGTGTGTGTGTGTTTTTTTCCGACCAACTGGGGAAACGATGACGTTAAAATCCAGCAAAAACGAACCTGCTGCCATCCTGGAGTCCGTCAGCAGCGCGCGCTCTGCCCTCTCCGACCTGTACCTGGAGCAGCTCCTGCAAAACAAACCAAAGAGTGACAAGGTACGCGCCGCAGTCCATTCACAGCCCCCCAGCGTTTCCTGTCTCTGATTGGTTTTTATTATTATTTGTTTAGTTTTGCGTATTTTGCTTTGCTTTTCTCGGTGGGCACTGTGCATGTTTGCTTCCGGAAAGTGGCGACCGTGGGGGCACATGACACGAATGTTGTTTGTTCGTGGGCTTGGGCTCTAAAAATAGACCCCAGCTCTGTCTCCTCCAAACAAGTCACAACCCGGGGTGGTGGGGAGCTCACGGTGCGATATGCGATACGCAGCCCGCGATAATCCTAAAACACGGCGATTCAGCGATATTCGGTGAATCCTGGGTCTGTCTGTCTAACTAAGGGACAATATACAAGGCCTCTGAAGGCGTCTACTGCAGCATTTGTGTTGATTTGGTGCCAGTTTGGCAAAGTGAGAAGAAACGTGTACAGAGAAGTGTCTGAAGACTGATCTTTGTTCCACTTTAACAAACACAATGTGCCACATTTCACTGGAAATAGCCATGAACTGGCAAAGGTTTGAACTACCGATGGCTTATGTTAAACAAACATCGGAATTGTTAGTTCACAACTAGCTTGTAATGTACTAACCTACTGTATCTCTGTGTAAAATAGCCATAAACCTTCAAAAGTAAAAGCTTTCCACCACCTGAATGCCAACTACAGGATGATTAAACGTTGCGTACTAGCCCCACTGCATAAACACTATGCAGCTATATAATAGTTAGTTCACCTCTCTAGTTTTGCGTAGTCAGCCTCTGCTGGAATCCAATAGACATATCATTGACAAATTTCACTTCTGCATTTCCTCCCAAAAAGTGCGTATGGACGTCACATGACAGAGCGGGGGAAGGCTGAGGCTGTGTCACATGTCAGGGAGGGAGAGTGAGTCAGTGAGATGGTGGCACGAAGCCATAGAATTTAAAGGCTATTAATTGTTAATCCCTTAATAATCACGTCAACATGTGACTGTCATCCTTCTCCAACGGGCCTTTTATACTGCAGGACAGTAATGCAGGACGATAGAGAACATTTGGAATGACAACAAACTTGATGCTTGTTCAGTTTCAGCACTTAAGTTCTGCCTGTGGTGCTGCAGCTGCAGAAGTCATATCAACAGTGAACTAAGTGGAGGCCATGCGGGGTGTTTACTACATCACACAGTGCCAGGCCTTTGTCCCAAGTTGTTTTCAAACAGAGGGAAGGATAACGTTTTAAAGATCCAGCTGACTGTGCCCTCAGCATGGGGAAACACCTTTAAAAGCCACAATGATTAAAACAGCCACAGCCCCTGGGGGTGAAATTAAAATCCTCAATGGCCTCCGGGCTCAAATCTGGCAGCCGGTGATAGTGAGGGAACTCTTTGTGCTGAACAACCTCGAAGAATTTCAGCAGTCAGCAGCAGAGCCGCAGAGGGAAACGGTGAAGGGAAGAAACTCCTTTCCTGTTATCAGCACTTTTTTTTTTTGTTCCATGGCCTTGAGCTGTGATCCTGACGGTTTGTTCCTCTGCTTAATGCCGATTTGTGAAATCACCATCTTAAAGTGAGGTCACATGATGCATTGCTGTAGCCGGTGAAACATCAGGAGTGACTCACTCTAGCTCCTGGATCCTTTGTCTTTGTGTTGGTTCAGACTCAGTCTGCTCTGCTGTGTTTACTGCAGAGTGGTTTGTCCTGTCCTTAAAAACACTCCTACACAGTACATGCACATCTTTCCTGCATGGGAGAGTCACTGTTTTACTTTTGTACTTTCTTGATCAATCGTTCCTATGTATTTCCAGCATTGATGTTTAAGTGATCAATGCATTTTATCCTGTTGTCATGGTGATCCACCCTAAATGCTACAACAGGAGGTGAAGGGATTAATAATTAATGTTTCATTAGTGGAGCAACAAATCACCGCAGGACGACAGAACGCTCAAACAGAGAGTGATCGCACTGTAACCCAATCAGTCATACAAGATAATGGAACCAAACAGGAGAGTTTTTGTGACGCGTTTATCTGCTTTCTGTTTGATCTGGTCCAGATAAAATGACCAGCATCCATCTCCTCAGAGCATTCTGCCTTTCATCCAATTGTTTGTTTATTCTTTTGCTACCCCACCCCACCCCACCCCAACCCAACACACACACACACACACTCTGTGGTGTTCAGATTTCTGAAAGGGTGTCCTGACTCTAGTGCCATTGTGTTGTTTTTGTAGCGTGGTCCATCTCCTCCATGTTATGGGGCTCATTTTCACCTCCATGATGAGACGCATTTACCCTGTGAGGCTTTTTAATGCTAATGCTAAAGCTAATCTAATCACTCACGTGTGTAGTGATAAGACTCAACCTTTGGATTTGACCTTTGTCACCCGCTCACCGTGCGGAGGGGTGAGCATTGCATCATCAACATGAGAATACAATTAGTCCTGTTTGTCCGGAGCACACTCCCGCTAACACAGTCTCAATTACTCCAGAGGACATTACATTGATTAGGTTTGTGTGACTGACTACCCAGCCGCTCTAAGGTACTCACTAAGTTTTGTGGCTCACCACATTATTTTTACAGAGTTGACACAGATGGACACATTTTCATTTCCTCTGCTCCAGAGAGCTTGAGGTGATAGCGACCTTCGGACTTGTGTAGCTGTACAGGGATGTCATTTCATCTTTTCACCTCATCCAAAAGATCACAGTGCTGAGATACAACAGTGTTGCAAAATAAGCGTCATGGTGCAGAGAAAAACACCCGGCAGTCTATCAGGCCTCCCACGCTCAGGCCCGTCTCGAATCTCTAGCGATCCAAAAATAGGAAAACTAAAATTGCTAGATCACAAGCCATGATAGATTCAGTTTTATACGGTGCACACACACACAAGATGGCAATCGCACTAAACTGCTGCTATGGGCAGTGTTGTGGGGCAGAGGTGGCGGAGGACCATAATGACGTTTATTGGTTTATAGTAGTGCTGATGCTGGAGCATGCATGTCTTCTTTTTGTGTCAGTGTCATTTTTGTGCTGACGCACGTCATCCTGTCACTTTAGAGACTGTTTGCTTAACCTCTTGATAATGTGCATTCATTGATTTGTTAA
This sequence comes from Pseudorhombus dupliciocellatus, assembly GCA_016785235.1. Classification (NCBI taxonomy): domain Eukaryota; kingdom Metazoa; phylum Chordata; class Actinopteri; order Pleuronectiformes; family Paralichthyidae; genus Pseudorhombus; species Pseudorhombus dupliciocellatus. The sequence continues at coordinate 1,282,162 of JAFBJW010000120.1, read as the reverse complement.
ATGCATGATAGCGGTCCACATGCAGAATGTCCGTTTAGATTCAGATGACCTCTGTGCAGATGGTGGTCAGCACATATCAGCTATTAGATTAATTTAAGTGTAAGCATACAGCAGTCACTATTTGCTTATTTGCTTTATTCCCACACCACACTTGGATGCAAGCAGATTTTCCAAGAAGAATCTGTTTCCTTACATTAATGCGGCGATGACCTGATGAGACTGGTGGTCTCCATGACCACATGAACCTGGTGGACCAGATCACTGGATGGGGTTAATGAGGTGTTATAATGCCGGGTTAATTTTCAACCTCGAACATATGTTGAAACTGCAAATAACACATGGCTGTTGGCGTACATCACCAGAGAGGTCTCAGTGCAGTTATTGGAAATACCAGTGTGATATTGATCACATTCTGTGGAGCAAGGTTTTTTTTTGTTATCAAACCTGTTCTTGTGATCATCATCAAAGTTCCATCGTGCTAAAATAAGACACCTTTATTTGTCCTTCTTTTTCAAAAGGCAACTATGCAAACAAACGAGAATAAGGGAGCTGAGGTTTTCACCAACGGCAGCGCCAAACACATGAACGGTGCAGACCTGACCAGGATGAAAGAAGTAGCATTTGAAAAGAATCCGTCCGAGCCAATGGTAAACTGCCTTAACGCACACTTACACGCCCCAACGTGAACAAATATATGTATATTTTCAGGAGCGTCGTTTGCCGATCCCTCCTCACTACCTGTGTGTTTGTCTGCAGGGCGTCACCCTGAAGTTGAACGACAAACAACGGTGCACTGTGGCCAGAATACTACATGGGGGTTTGATCCATAGACAAGGTAAACTCATCACATTCAATAGATCTGATTGTAATTGTGTTTTTTTTTTCGTTATATGTGTGGAAAATGTATAATATCAAAACTCATATATGTGTATTTATGACTCCATGATGGTCAGGCTGTAATAGTTTGTCCCAGTGGCTGCAGATCAGTTTCCTGTGAACTTTATTCCCAAAAATGATGACTTCACCAAGTGCTCGTGCATTGTACTCTTGCTGTTTCTCTCCAGGGTCCTTACATGAAGGGGATGAAATCGCAGAAATCAATGGGAGAAGTGTAACAAACCAAACTGTAGATCAGCTCCAAAAGATTCTGGTAGGTTGATTCCGTATAACATAAATAAGGAACTATATCTTGACTCGGCAGTTATTGGTAATTATTGTTTTCTTACACACAGAAAGAAACCAACGGTGTCGTCACTATGAAGATCATTGCCAACCAGCAGAGTCGATCTCGGGCCTGTGAGGTAGTAACACGACAGGCGCATTAAGCACTAGTGCATTTGCATTGTGTTGCTGTAGCGTTCCGCTCAGACTGGGCGGCGTCTCGATGGGATTGATCGCTCTTCCTTTCATCTTTTCTTTGATCGCAAACCTCCATTTTAAAAAAAGCGTTCTGTTCTTTATTAGGTGAATCTTCTTTTAGTCAGTGAACAACCCAGGTGACTATGAAATTAAGAACATCACTCTCATTAGCTTTGCTAGCTTGACACGAAACGCTGTGGTAGAGTTTCACTCTGCCATCTACTGGTCACAACACTTCCTTCACTCTTCCAGCAGCCAATCACGAGCAGCGTAAATATGCAATTAAAATAGAACACAGTGAAGTTAGCAAGAGCTTTTAACTGCATTTAGTTGCACACAATTAATCACTGTCTGTTCTCGCTGTGGCCAGTGGTGGCAGTTGATACGAGAGCTTGTAGTTCATTAATCAGTAGGCGTAGTTTCTATCATATTCAAACTTATATTCCATATGAACATTTGTGTTGGTGACCCAGATCGCTCCAGTGCTCCCACATCCTGTGCACAACCTCCACTGGAGACACTTTGGAGGAATCAACAAAATGTTCATGAACTCGACTAACAATAATTGACCCTGCAGAGAATTCACACGTGGTCAAACTCATTTCAAATATACTATTTATATACCCAGAGCAGTTAATGTTCAAATCCTGGGTTGACTTTACTCTACACGAAACCTTTTGCAGCTGCACGATCGGTCATCAGATGAGTTGGCAGCACAAATACACTTCCAACCCTGGAATCTCTCCCTGGGCTAAAGCTGCTCTTTTTAAATTTGAATCTGAGCTGTGTAAGATCTGGACGTGACCGTGTATATTCTGTTGGAGGGGGGATTTCCTACTAAACATTTGTAGAATCAAACATACTGTCAGTAGATGCTGAAGTCTCACGGTGAATATTTCATCTCAGTGATGCTGCGCAGCCGCCGCTCATCACTGAGGTCCGGTTTATTGGTTTCAGTTTCCTAGAAAATGACATTTTGTACATGGTTACACCCATTTTCAGATGGGAGATGTTGTGGTATGTTCCCATTCTATTTTTTAGAAAAAAACAACATTGAGGCGTTCTCATCCCTGCACAACAATTATTCATTAAAAAAAAAACATTTTCTCTGCAGGAATCTGGAGAAAATGCTCCTATTCATTCAGAGTTGATTTTAAAACAGTAAGACTAATTTGTGCTAAGCTGTAACAAACACATTTCCATCAGTGGCTGTCCCTTAAGGGCGAGCTGCAGTTGGAAGGAGATTATTAATCACATGGGGAAGGGTATTTATACATTTCAGATCAAAACACCAGATATTTCCCCTTTTAAATTCGACACTTTTGAAATTCCAGATGTACATGAGGGCCCAGTTTGACTATGACCCCACCAAGGACGACCTCATCCCATGCAAAGAGGCTGGACTGAAGTTTAAAACTGGTGACATCATTCAGATCATCAACAAGCAGGACCCCAACTGGTGGCAGGGCAGAGTGGAGAGCAGCGCTACGGACTTCGCTGGACTAATACCCTCCCCAGAGCTCCAAGAATGGTAAACGGCTCGGTCGTACAATGTGACAATTAATCCTGAGGTGCTTAACGTCCCACGCCAAAGACCTCCGAACTCTGCGAACTGTTCCCAGCTCGTGCTCATTCTGTGTTTGTGTCGCAGGAGGGTGGCCAGTAAAAGCAAGGCCAGAGAGGGCACTCAGTCCTGCAGCCCCTTCGGGAAGAAAAAGAAGTGCAAAGACAAGTACCTGGCCAAGCACAGCTCCAGTCAGTGTCCCACTGGAATCTCTCTTTCCCTCTCACATGTGCTGGTGTGCCATTTTTTTTGTTTTTTTCTGAACTAAAATCTCTTCTTTTGCAGTTTTTGATCAGCTGGATGTGATTTCTTATGAGGAGGTGGTTCAGCTCCCGGCTTTTAAAAGAAAAACACTTGTGCTGATTGGTGAGTTTCCAAACTCAATATATCAATAACTTAACATTCTTAAATATAAAATAATGTCTGACCTCTATATTCATTTTCAGGTGCACCTGGTGTGGGAAGGAGACACATCAAAAATGCCCTGTTGACTAAATACCCGGATAGATTCTCCTACCCAGCACCGCGTAAGTAAACCCGCCCTCTTACCCGTGTGAGTCGCAGCAAGCGTTGCCAAACTGTCCTCTCTCTGATTCTTCCTCTTCCTCCACAGACACCACCAGGCCCCAGCGTAAGGATGAGGAGAACGGCCAGGAATATTATTTCATCTCCAACGAAGCCATGACCAAGTGCATCTCTGGGAATGAGCTGCTGGAGTACGGAAGCTTCCAGGGAAGCATGTTCGGCACCAAAATCGAGACCATCCAGAAGATCCACGAGCAGGAGAAAATCGCCCTGGTGGACGTGGAACCACAGGTGGGCATGCGCAGGGTTTTCAGAGATTCCCTGCCTGCATGTGCTCTAATTGGAAACGCTCGAAGTTAATCCTCCTGCTGTTGGAATGACTCTAAACACCAATTATCCCCCTCATCTCTCCATCCTTTCATGTAGACCCTGAAGGTCTTGCGGACGGCTGACTTTGCCCCTCTTGTGGTGTTCATCGCTCCGACCAGCACAGCTTCCCAGGTGCTGCACCTCTCTCAGACTAGGCTCAGGTATCGTGAATGACCACACTCCGTCCTCACACCCTCTGTGTCTTGTGTCCTAGACGGAAAACCTGATGATGATCCAGAAGGAGTCGGACGCCATCCTGACCACGTTCGGACACTTCTTCGATGTGGTTATCGTCAACAACGATGTGGACGAAAGCGTCAAAGGTGTGGAGGCGGCCATGGAGCGCGCCACCTCCACCCCGCAGTGGGTGCCTGTATCTTGGGTGTACTGACGGCCGTCCGTTTCCAGTGTAGCACCTCTAGTTTGATGGAAAGCAGTGCAATATCACTCTCACGTACCCAAAACCTCTCAGTTAGTGACCTCCCAGTCGTGTTTTTGGGGTTTTACTATTTGGTTAATGTTGATTGTCACAGAGATTTTTTGCACAAGTGCATCCAAAAAAAAAAAAAAAAGCAATATGTAGAAAGGTTTATTTTAGAAAGTGGAGCGCCTCACCAGGGATAATGTTTAATTTTGGTGGTTTATATGTTTGTGCTTCAGGCTTTTGGGGTGGTTTTGGTGCCGCACACCTTTTGTGATGCTTGGAACGCGAGCGAATGCAAAATAGGACCACAACTGTGAATGAAATCCTCACTTTGAAATAAGGATTTTGTCATTTAAAACATCGATTCCGGATTCCTTCTCTTCATCCTCATTAAACTGTGCCATGAAGTTGATAGTCTGAAACTATCTATACAGCGCGTGTAACTCCATACCGAGACAATGTCCTCTTTACTCATCCTTTCTTGTCTCATCTCATTAAAACTGTATACCTCATGGGATACTGTAAAGGCACTTTCAAACAGAAAATAAATTTCCCTGCTCTGTTTCAACAGCACCTTTTATGTTTTTTTTTCAAATAGAAACCTGTTCTTCAAAAGCAGAGGTGGCAGTGGGATGTCAACAGAAAATGTCCCAGGTACAAAACAAAATCCTTCCATTTGTTTCACAAAGGAAAATGGGGTGCACATTATAACAGTAGATTTGTTCTTCCTTAATTTCCTGTTGCACAGCTGGAGATATTGTATCATTAAATAACTCAAATTATATCATTCAATGCTGAAAAAACTGCTCTTATGTTCTCATGCGATCACCAAACTTAAAGAACAAAAATATGTCGTGCTGCAAACATCTGAGATTATTCTATTATTGTGAATTTGTTAGATTCAATATGTGGAAACAATGATCTAATGAGACAGTGGAGATGCAGATGTATTAATGGAAGTGAAATGATCATTCAACAACTATGGAATTTAGTGATGCTGTACATATTATCGGAATTGCTCCCATAACCAACAACTTAATGACAATATGAAGATTTAATTCAAGAGAAATTGTAAAAGAGAAGTATAGATAATTGGACGTATTAAAAGAAGAGCATAATATCTCTGTTAACACATAATTAACAGTAAGTGCAAAAGACAGCAGCACCCATACCTATGAATGAGGAAGCTAAGCTGTCCTATTGCGCCACCCAGTGGCTGTCTGCACAACCACAGCCCCTCAGAACACTGCCTATCATGCTCGCCCCATGTACTAAAACATCTGTGCTCTATTTGGGTAATACATGACTATTATCAATAATCAGAACTGAAGCTAAATGATTGATGATATTAAAATTCAGAGTAATGGGCATGGGCATTGACTAAGGTGATAACTAACTAAACAAATGGACTGAATCTGTCAAAAGCCAGACAGGAAATCAGAAATTCTGCATTCTTCCTGTTTATTTTGAAATCAAGTCTCACTGCAGTTGCTGGAGTAACAAGCTTAATCATTTACCAGTGCTGGTTCTGAACATATGATATGTTCCCCTGCTCAGATGAACACTTTCATGTCGAGTTTCTTGCACTGTCATCTAGACAGTGTGCACTCAGATCGTCGCTCGTTTTTCTCAAATCTTCTAATTCTAAATCTAATTGAAACATGCAGGTCAAGAAAACAGATTTAAATTCTGTATCTGCTTTCACTTAGTCATGTCCAGCAAAGCCTCTTTAAATAATCTCACATTCAGCTGCTTCGTGTCACTGCTGATTCCAGGCCCTTCTCTAAATCACTGTGTAGGTATTTGTTAGTTGTGATTCGCCCACTTTCACCAACACTCCTTCCGCCACAAAACCCGAGAATAATAAAGGGGATACTCACAAGGAAGAGAAAACCCCAAGTGGAAAAAAATGGACAACCATTAGGCCTGAGACGTCATATATTGATATAAAGTCTGATATAAACTTAATTTATTCTCTTTCATTGATCTTCACATCAGATCACATCGAATCAAGCGTATGGGAGAAATGTTTACTTATGAAGCATGTACATTTTCATTTTGGTTTCCTTGGGGAACTCCAGTCCCCATGACATCACAGTGGGAGCAGTGATGGTGGCCAGAGCCCCAGGGGCAAAGCTTCAGAGCATTTGACTGAACTGCAGCATTAATGAAATGCAGACCACTGTCAGAGGAAGGCAAGACATGTTGGTAAACGATCCTCTCTCTATATTTACTATGAGTAAAAACCAGGCACCTACAGCGAGCCTCGCCACACCCCCTCTCCTGGAACGCCATTTTGTTGACACAGAGACTCGCCATCATTACTCCGCTGTTTACAGTCTGCGGCCGCCCCGCTTCAACATGAAACTCTGCGCGATTGACGTCACCGAGCCATCTTTGTCCAGCTAATCCAGGCGCCTGTTTATTCCTCCTCCATCACAGCGCCGGGCTCCGCTCAGTAGAAGTAGGAGGAAGAGACATCCGATTTAAAAAAAAAAATAAAAGAATAAAATAAAATTAGGAGGTCTTTTTTAAAAAAAAATAGCGAATAAGGGACGCGTCTCGGTGGGAGACAGAAGCCAGTGCTCCTCCTCGGCTATATAGGCAGGGAAACGCCACCATAACCAAGCGCAGGGTGCCAGAGGGTTGAGAGGAGCGCAGATCCACATCCATCTGTCACCCACTCGGTCCCAGCTCACGCGTCCTGTCCGGATACCAGCAGCACAACCTCCAGGAACATGTGAGTACCCCCCGAACATGCACATTAAGCCTCCTAAGGAATAAAAAGGACGTGTTTACGCGTTTCTGCCGCGTCCTCTCGGGCGACGCTCGCAGCTTCGTCGGCGTTTCTGGCTCCATCCATCCATCCTCTTCTTCTTCTTCTTCTTCTTCTTTCCATTTCTCCTCCATCGCACCCACGGGCTTGTGTAATGAACAAGAAACCGTGTGTTGGTGCTGTGGACCGGGGATCGTCCCTCCATCCTTCCCCGGCCATCAGCTCCTAAATGTGACCGCACAGAGGGCTAACGCGTCGGCCTAACCTTGGAGCGTTTATCCGACATTAAACCGATCATTATCCTCGCACAGGTTCCCTCTCGTGCGTTTTACACGGTGAACCAGCTCCGGGCTCGTCGCCTGCTTCTGTTTTTTAAACATTATCGTGTGGTGGATTTTAACCCGAGACAGCACGCACGCATTTTTTTTTTTAGTAAATTCCAGTTTGGACTGGTTTGAATTGAAAAGGACACCGTGTGTACTGATACCCACAGGAGCGTTAAACACACAGTAGCGAGACTCCTCATTTGCACCATTGCTCCGGAGCTTATTAAAAACATTCACGGAGCTTTTTTTTTTCTTTTAATTCCCGTGGCTCTGACCCTCCGGTGACGATTAGGCTAATTCTAGAAACAGCAAGGACACGATGTGGAATAAGCCACGCGAGTTGATCCACTGTCGTGTATCCAGAAAGCCTGTTGAGCACTTAAATCTCCCATTTTATTCGACTATCGCTGCATAGTCTCCAATATAAATGACGCGTATTATTAGCCGCGAATGAGGCTCGGGCCTAGTTTGCGTGATATTTGCAGCCTATGGGGGTGGGGGTAGCCTAGCCTCCTACTGTATGTCGTCGATTGTCGTGCGAGGGCGGACAGCTGCATATCTCCCCATACCCCGGCCTGTGTTCCGATTAAACCCCCTGAAACGTCTCCATTTTATGTTCCTGTCTGCCATATTATACCCCACGTAGATTCCAGGTTTAGGCTCAGGAGTGACACCCACTTTTTTATTGTTACACGGTAGCCACTTTAAATCGATGAAATCTCCTCCTGCCCACACGCGACATGTCCCCGAGAGGTGGCAACATGTCCGACAACGCACATTTGTCGCCAGCAGCGTGTTTGTAATGGTTCCACCGAGTGTTTCCAGCTCCACCATCACGCTCCTCTCCCCACCCTCCGAGTGCTGGTGCTAGGCTGTCAGTGTGTTCACAGGCCCGTAGTGCTGGTCGTGAAACACGATGATCTGCGGGACACTGTGCAGGCCTGCTGTGTGCCTGTGTGTGTGTCTGTGTGTGTGTGTTCTGATCCAGTTCAGTAACATGAAGACAATCGATCAGTTTCTGGTCTGAGCTGCTGTGGCGCTGTCCAGTGCTGAAATGTCGCTGCCCAGTGCTGAAAGTCAGACAGGTCCCTCTCTCCATGACGCTGATCAGCCAAACTGAAAGCCCTTTGACCAGGCCGTTCATTCATCACCATCGTTACTATTATCACCAGACACTTAAATCAAGTCTATCTATATTGTATGGGGGATTCCTGGAAGTCCTCTCAGACTCAGCAGTCGATGGAGACCACAGGCCTCAGACTATTTTAAAAGAGCAGCCTTTCAGGTTGGGTGTATATTTAGCCTGCGTACCGAATTACGACACGAGCGGCGGACACTTCACTCAGACCTATGACACCTCCAACAATTGGAGGCAGATCTTCAAATTTGACCAAATTCATCTTATCTGAACTAAAGAAACTGTAGAGAGAGACACAAATGAAAGCTCCTCTCCAAGGATGGACAGTACAAGTACAATGGATGTCATGTGTCAGAGCAAATGCCATTATTTCTATATAAATATTTTAAACAAGTCTAAGACATCTCACTGTGGAGATGGAGTGTTTAATACAGGCAGTTTGTGTTTGGGCTGGACGGCAGCTAAGAGACCACCAGCACCATTAAGCCAACTATTCAGAAGGATTTGTTGTTGTGAGAGGATTAGTAATGTGTGAGCGTGTAAAGGTGACCTTTATACACAGTTGTATCTCACACTAGTTCAGCAGGAACGGTTTCCACAATGTACCAGAGCCTGTTATCCCAGAGTTAAAGCAGAAAATCAAGTATTTAAATGGCATTGATTCATTTAGACTGGTGGATATCAGTAAAACATGCTGAATCAAGAGTTGCAGAACACTGAAGATCAGATTTTAAGACTGCTCCTTATTTAAGGCGTGTTACATTTTCACTTTACATAAACCTGTTTTTTAGTAGATGACACTTTCACTTAAACCCTGCCTGTCAAGCACAATACAACATGACCTGACAAATCAGCTCCACTTGCAAAAACCGAGCGGATTGGGACTGTGCGATGCTGGCGTACAGGAGGATTCATTTTTGGACAGTACAGTAGATTTGACAAATCATATATTTTGATCCATCTTCCCACATTTGAGCTGTTTACTCTGCCTTCAAGGTTAACTAATGATTCTTACACTCTGACACTTTCACTTAAACCCTGCCTGTCAAGCACAATACAACATGACCTGACAAATCAGCTCCACTTGCAAAAACCGAGCGGATTGGGACTGTGCGATGCTGGCGTACAGGAGGATTCATTTTTGGACAGTACAGTAGATTTGACAAATCATATATTTTGATCCATCTTCCCACATTTGAGCTGTTTACTCTGCCTTCGAGGTTAACTAATGATTCTTACACTCTTTATTTTTTATCAAGCTGTTTCAACAGTGTTTTCAACAGAATGTCTATTTAATGTTTGGATTTTCATAATTATCCACAGGTCTGCCCCAGCCGCTGGAGCCCCTGCAGAGGGAGGGAGTCAGGCCCCTCCCAACCTCACCAGCAACCGCCGTCTGCAGCAGACACAGGCACAAGTGGATGAGGTGAGTCCTTTACAAAGTCAACAACATTAACCTTAAAATTAATGTTAAGTTCGGTAAAAATACTCACTTCACACTGTGGTTCCATTAAATCAATTCCTTTATCCTCCATCCTGTCAGACCCTCTCATAAACTCATCCTCCCCTGATAGCTGACTGTGGGCTCACTTCGAGTGTCTTCCCTCAGGTGGTGGATATCATGCGTGTAAACGTGGACAAGGTTCTGGAGCGTGATCAGAAGCTGTCAGAGCTGGACGACAGGGCCGATGCCCTGCAGGCTGGAGCGTCTCAGTTTGAGACTAGCGCTGCAAAACTGAAGAATAAATACTGGTGGAAGAATGCCAAGGTGAGGGCACGCAGGCATCGTTTCTCAGAGAGAGCAAATGAGTGAATATGTTGCGCCTTAAACATGTCACAAGCCTCAGCGGTTGGTTTCTGATTAGCTTGCAGGTAGGTAAGTAAGTAAATCAATATTATTTCTAAAGCACCTTTCAAAGCCAACATCACAAGGTGCTGTACAAAACAAGCACTACAGGGGCATAGTTGTATGTATACTTGTATGAAACGATGACATTTCATTTAAAGAAATCTGCCAGTTTTTAAGAAGCTTTATAAAGTGGAAAGCTGCTTGTCTAACAACTTGTTTTGTAACTCCACTGTCTATAGATGATGATTATCCTGGGTGTGATATGCGTGATTGTCCTCATCGTCATTATTGGTAAGAATTTTCTTCAGTGTTTGTGAGTGTGTAAATGAATAAATGAATTATATTTGATTATATCTTTTACATCTTGGTTGATTTTTTTTTTTTTTATGCTGATGCCTTACTCTCCATGTTATGAATTGGACTTGATCGTGTTTTCTCTCTCTCCTCCTGCAGTGTACTTCAGCACCTAAGAAGAGTCGGTCCTACCCCAGTCTGATCCCAACTTCCTTGCTTCAAAAAAAAAAAAAAAGAGAGAGAAAACCCTCAAATTGATGAAAAATTTAACCACAGATAATTAATTTATTATATCTATATGTATCTCTCCCTGATTAGCCTCGATATAACACCCCTAAACCCTTCAGGGCCCCATGGCTCCCCCACGTCCACCATCTCCCCCTCTGGACCCCTGTCAATATTTGTCCTTGTGAGTGTGTGGCCCCGTCTCCTTTCTGGGTCCTCTTGGCTTTTCTAACCTGCCATACCGAGAACCAAACACTTGTGACGATGCAACAGAAAAGGAAACAACGATTGGCGATAATTGTTACATAACTGATATATATAGTTCTTTGTAGAGTTTTATTCTGATATATACTGTTTTGTAGGTGTGTGTGTGTGCGTATGTGTGTGTGCATTTTGTATTTTTTAATTTTTTGTATTAATTTTATGTATGCTTCAGCGTTAACTACTGCCTATTAATCAAAGTGTGCATCTTGCATGTTCTCATCATCTGTCTTTCACCCGGCTTCTTCTTCTTCTTCTTCTTCTTCTTCTCTCTCTCTCTCTTTGGTGTATTTTTGCACAGTGGAGTAAGTCTCCTTTCAACGAAATACAAAAATTCATTTTCACATTCATCTGTGTTTGGCATGTCCACGAAGACAGTTCCCAATGAGCCAGAGGACTAAAAATGATAAAGTAACGGAAATTACAGCTCCAAAACTGCCCTTAAAAGCTTCAGCTTATCAGCTGCAGATTTCTGTATCTTGATGCCTTTGGAAATCCAAGTCTTAGCTTCTTTTTTGTGGCTTTTATCAGAGAGTTTGTGCTCATTGATATCGATCAACCACAGGAATAATGCATGGGTCGTCAAACCTAGTCCCCACTAACCATCCTTCCTGGTCCTTTCATTCTTTTCATTTCTCTTTCGCACGTTTCTTTGGCGACATCTGTAATAACTTTCGTCACCAGACACAGCCGCAGCTCCTCTGTCTCCCAGCATGCTTGAACACCTCGATTTCCTCTAATAATTTCAAAACTGCCATAGTACAGATGGACCAATGTCTGTAGATGTTTGCTTTTTATTTCAATATTACGTAGTGTCTTATTTCGAAAACATTCCTTCATTGCAGTCTAGTGCAAATGCTCTTACTGTAGCACATGTAAGTGTAAGTATCTTAAAAAAAAAAAATACATGTGTTGAAACTTGTGTCGAAAACGTTGGTCATACAAACCATAGGAGAAAAAAATGTTAGAGTTAATAGCTGTAAGGGTTAGTTATGGATAGACAGGATTAGACTTTCAGTCTGTCCAGAGGATTCTTGTTTTTTTCTAATATCGGTGATGTTATTTTAACATTGCACTTGCAGTATACTGTGGAGATGTCATTCATGTCAGAAGGTGGAAATGTGCTTACAAAACTATTCTAATGCCAGGGGATAAAATGGGGCCATTGCATAAATTGACATCAGTTGATTAAGTTTCATAAAGCAGAGGTTAATTGTCGACACTGAAAAGCCTTAGACTCCAGTCACTTCTGTTAGTTACTGTGGAATATTCCCAGTCAGACACACCCTCGCACTTTCAGTTCGTGTTAGGGGAGTGGCTGAGTAAAACAAAACAAAACAAAAAAAGGAATCTGATTAAAATGCACAAATGCAACCTTGTTTTTGATGGCGCTGTCTGGCTGCTCAGTAGCCTGGCCAAAGCAGATCCTCCTGCAGCAAAACCTTGAAGAGCACATTTAAAATACAACAAAAGAGAGACGCAGCCTTATTTGCAAATCCAGAGACAGAGGCTAAATGAGGAAAACAGTCAAATTTCCAGTTTGAGTTTGAGTTGAGTTGGCGATTGGCTAACTTTGGGGTAAGTTAGTGCCCGGAGACTTGAGAAGCAATTCTTTAGAAAAGTAGCCTTCCTATATGAAGAGTGTTTTGCTAGCGCAGCGGTTCTGTCTCAGTGTTTCTCCCTCTAGTTAAGGCCTTTTTCTTTTTTAAATACAATAGATTCTATTTTTTATTATAGTATATTTTTGTGTGATACAGACAGGTAAAGAGGACGTGTGCGATCAGCACCGCGTTGCTGCCCGCAGCAGTGAACTCCTCTTCGCCTCTGTCTGGTGTGTTTTTTGTAATTCAGCTCCATGCGTTATACACTGCCAAACAACAAGGGAGAGGCTTCTATCGTTATTTCTTTCATTGGTGCTCTCGCTGGTTTGGTCTTGACTTATTCTTCTTACCTTTTTTTTGTTGATGGCGTCCTCTCCTGTACCCTGTAGGAGCGCAGGACTGTGTGATGCACTTGGTTTGTAGGACTGGTCTGTCAAGGCCTCGGATGAGAAACAAACAAACAAACCTCGGAGGTATGCCTGTCGGGATTAGAACCAATTGACCTGCAGGGGTCTTCTGTGCTTAGAAATAGCTGTAATTTGGTTATTTCATCAAATCTGGGTCATTTTGGAAAAGTGAGGATATAAATTCAGCAGAACTTTGAGTAGGCTGCCGTCACCTGAAGGCTTCACAGACTGAAATTCCACCTGCAAAGCTCCAAATCAAGTGTGGGTAAAGCCTTAGTAGCCTCCTCCCTCCTTCCCATAAATTTTTAATCTTCCCCTTGAGCTGAGAGGACCAACCCGTCCCGCTTGGCTCCCCTCGCTGATACAGAATCCTACATGGTGTGTTTGTATATGTGTGTGTGTGTGTTAGAATAGCTCTGTGTTGGGAATATCCCTGGTTTATCCCGACAGATTAGGCCACTTAAATCTGGGCGTGAGAGCACGTTGTTTCCTTGACCACCTTGAATTACACAAGCAGAGAGGTTACAGATCTGCCGGCCAGTTCTATTAGGAGAGACCCCGACCTTGACGAACCCACTCTTCCACCCTGCCCCCACCCCCACCCCCTACACGATTTCCTCGAAACAGAGCAAGAGTAAACTGCAGACGATTACCAAAGACCAGATTTCAATGCTTACGCTGCCAACTGCCATCAAAAACAAGCCGAGAGAAACAGGTTATTCAAACGGTCCTGGTCTGTGTTTAAACAGCTCACACCCTTATCGAATCTTTCCATGATTACAGGAGCTTTTAAGTATCGCACACTATTTATTTGGTGTGTCACTTGGCTTGGGAGTGTGCCATTATGCAAGTTAAACCAAAACATAAGGGCCGCATGCTTCAAATCTCGACCACAGTCTCCCCAGATCTGAAGAGCCTGTATAAAAAAATAAAACGTTTTCAGACACACGATCCTATAACTAATAATAGCACAACTCTTTTTTTTTCTGTCTCCATAGTGCTGCAGAGTTTTAAAACGAAAAGACATGTAAACAAACTACAGCTAAAGACATAATTTCAGAAAAAATTGTAAAAAAAAAACAAAAAAAACCTGCATTGTTCGGTGTTGTAATATGGGGGTGTTTTGGGGGGTAGGGGGGTCCTATATCCTCAGGTTGAAGGTTTTAGCAATTTACCAAAATACAGATGAGGACAAAAACTATATCAGCAAAGTCTAAAATCAGATTTGTTTTTGGCAATAGAAAACCTTTGCATAAAGGTGGTCCTTTAGTGAGCCATGGTGAACTGAAATAACACTGATTGGGGTAGGACTTCTGTGTTATCCATGAATCCAATTGTTGTCCTGTGAGCGCTCAACCAATTTGGTCACGCTGGTGAAAAACCGAGTGCTCTCTTTTTCTTCTGTTGCTCTGTTGTCCGTGCGAGGAAAAAGTGCGCACACATTCTCCCACCGTGGCGCTTCTTCCCCCCGTTGTGATTCGTTGATTGATTGGGGAACACGAGTCGATGGAGAATATTGTCTGAAGGGTTAACCAAGAGAATTGTTCAGAGATCTCAACACAAAGCTGCGCTCATGGTGTTTGGTGGTGACGGATAAGCTTGCGATTCAAAAACTGGAAGGAACCACGCAGAGAGATGAGACAAACTCGACGTCCAACAGCTCAGCGTGTGACATGGACAACGCTTGCCGTCACCACCAGGCGGGATGAACGCAGCAAACAGGAGGGACCCTTATGAGTCAATGAACGTTCACTGGATGGCTATAAACACAATATTTATCTTCACATATGTCAACATGTTTTATTTCGAACCAAATATTGTGTTGTTATTTGTTTCTTTTGCATCAATTTAGTAATAACTCCAGATGTCACTGAATTGTTTGTGTGTAAGCACTGACTGGTAAAGGTAAAGAACATGGGAAGTTAATGGGGGAGAAAGAAAGTATTTTTACCTTCAATTGTCCAGAATGCTTAGAATGATTCTACAGTTTACATCAGATTGCTGTTTGTATCTATGAAATCTATTTTTTGTTGAAATCTGTTTATTTTTGAGGAAAGATTTTGATTTCTCTTTGGGGCTCCTGGGATGAAGGTCCACGTTGCCCCTGGTCGGCCGGCCTCACAGGAGGGACGGGGCCGGAGGGTCACGGGCAATGTGCTCACTTTTCTTTTCTTTCTTTTACCTTTATTTTTATTTATTGATAGATTTATTGTGCCGTCATTTGGTATGGGATTAGAAACCACACAAGGTTGACTCAATGTAAAGGAGAGGAGACTGAATGAAAAATTAAAGTACATAAAATAATTGTAGTGTAAATCTATCAATGTCTTATTATATTGATGAACATCATGAAATATATGTATATTGGAAAAACAGTATCTATGACAACTTGTACTTTTGTGTGTGCTTTGTGTACTTTGTGGGTGTGCAACAATGGGCAGATGCAATTTTGACTGCAATTCTGGGACCTTATCTGACCTGTATGAATAAGCATAAATTTACTATCAACACAAAGGTAAACTTCTCTCCTGAGTTCATCTCATCACGTGAGTGAGTTTGAAATAGATGTTCGTGTCATCGACATGTGGAGCAGGCATTCTGTGACGCTGAAGGATCTTCTGAGTAAACCATTTCAGCAGTGTATAAGAAAAAAAACAAACAATACATCAACTACTAAGTGCATAACACCTTCTAGAAACAGACACTGTACTATAGTCTACATATATTTGAAATATGTAATATATTAAAAATGATATTTATGGTTTACGGCAGTGGTTCCCAAACATTTTCTGCTGCCCCCCCCCCTCCAAAAAAAGGACATAAGTATACATTTTGTTTTCAGAGTCCATTGCAGTTTATTTCACACATTGTAATGAATACAAACATCAACCCTAACTGCAGATTCTAATAAGTGTAACAGTTTTCAAGCACTTTAACTGTGTAATTATGTTCATTTATTGTTTTTTTTAATATTCAACATTTAATCATTTTGCATTTTTGAAAAAATTGTCTCTCTGCAAAAATGGGTTTTAAAACATGACCAGAAATCAATGAAAACATCATACATTTTTATGTCTTATGCTAAAAATGTAGTTTGTTTGCAAAAAAAAAAATCATCTCAAAAATCGACGAAAAAGTCATAGGTTAGTATGCCGTTTTTTTCAAAAAAAAAAATATTTTTTTTTGGCCAGAAATCAATGAAAAAAAAAAATTTTGCCCAGAAATCAATGAAAACATCATAGGGTAGCATGTCTTATGCTGAAAATGTCGCTTTTTCGCAAAAAAAAATCATCTCAAAAATCGACGAAAAAGTCATAGGTTAGTACAGGGGCCTCAAACTCGATTTACCTGGGGGCCGCTGGAAGCAGAGTCTGGGTGAGGCTGGGCCGCCTCAGGTTTTCCACAAGAAAAGCTCTGATATAAACATTCCAATGTTCTTATCTTAAATCTACTTACTATCTTATAAAGTAGCATATTTAAATTGAAGTTTAATCACAAAAGTTTGACAACAACTACAAACACAAAAACAAGCAAATTAATTGAAATGAAAAGCCCCACCACCCCCAGCGGCGGCGGCGGCGGCGGGCGGTGCCTCCTCGACAGAGGGCTACCTGGTTGATCCTGCCAGTAGCATATGCTTGTCTCAAAGATTAAGCCATGCAAGTCTAAGTACACACGGCCGGTACAGTGAAACTGCGAATGGCTCATTAAATCAGTTATGGTTTCTTTGATCGCTCTCACGTTACTTGGATAACTGAATCTAAAAGTATAAGTCTCAGGATCTTTCAGGAAAATATAAATCAAGAAAACACTGAAGTTATTATTATTATTATTATTTTGTCACTTTTTCCTGTGACCACAAGAAAGAGCCACCTCCTAATAAGTGCGCACGCCGTTTTTTGTTGTAATACCCACTTTAACCACACGAGGCGTTTT